>OX235274.1:134585166-134631233 GCA_944472155.2 Trichobilharzia szidati
ATGGCATTTTAATTCCTAATTGTAATTTTTATTAATTTTGACCCTTGACCGGAAATTATTCTGGAACTCTCCTACCCATTTATTATATGAAATACATGAACGTGCAGCCTCCTAGTTGACGGTGACTTCGTCGAAAAAAAAATTTTCTTCGCTGCAACCGTCTTTTTATTCCCTTCTCAATATGTTGTTATCGCCGTATTCAAATCCACTAAATGGGAATTCGTGTATGAAATCACTTAATTACGAATAAGTTAAGAAAATTTATTCAAAGAACTTTTAATACTGACAAATTAAAAGTCTTTTTTTCTACACGACCAGTTGAGATTTCTCTACCTCGTAATAGTCGATCTAATCCGCCTGTGATCATCATAGGAAGACTTGTCTCCCTTCTTGTATATCCGGATAGTGAATGACTTACAGCAGCCCGACTTCCTCTGATTCCCAGACGCGGCCTAGCACCTTAGTTAACGCAGACAGTAAACTGTCTCCACCGTACTTAAATACCTGTGGAGTCATTCCATCAAATCATGCTGCTTTACCTCGTTTCAGACTAGTGACAGCCTTAGTAACCTCAGTTAGGGACGGAGGACCTGTGTCTATATTCCATTCAGGGAGGTGTTGGATGTTCGGTAAGTTGAGTGTGGCTGTAGGCCAATTAAACTGCTCCTCAAAGTGTTCTTTCCAGTGTTCCAGTCGTCTATCCTGGGAGCTAATTATGGTGCCATTTTTCTCGGAGATTGTTTCACTTATCATTTGCCTTTTACCACCTGTTTCCCTGATAAGTCTAATTAGTTGTCTGGTGTTACCAACCAACCTTATCATTCATTATATAAGCTTAATTATAATACTAATTTCTCCCCCCTCTCGCCCTTAAATTTCCTCCTATTTTGCAGAGATCCACAACCGTCATTTGTTCTTTTGGATATTCAAGAAACTGTGATACAACTCTATGTGTATACTCTAGTCAATGATGAACACAAGGTCTCACGTATAGAATATCAAAAGAATAAGCACATTTAATTGTCATTCCTGCTTAATTTTATCCAATTACTATCATGTGATTTGTATCTTTGCTTTTTTTAAAAAAAAATTATAATATCATTGATTTTAGTCATTTCGGCTTCTTCTTCTGATTTTCAAGAATTAAGCTCATCAGTTATTAGGGATCCTGTTTGTTTCAGGTTAGACCACGGATTGATATCAGTTAGAGAGTCATTGAAAACCAGCAGGGGGAGTACTGGACAGCTGTTTCGTCAGACTAGTTTGGGACTCATCCGCAGTACGCACCCACCACAGGGGGTTCGAACCCATGGCCAGCTAGCTCGTAGACCATTCAGCCACTGGGACCCTATTCAATGGCCACCAGTCCATGAATTCTAATTTCTACCGATTCGTGATATATTTAGCGCGACTCCATCCTCACTTGCGACTGGATGAACCCCATTGGTCACGACTTCTCATTCGAACTCCAGGCAACTTCATCCTGTAGCCCGCCAGCATCAGATTAATTTTCAAGAATTAGTTCCAGGTTAGACCATAGCACTTTGATTACAATACACAACATTTTATCAATCAAGTGGCACTGATATGTTTGTTAATAATAATAATTAGTCAGTATCAGCATATCAGGTGGGTGTGATAATTAATGGAGAAAATTAATAAAAACAATTAAAGGGTAGGAATCGTTAGATTAAGTAGATTGCATAATCTATACTTTCGAGAAAATGAAGGGTGTTCAAGTTGATTACGTAATAGGCACTTAAAGATGAGGAATAAAATAATTTAGACAATGGTAACTTGTAAATGGTTTGGGGGGAAGGGTGAAGTAGTTAGGGCTTTTACATTCATATAACTAAGGCCAAGGTAAAGAAAGCGACTGTACGAATTTCTCCTTCTTCTTCAGTTGGATTCTGATGGCCTCAGGTGTAGTATGTAGAAGACAAACTCGTAAATCAAAATTAAGATTGGTAGGAATGCGATAAATAACTCTGAGTAAGGTATTAACATCAACTGTATGCTCACTGACTACAAGTAGATCTTGTTTGTCTCTTGTCTGACACTGCTGTAAAATGATGTTCGGAGATACGATGATGAATGTGCCTAATTGTACGCTCAATGTAGATAGCTCTGCAGCTTCAATTAAACTGGTATATACGCATACAAGAGGAGAAATTGTGTAGTTTGTCCTTATTTCTCAAACATAAAATCAGAGTGGTTGTGAAGAGACATTGTACCTTTGCTGTATTGAAAGCTCTTTTAACTGCATTCTTCAGGCACTCTGTTACTATCATTTATAGAATCAGAGAGTATTGGACAGCTGTTTCGGCCTAGTTTGGGACCCATCGGCAGTAGGCATCTACTGAGTTTTGAACCAAAGACCTTCCCGGTTACAAGGCGAGCTCGCATACCATTCAGCTACTGAGATACGACTCAAGGGCCAGCCGATGAATTCTAACTTCTACCAATTCGTGATTTGGCGCGACTATTAACAACCAGTGTCATCGGCTGGAACTCCATCCTCACTCCCGACTGGATGAACCCAACTGGTCACAACTTCTCACTAGTAGTGCAGGCTAATTCGTCCTGTAGGCCCACCAGTCACTAGCGAGCATGAGATTAATTTTCAAGAATTACTTTGTAGGGATTCTGTTTGTTTCAGGTTTATTTAGAGGCAGTTATTACCCCACAGGAAGCCGGTATTATAAGGGATGGATACTCTTACTGTATTGCCTAATCTCATATAGTTTGCTTAGACTACGTGTAGCTATTTCTTTAATATCCGTATTCAGACTGTATGAAAAATTAGATTAATACAAAGTTTTCCTGTGTTGTGGTATAAAATGGTGAGTGACATTAAGGTTAGGCGTAGAGGGCTATGTAGGAAAGGAAAGTTAGTCAGTCATTGAGGTCGTGAAGGTATATATCGATTGAGATGGTTGCATCACGTGTGTTCCACATCCCCAGCCACGGACTTCTTTGACAAGCAATGGATGTATTTTGGTCTCCAGCAGCCATTGGGACGCATCTGGTGACATTGCTTCACTGCCATTGGCCTTACAGATTACACTTTAAGTTAAAGGCTTAGGAAGAGTGGCTTCCTAGGGAAACCATGTGCTTCAGTCAATCTGAAGGTGTCGAGTTGATGTCCCAGCCCTCACAAAAACTATAAGATTCTTGGGGGATGCACTTCTTATGTATGTACCAAATTTGTGTTTTAATAACTAATTGAACAGCTACATCTATAGGAGAATGATATTTTCAAATTTGACACTTTATACACTTAGAGGGTAGGCCACATACATGTAAACGACAGTGTGAATACACTTTTCTGCTACATTTACAAGTCAAAACAAAGGAATTTATGACAATAATAATAATAATAATAATAATAATAATTTGCTTTATTCCAAAACAGTACTTGTGATACAGAATGGAATTCTCAGCATTTTTTACTACAGTATTGCATCCAGTTAGTACATTATCAATAAATAGAATTCTACATAGATTAAGGAAATCTCAGTTCATTATGACAACAACATATTGGGATGTCGGTAGCAAAGCCAAAGCTGAACAGTGTTTGAAGGTGTTAGAAAAGTAGGTGCTGTCATATTTACTGGCGTAAGCGGAAGAAAGAAACAAAGCAGCACATAACGGAAAAAAAGAGAGAGAGAAAAGGAAAAGAAAGAAAGAAAATGTTGTACCTATAAATGATATGAGTTGGAAAGACGAGGTCCAGTTGTACTACTGACTATTTAATGAATTATAGGTGTCACGCCTAATGCTTTCTTTATCGCACAGAACACGAGCTAAGTAGGGTATGGTTGAGTTCTTGTACTTGCTGGTGCGAGCATATAGTTTTCTATATTGGCTTCTGGTTTTACCTGATGAGATGCAAGGGGAAAGTTGTGAGTGAAGAGGGTGGTGTGAGTTAGATAAAATGGAT
Organism: Trichobilharzia szidati; assembly: GCA_944472155.2. Lineage (NCBI taxonomy): Eukaryota > Metazoa > Platyhelminthes > Trematoda > Strigeidida > Schistosomatidae > Trichobilharzia > Trichobilharzia szidati. Next base: position 134,589,110 of record OX235274.1, read on the forward strand.
TTGGCCCATTTTTCACATGAGTCCATGTGCCTTTCTGTCGACCAGAATATTAACAAGCTGGTTAAATGGCACGTTGCTTACCCTGCTGACAAATTTTAACATCCTGCGTAACATGTTATAGTCTTTCTTCAGTAGCCGGGAAAAAAGAACAATACTAGAGCTAGTTGGTCATAAAAAAATTGAAACGGAGTAAAACCGTCTCTTTTTCACAGTTTGCGGTATAGTTTTCACAGAAAACGTGTAACTAGAAGTTATCAGTGTGTCATGTTTCATTTAGATTACGATAGAATTCTCGTTTCGTACATCTCATATAAGCCATTCTAGTATTTACTAGGTCATAAGGTCATATATAGTAAGCATTATTCGGATAAAATGAACTAAATTATAAATTTGTGATACCAATCAGAATACGTTGGATCGATAAGAAGATCCTGGAAGATCTGGATTTCGTGCGTAGGCGGGCGAAAACCAAAAAGCTCTCTGAAGAATTGGGCAGCGAAGACGGGACTCCAGGTGAACATGGTGAAGACACATGTGATGAAGATAATCAACCAACAGCAACAACAACAACCAGCACCAATCACCATCAATGCGAGAGATTACTTGCCTCACTTATCTAGGAAGCATTGTTTCAACCACAGAGGAAAGATGATGTGGAGCCCGAATCGGGAAGGCAAGATAAGCCTTCATCAACCTGAAACCAGTTTGGAAGTCTTCTACACTGAGCCTCAGCATAAAGAACAAGATTCGGATTTTCAACACATGTGAAGTCACAGGATTTCATCATGAGCTGACATTGGTTAGAGAACCATTGGAAAACCAACTGGGAGTACTGGACAGCTGTTTCTTCCTTGTTTGGGACTCTTCAGCAGTACGCGCCCATCCCCCGGGGTTCGAACCCAGGACCTTCTGGTTACAAGGCCAGCCCGCAGACCATTAAGCCACTGTGACCCGATCCAATGGCCCATGAATTCCAACTTCCGCCAATTCATGACATAGCGCGACCGCTAGCCAATGTCTTCGGTGAGTTACCTGGTGTTCTTGTGGGGAGTCGTGACCAGTAGGGTGCAGCAGGTCGGGTGTGAGGATAAATACCGGCCGAAGTCATTGGTTAGCTGTCGGGGTATGTCGTGAATTGTCAGAAGTTAGAGTTCATGGGCTGGTCATTGGATCGGGTCCCAGTGGCTTAGTGGTCTACGAGCTAGCTCACCTTGTAACCGTAAGGTCGTGAATTCGAACCCTGGCGGTGGGTGCGTACCGCTGAATAGTCCCAAACGAAACAGCTTTCCAGTACTCCCAGTTGGTTTTCTAATGGTTCCGTAACCAATATCAGCTCATGATGAAATCCTGTAACCAATCAATCAAATCCCTACAGACCAACACTTGAACATCTGAAGTCAGTCAGTCACTTCTATAAGGGTCAGGAGAAGCATTCCCAGCAAGCTATAGACTTTCATCAACAGCTGCCTTCGCTCCATACTGAAGATCAAATGGCCAGCCGGCCAGAAAGAGTTAGCAACAAGAAACTCTGGCTGGGAATAAACCAACCGACCAAGAACCTATCGCTCAATAAATATTTAGGCGAAAATGGATCAGGCATACGTTGAGGAGGCCGTCGAATGATATCTCGTGCAGAGCAGGCCACCGAGTAGAATCCAAATGGGAAATGACGAGTAGGACATCAGTGCGAGGGTAATATGGAGGAGGTCGTGTGGTGAAGAGGAGACTAGACAACATGAGTAATCGTAGACCCAGCTGAAGAGAGTAGCAGAAAAGAGAAGAAAATGGAAATGTGTTGTTGAAGCCTTATGTTCCACTCGGAACTCAAGAGAGTAGTAATAATGAAAATGAACTGATTGTGGTTGGTTAGATTATGCAGCCAAAGAGGGGTGACAGAAGATAAGAACACATTGGATCGATAAGAAAATTCTAGGTCAGGAATTGGTGCATGATTTTTGTTTAATGTCACACAAACTCAAAGACTTACGAGCGAAAACCAACAAATTGGAAGGAGAAGACAGGACCTCAGGTAACCATAGGAGAGGCAGAGGTGATCATAGCGGTGACGAGCACAAATCATTATCAACGGGGGAAATTTGAAGGGAGGCAGTATCCTTTCAACTACAGGTGGCAAGAATGAGGATGGCAAAGCCAGCCAGGCTCGAAAAAACAAGACAAACTTTCATTAATCTGAATTTAGTGTGGAAATCTGTTGCACCTGAAATAAAGAGCATATTTGGATAATCAACGCTAATGTCAACTCAGTCAGTGCTTCTATATGATTCACAGACATATCGCGTCACCAAAAGCCTTTTTAACAGACTTTTATCAACAGCTGTCTTCGCTACATCTATACTGAGTATCAGATAGCCAGCCGGAAAGAATTAGCGACAAGGAATCCTAGGGATGAACCAACCAAGAACCTGTTGGCTAACTAATATATAGGAGAAACTGGAGATGGATCGGATAAATGCTTAGGAGACTAACGAGTGACATAATGCGCCATGCTGTCGAGTGTAACCTAAATGGAAACCGATGAGTTTGGTGTGACGTGCAGTGAGAGATGAGACCTTATGCGCAATCGTGGATCAAGCCATAGAGAACTTGCAGAGAACACGATAAAGTGGCGATGTGCTTTTGAAGCACTATGTTCCACTTGGAACCCAAAGGAATATAATAAATAATAATAGTAATAGTTAACCGTGACTAATCTTACTACACTATTTCTAATGGTTTCTTTCTAAATGGTTTATTGTGCCTAAGTATGGACAGAGTTCCTTGTACTTATACAGTTATAAGTATGATGCTCTTCACTGTCTTCATACACGCCTGAATATTATAAGAGAATTAACTGAATGGGAATCGATTATACAGAAAGTTCGTTCATCTTGATGAGGAAGTGATGGCACAACTCAACAGACACATAACCGACAACAGTGATCGTCTTCTACACTTCTGTTCCTAGTCAACACTAACATAAGGCACAAAGAAACACACAGCATAACCTGGCGACCTCCATCACCAAATCAACGTTGGACTCAGACAGACCACATAGCGATAGGGTATCGTTGGCGAGGGTCAGTAGAAGACTGACGATCCTTTTGGAACACTTGCGTAGACTCTGATCGCGCACGTTTATGCTTACGATTAAACGGAAATAAAAAATTGTTGGCAGCGAAGCAGTTACGTCCCCAACTAGATCGAGACAATGAGTCCCTATTTAAGGAAGAAATAGCTTCAGAACCCCGCCAACTGATTTTCCCTCCTAACCTAACACTCTACGCCTAATCTAAATATTACTCAGCATATTATACCTCCCAACATCGGAGGTAGAACGCAGATATCTAGCCTTTTCATATCTCCCACTTTCAATGACCATGTCTCATAGCCATAAAGTAGGGAGACAAGTCTTCTTGTGATAATCACAGGGGGATTAACTTGATTAATTCGGTGTCTAAAGTTCTAGGCGCGATAATCATGCGTAGACTAAGTGGTCCACGGGAAGAACAAACACGTGAGAACCAGGCAGGCTTTAGACTAGGAAGAGGGTGTATTGATCATATCTTCACCCTTCGCCGTCTCTGGCGTAGACGTGATATCCGGCTGGCTGTCGACCAAAGGGTGTGTGTACTGTTCAGCAGTCCGCTCCGCCCTCCCTTATGGCTGTAAGACCTGGCCATTGAGAGTGGAAGACATGAAACGCCTGGCTAGCTGTCTTTGATCATAGGTGCCTGAGTTCTATCTCCCATGTGAAGTGGTATAATAGGGTGAGCAATATTGAGGTTAGGCGTCCAGTGCTAGGTAAGGAGGGAGAGGAATTCAACAGATTGTGAAGCATCTGCATCGATTAGGACATGTGTTGCGTATGCCTAGTCATCGCCTCCCTCGACGGGCAATGTTAGCTGACTGACATAGGGTCAGGCTGGAAAAGAGAGAGCCAGTGGTGGTCATACCAAAACATGACACCAGTCAATGAAATTCACAACAGTCAGTTTACGCCGGTCACGTAGGAAGGTGTAGACTGCCTGTGGGGTCCTCGGGGCGGGGAAAACCAATGACGTCTGGAGACAATCGGTGACATGGCTCAAAGTGATCGTTCTCAATGACTGGCGCAGATGCATCCACTCCTTGTGACTAATAATTTCCAATGAAACTATATTGTTCTTCATTATTACTATTCCTTTTGTCTCATATCTCTGTCTACTGTCTCTCTTGTGCATTTCTTCTCTTACTTTGTGTGCTACATGGTGTATGTGGCGACTTGAACTGCTGCACATCGGTGCAAAGTTCTATGTTGAAAACAGACAGATAAAGTAGGACACAGAGAACTTCCGCACAACACACACGTCCTTTGTTCGATAGCTGGATATTACGTCTACGCCAAAGGTGATGTAAGTTGGAAAGTATTTTGTACCGATGCTGAAATTTCATTAGCAATCAGTTAGTTGGGGTTGATGCAACTTTCTAAATAAATGAACTGGTCAACACGTCCTACCACTCCACTCCTTATCCTTAAGCTAAGAGTCGATCTAATCCAGTCCTGTAGCATCATCTTACATTTGACAGAGTATCATTGATATAAGAATAAAACTTGGGCACTGTGGTAGAGTGTAATTCCATTATGGGTAAATTTTATTTTGATAAAGTCTCACAGTGTTATACAGTAATATTTACTGATTACGTTTCGAGCACAAAATATGGAAAATATTACTACCAATCAAATCAAGTAAAAAACAATGGAACTATATAAATGAATTTAGAAAGTCGTGTGATTACCTTGATATGATTATGAGCAATAAATTGTCCTCGAAACGTCATCAGTAAACATTAATGTATAACACTGTGAGACTTTATCAAAATAAAATTTACCCATAATGGAATTACATTTGACAGAGGTCAATAGGATGTCAAACGTACGAAGATTGCTGCTCAAGGTCTTAAGAAGACTGCATTTCATCAGCGTTTTCGCCTAGGAGGACTATATTATCCACATATTCTAGGTCAACGAGATTACTCCATGGTAATAGGTCAATCCCTGAATTCAGTTAGGCTCAATTCCACTAGTACATTCATAATGAAACTAAACAGGAATGGGGATAGCGGGCATCCTTCACAGACACTGCTGGTTGTCATCACTTCAAATGATAATTCGCCATAAGCTCTAATATGACTGAGTGAGTTAGAGTAGAATGTCTTCACTGGTTTGACATTAATTCTCGGTGAGATATCATCATAGCAACTATCGATCGATAGAGTCAAATTCCCCTTCGTGTCTAGAAATATGGCAAGTGTTTGATACCATTAAGTATGCCTATGTTCTAAAATTTGTCGAAGAGTCAATATATGACCAATACACCCTCTTCCTAGCCTAAAGCGTGTCGGGTTTTCCCAAGCACCTCTTAGTCTACGCACGATTAGTGAACCTATAACTTAAGATACTACATTAATAAAGCTTATCCTCCTACGATTATCACAGAAAGGCTTGTCTCCCTTCTTATAACTTAGGATAAACGATGATCTAGTTTGAAGGAACTGTGCCTGATTCCAAGACATTACCCAATATCCAACAGTTTGTCACCACTGTCCTTAGGCACCTCTGAAGTCATTTCATCAGAACCTGCAGCTTTGCCTATCTTTAGACACCCTTTGGAACCGCAGTTGGAGGACCTATGTCGGCATTACTGTTTGGAATAGAGTAATTATTATTATATTCCATTCATGTAGATATTGGATGCTGGGCAAAGTGAGCATGGCTTAAGACTAGTTACATTGCTACTCAAAGTGTCCCCAGAGAGAAAATTGAAGCGCTGCTTTTCTTATATATACATTGTCTCACTATTTGACCTTCACAACTCACTTCCCTAATAAGTCTGGATAGCTGTGTAGTGCTACCTGATCCTGCACACAAGCACAATGACCGAAGATGAAGAGAAATTTACCTTGCAGTAGGATTTAACACCCAAGCAGTCACTTGCTTTGGTGTAGCAACCTTCACTTACCACCACCTGTAGCCTACTTATAAGCTCCTTGACTTCATGACGACGGAATGAAATCCAGACGAAAAGCAGTCGATTTCTAAATAAGTTATGCTTGAATGTAAATCATGCAGAAAAGAAAAAGCCAATCAATCTGTTTTCCACAAATATGAAATGTTTATCATAGCTCTCTCTCTCTGTCTCTGGTCGTTCACTTTAGAAATTACAATGAAAAATTGTACAAAAGTATTTAAAAATTAGGTTTTGAAACCATCACTAGCAAAACATTTCATATAAACCAAACCAGTTACGCTATTGTGAAAAATAACCAAACAAGGATTCAATTAAGGATATTTTTGAAAAAAAATTCCATGTTCTGCTTGTTATTTGTGTGTGTGTGCGAGGGGATGTGTAAAAATTATTGATTATTCCACTAAAATATACACAATATATATACATACAACAATCAGCTGGTTGAAGGCTGTTCAGTCATCCTCATCTTTTTCATAATGAATAGTAACTTTACGTTTCTTTGTAGGATTCGCTAAGACAAGATTATGTTCTGCCTCTTCCTCCTCCTCCTCTTCACTGCCTTCATCAATAGCAGCAATATCTTCAATGTCTTCTTCTATATCAGATCCTGAAGTGTAGGCGATCTCTTCATCATTCTCTTCGTATTCTTCTTCCTCTTCCTCTTCTTCAGATTCTTCATCGTGTATTTCTTCAGCTTCTAAAGCTTTTTCAAAAGCCGACTGATCAATATTATATATTTCTTTAGATGATGTCGATGCACGTAACCGCTCTAATAACTCTTGTTCTACAGTTCTTTCAATACGTGCTACACGCAATGCTTTAGCTTCTCTTCTTAATTCACGTTTTTCAACTGTACGATTAATCGGTTCCAGTTTTTTCTGTCTTGACAATGCTAAACGTCGCATATTTTTAAGATAATCTCTTGTACGAAAATAGCGTTGTTTAACACGACTTATCATCCATTTATCCCAGTATAACAAGTGCTCTTTAATCTGTTTCAATGCTTGTTCTTTATTCCGGCGTAGCTTTATCCGTTCCCATTGTTTACCAGGATAGGGGATACGTTCAGGTTCTCTAACATACAAATAGATAATACCGTCTCTTTCTTTAATTGTTGCATATTGAGAATTAGCCAATGGGCAGGAATGTCTATTACACAATCCTGTGACATTATCACCATTTCTACAGAATCGGCCTGTTTTAGTTTTAACAACAAATGAACAAAAGGAATGGTTGATTGTATGCCATATTACATCATCGTTGTTCATTTTTTCTCTCTAGCTGAAATGTTGGAAAGGAAAAATGGAGAAAGATATAGAATTGGATCTTACTCATAGTTATAAAAATTAGACATTTTTTTATTGATTAAAGAAACAAAAATCAATCAGTCAATCAATATATGCATACAGTAATAATATATATATATATGTAATATTAAACACTATTCCGAACAATAATGATCATACACAATGGAAACTTTCAGCATTTCATAATCAGATGAAAATATCCAGTTACCAGGATGGGCAAAGAAAGACTGATAACTGCTTCTTTCTGAACGCATAAATCAGGCTTCAGGCGCTTGATGGAGATGGCTTCAGCAAACTTAAGGAGAATTGAACTCTTTTGCCTATTGATAATTTTGAACGATTTTGCGACGTCCACCTCATGCATGACCCGTGTCAAGGAGATGCCTGGCGATGGCACTGTTTAAAGCATTTGTTCCCAGCTGTAGACATAAACTTTTTGGTACATGTTCAGAAAATCGTAGATATGCCCCTTCTTTCTGTCCTTCCAATGTAACTGCTCCCGCAGATACATGTAAATTTGTATATACAGTTGGATTGTTAACATGAGAAGGATATCTATCGATTTTTGATTGCACCAAAGGAGAGCAAGTTGTTCGATAGACGGGGACGAGCTTAGCTGCAGGATAGGCTCTGGCTAGTGACGTACCACTTTATTCTGCAAAAACTGTAGTTCTTGCTTTATTCAAAAAACGAGATTCATTTCGCAGTATCTTCTTAAGCATTACTCGCAGACATACACTTACAAAATGAGTTTCTAGCTCATTTGTGCTCAAGGGTCTTTTTACAGCTAATAAACAGGGCAAAAAGGAAAAATCAATAAACACTGAAGGATAGTATTTATTTCTTTAGGCGTTAGATAGTTAGAGGCGATTGGCATAAAGCACTGAACCTAGTTTTCGTGCTTGTTGGCACTCGTACCTGCAACCTTCAAAGAACTCATGTCTGCTCTAGGCTTCTAACTCGCGTCACACAGTGTTGCAGCCAGGGATGTTACTACTGAACTACTTGTGCTCAAGACTGAGCCGCTGTGGGATTGTGACTGATGGGTTTCAACATAGAACTCTACACAGAAGTACAGAATTTTCAGTTGCCACACTCCATTTAACACAGAAAGGAAGATCTGAAAGAACAATAATGGGTAGAAATGTAAGGGAGAAAGAACAGTAACAGGGTTTAATCGGATATGGCGCTAGTCATTGAGAACGATCACTTTGAGCCATATTGTTTCTAGCCGTCATTGGTTCTTAACATCCTGAAAACCCCAACCAGTCAGTCAGCCAGTTTACACCTCCCCACGTGGTTGTCTAACAAACTGTTATGAATTTCATTGACTGATGAAGCCACGTTTTGGTTTGACCGCCACTAGTTCTTTTCCAACCTAGTCAATCCTCTGTCAGTCAGCTAACATTTCCCGTCGAGGAAGGTGATGGCTAGGAATGCAAGCGTAACACATGTCCTAACCATCTCAATCGGTGTAACTTCACAACCTCGTCATTGATTTCCCCTCGTTGCCTAGAGCTCGTCGCCTAACATCAATGTTATTCACCCTACTATGCCACCTAACACGGGAGATAAAACACAGACACCTATGACCAAAGACAGCTAGCCTTTTCATATCTTATACTTCCAATGGTCATGTCTCATAGTCATAAAGGAGGAAGGAGCGAACTGCTGAGCAGTACACACATCTTTTCGATCGATAGCAAGACATCCCTGTAGCATTGATATAAGGATATAACTTAGGCACTGTGGTAGAGTATAATTCCATTATGATTGGTTACTAGGGTGTAACCAACGTCACGTGTTGTTCTTTAACTACTGGTCACACTAAACGAACGCCTTGATTGAAGTGAAATACTACGTTGAAATTCGTCAATTAGAAGGTGAATACCGAAACATAATGTCAGCAGATGTTAGGAAAAATAAAAGGAACACTGATTGGAAAGCTTGTCAAAACTAGGTTGATTTAAGAAGCACTGAAAAACATTCTTCAGGCTTCTGAATACCTAAATTTTGTCTTAACAGGAGTAGAATGGATAGGTAATTCACTTGTCTGTTAAAATTTTAATATACTATCCAACCATTTTAATACACAATATGTGAAGGCAATGCTTTTGAAGTTTTATTGGGATTCAGTTGAAATAGTAAATAGGCGTTATGGACAGTATGTAAAACAACAGACCAGTATACAATACGTTATCAAGACATATATGGTGACTTAAAATGTACTTTTAGTGGACTAATGGTTCATCGACTAAGGAACTCCACTTTTTAAACACTGAAATGCGTGTCCAAAATCTAACCAATCTGCGGAGTTTAGGATACTGAGTTACCTACGGGAGATTACACAATAAGTGTGGATCAGTTATATACATGAGTATACTGACTTTCATGTCTAATAGCAACAATAGAGATTAAATGGATTTAACTCAATATTGATCGAATCGACATTCTGTTCCAGTTGACATCTAAATTAGTTGCTAGTGATTACTTAATTGCTCAGTAATGGGGTATCAGCCACAATGATTTTGTGAGCCTGAAGACAGTTTCCCAAGCTGAAATAGGTGGAGTGGGAATCGAATGACGCTCCCATTGACCGAAATTCGAGTGCTTCAGCCAATGAACCACATGTCCACGTGTACCTGATGAGTTACACAGTGAAGCTGGATACAGCTTTGTATGCTTTTGGAAGTGTGTGGGGAAATATTAGTTTCTACGGCCGCCCACAACGTGAAAGTGCGTTAAAGGTACATTGATAAGTGATAACCGACAGTTGTCTTCCTCAGTTAACTTAGCTTAGAAAACATTGCTACTGCTATATGTACGAGAATTCCTTAAACGACCTTTAGATTTTATTGTAAAACAGTAGAAGTCCACTGTTTACTTTTTTCACCGTACTGCTGCAAAGTCTCAATTTCAACTAATAAATTATTTGATTAGGTATACTTCTATAGCATTTTCAATTCATTCATCCTTTTGTATACTATTAGACCTCGTAATTTTAATTTCCAATTTCTATGGCTTTACACCGCCGTTGTGCGAAATGGGTGGCAAGTTAATAATTAAACAGTAAGCATCATAATGAGTTTATTTTCTGCATAATCAAACCCTGAAGTTCCAACAAGCATTTTTAAAATTAAACAGGTGGATCAGAAACAATCAAACCTTAAGCATGGCGTATAAAAAATATTAGGAGACTAGTTAAGAGTATATGTTTAACTGTGAAGGAATAAGTACTTCGTATTGTTTTAAGCGCGAATTATTCAGGCAACTATAGAAAGGAACGATTTTGTTTAGTTTGGAACCTGATGTCAAATATTTTTAAATATTTAGCCAGAAATTAATAACTAGACAAACCGGAATACCAACCAGCATTTGAGAGTAAAACTGGTCTGGACTGTTATTTGTACTCTCTTGACTACTGTAAAACACTCAGTTGATATAATAGCGATAAACGTTCGAAAGGTGAACAGAACTCTGGAATGGTACATCAACGAAGTTCTCATTGATTCTCTGCCCAAAGCGACGTCATACAGCGAACGTTTCACGCTAATCAGTATGTTTACCATAATTCTCAATTATATTGAGGTATTATTTGAAAGTTTCATGTACTCCATAAAATACTTTCACATGTGTTGTTACAAAAATATTTATTCGTAGAAGGTTGTGGATAAATGTACATCGGCAAATAAATCACTACTAAATGACTATTTGTTTGATTTGGATATTGTGTTGAAACAATAATACTGGTAATAACACCTGTCGTAAAAACTGCCATTGAACGACATCCTATAAGGAGAGGGAGGGGTGTTATTATTAGAGCTGTTACCCAATCCTAGGATTGGGTATAACTAAGTAGCATCTGAAAACACTAAAAACTAAGCCAAGGAAAACTTCAACGACTGAAGATTTACTGATAACGCAACATATTCTAGGCAGTGAGACTGTCACTGATTATGCTAACTGGCTACAGCACTGAATAATTTACAATGACTAACTCAAGTACTTCAACTTTCGTGACGATAATAACTTTTAGCATGCTAAATATACCAAAAGAAAGTTGGCAGAAAGTATGAAGGCAGTGTTTGAAATGTCTAGCTTGTAAAATAATGTTAAACCATGCGACTTACGTGCAACGCACTTAGTCGAAAGACCCACAGTAATTGTGTCCAATGTCCAACGTAAATCTTGGAAATCATTTATATCATCGGCAAGCTGTATAATCGTTCTGTTTTGAGTGTGGACCACTGACAAGATTTTTATGTGTAGACATTATTAGAGCGCTTCACTGCTTTTGATATATTTGCAAATTATCCAAAATTAGTTGTAATGTCTAGTTTTGGTGTATGGGAACCACTGATATTTTGAAGGAGAATTCACTCCTATCTCAGTGTTTACAGAACGAAGACTTACTAAATGTCGCGTATGAAGATCTTTTTGATTGGGCGATTATGGCTGAAACATCAGGTCCTTAGGGGTTTTTCACTCTCATTTAACACAGTGGTCCTCCAAAGTTCTTTCCAGATTGGGTTATAAAACAGTGCCATGTGGCTGCGAAAGACTAATGAGTCATCATCGCACGCCACTCAGACGTAAATAAGACTCTGTGTTGACACTAAGTGGTATGAAGCTATTTTGTAAGAGTCGCCTTCTCAGGTCAACTTCTGTAGTGTGTTCTCTCTGTAGTTGTTAAGGAATGTAAATGTTCTCTTATAGGAAATGCACGGACTACGCTAGTGTTTTCTGTCTTCAGGCACTTACACAGTCGTGACACACTCCTAGACAAATGAAGGTTTGCGACCTGAAATATTCCGCATAAGAGTCCTGGAACACTCTATACTCGGTAATCTGCATGCTACAAATCACTCGCATCGACAGTTGTGGGTAGATTCCCACTTGATTTCCCTGGCAATGATGACGTGTAACTAGGCGTTTGTTGCCATTTTCCAGTAAATTTTATTTGTTGTCTTCACACAGTACCAACTGTTTTTTTACACAAACAAAGGACGAGTGCAAATGTCCCGAGCGTCTTACCGGATTCAGGAAGTTCCCACAGGAGAATTGGAAAACTACAATTCCAAACTAATAATAATTTCCTTTGTGTGTGTTCGTATTACTGATGATTCAGTCGCTTATTTTTGGTTCCAGGCTGTCAATGCTGATATCTCCCTACTACCTTCAGGAGGTGGTATTTTCTTATTTGTGTCACCTCAGACGACCAGTTGCAAAGCGACTGTTGTGGTATAACAATACGGATGAAGATATGAGTTCATTACTCTAGTTTTTGAAGTATGTGCGAATGTTTGAGCCGATATAGGGAGGATTAATATCTAAAAAGCCCACATGTTGTCAAATTTATTGTGATATGATAGTGATATCAACTGAAACTTTAGTAGCTGGGTCAATATACTCCGCAGACAACTGTGAAGTAGTTCCGTAAACTACCTCCCTGAGACAGCACTCGTTTTCCTGCTCTTCCTTTTTAAAATATCCCCAACAGTAATAGTAACAGTTTGTCATTTCACTTATGATTATTAATCAGTATTATATTTGATGATTTCATCTGAAGACGGAATATTATCCCGAAGCCATTGGAGCTGAAGTGGTAAGGAATGGAGAATATGCGCTGGATTTCAAATATTCCCTCTGTCTTCGAAATAAATGGCCTCCTAATCCACCAGCCTTGTATATCCTGATGACACTAGGTATTCAGAAATACAATCCTTGATTGATCTCCTTTGCAAAAACAGGTGATTGAACTTACGTAGCGGCCACCGACCATCTCATAAATTCGTCACTACACATTACGGTCATGTGAAACATTAGAAGACAGTAATGATCCAAGTATATTAATGTGTATGTGCTTGAAACAGGTGGATGGACGTAGATCATTTCTAGAAATTGAAGCGGCGTGTTGTTGCACTCTTGCTCTCTGATAACCTGAGTAAGCATAGTCGAATTCCAGAATTCTCGGTTCACAATCAGATACACTAATCTCTAACTAATTTTATTGTTGCTCAAATACTAGGATAAGAAATGCTATTGTTCCTGGAGAAAAAACTAGTCGTTTAATCTGTGATAACACAAAGTATCAAATTTTCTCCATTATATCAGATTTTCCCTTAAAAACCTTAGGTGGAATAGACAGACTGCCACTGTGCTTGGCAGCCTGAGAACACGATTGTTAAGATTACACGTGAGAGGTATTGGTTCTGCTGTCAATATGCTACGCTATACCAGCCTTACAGAACCCAAAATGCCTAATCATCCACTTAATCAGTACACTGCCTGACCGGCAAGTAATGATTACAAAGCACGAATCAGAAAAGACTCAGTTACTCAGAAATGTGCTTTGGTGAGCAACATATTCAAAAATAATTAAATACTATGAGTATTTAACGAAAAGACTGGTATGGTTGAACAATGAACTCTAAAGGCTGAGCTCTAATGGAAGAAAGGAGAAGGACAAATGACACCTTGGCGTGGTCGGATGTGCACTCATTCAAGCAAAATCAAAACGCTTATAGCATCCGCAGATGGGCTAGATATTTGTCTAGTTAGCATTAAGTTAATTCATTTTGATTCTGTTTAATCGTAGCCTGGGTGTATTTTGATGCCATGTAATATGCACTACACTTTTTAAGCCCCTTCAAGTCTTGGGCTTCCGCAGGCCAATTTGCTGTCTTCTGAAGGTCACTTCAACATCTTTCTAAAGTGTTTGCATGGACACGGAATGTAGCTTCACCTGTGAGGAAAACATTTCTCTACAATTGTGAAGTTCGGTGTCTTGCATCGCAATTGACCAATATTGTTCAAACTGATGTTTACTGAAGATAGATGATTGATACCACATTGACAGAGGGATGCAGCTGCTACGTTTGTGTCTTCATCGATATGGCGTATTTCATTCGAAAATTTGGAAATATGGTCTAGCTTCTCTGGAGAGTGGTTATCCGGCGACGTAGTGAAAGCATGGCAAAGGGGCTAGTGGTCTTTAAAAATAGTAACGAAAATGATTGACCACTAGATAGATAGTCAACAATTCTTTCCCAAAATCACTGTAGCGAGTGTGAGCTGTTTTCAACTTCTTAGAAAAGAAAGCACTTGGAGTGACGTCTTTATTTAATTTCTGTTGTAGTACTGCCCCTACTGCCAGCTGCGACGCATCTGCAGTCTTGGACAATAAGAATGTATGGCGTTTTGTTATTTGTTGAAAATGGAAACACTGTACACAACTTTCGTTTAAAACAATTCATTGTGAAGTATACACGGCTTGGGGTGTGATCCGAAATGCAGTGTACTGGTGGTCGCTTCGTCTCCTAACTTTTACATACTGTTTTCTTGTTTCACTCATAACCGTATTGTATACTATGGATTTTCGCAAGAACCTCTTATCCTCATCCGAAGACTATTCTACAGCCGGTAAACAGCTTCTACCAGTAGACACGACTCCAGCAGCGAACGCTTCTGTGGATTATGTTAATAATTTGTGGCAGTGGATTTTGAATGTATGACCAAGGGCGAAATTCGGCAATAGCATCCCAAGAGTGCGAACGCTCCAATGCCCTTGAACGCATGCTAGTCGTTGGCTGACGGCACCTGTCATTATCATAGCTGAAATATCAACGCTATTCACCAACTAAGCAGCAAATTTCACTCAGATCACGTTTTTAAGTACTGTTTCGACAATGTTTTAATAGCTCGTTAGGGTTAGGATGAGAGTTAGGTTTACGGTAAGAATAAGGGTTTTAATTAGGGTTAAGACTAAGGTTGGCGTTAACTTCAGGGTTGGGGTCAGGTTACGACTAGGGATAGATTTAGAGCTGATTTCATTTATTTTAATTTGTTTTCCCATTCAAATTTTCCTGATAAGTTGTCGTCGATCTTCCTACTGGAAACCATGGTAATTCAACCGAGGGCTTTGGGGAAGACTTCAAAACAGGATAAGAGAGATGAACGATTCACAAAAATTGCTCACCTTCAGTCACCTCAGTGGATACATGCGAAGAAACTAGTCTAAATTAAGTACTGAAACTCCTCATTGTAACTGGAATGTATTTTTAAATTATGTCAGAGAAAGATAACCTGTACAATGTATTTTCGTGTATTTTCTTTTAAATATACGTCATTTTTGTGCAAAACCTCCTCATTTTTATGATTGGTCGGCTGAAGTTCACCCTTGAGTTCGTACCGCTTGCGACGCTATTGTTGAACTTTACCTGACCAAGTAACCGACTAATTATGGTATAACTGCTTACTGCAGTTTGATTGGACACTAGTAACAAGTGTGACGTGTCTAGTTCTGTCTTTGGTACCGACTGAATTCTGTCAGTTGGGTTTGCAATGTGGCCACCATTCTAGGTAGCTCACCATCACGGTGCACATTGATTTGATGATATTAGATGGTTGGAGGCAATCGGCAGGAAGCCTTGGACCTAGACATATCACACTAGTTACTATTGTCTCATCAAAGTATCCAGTAGAGTCCTACAGCCGGCCAATCGATAGCCAACCTGAATAGCTCAGTGGTAACGTCTCTGACTGCGGCACTTACTAAGTGACGTGGGTTCGAATCTAAGAAGAGATGAGATAAGTTCCTTCAAGGTTGTAGATACGCCTTGCTGACTGGGGAGTGCGCAAAATCTAGGGCCAAGGCTTCCTGTGGCCGATTACCTCCAACCATCTAATATCATTACTGTACTTTTTATAATATACTGTAACACTGTTATCTCATTTACTTGTATTTTGATTCTAATATTTGTTCTATTACTGAGCTCTCTAGAAAGTCTCCTACATATCTATTTTGATTTATCACTAATGATTCACAAAAGTCCTAAGCTTCCCAATGGGTATATAGGTGTCAGATATAATTTTGTAAATATTTTTAGTTTCTAGCGCTTATAACGTATAATTTTAGGATAAAATTTCACCGTTTAGTCACTTTTATACCAATTGGATGTCTGTCAGACATTTTCGTTGACAGGTACAATGCCTTTTCGTATATTTTACATAAGAATAATTATAATAGCTTGACTCACTATCCAACATTGTAGTTCACTATCATTCTGTAATTGAATTCTTGTTTACTTTATCTTGCTAGCCAAATGATAGTCCCAAAGAAGACACTATTTATGAGTTTCGGTATTCAGAGATGAGCTTATTGTTGAAGTAATTAAAAGTCGTTTATCCGGGTGTATTAAACGATCTTTTTATGCCACTGACACATATCTGATATTGTTGAGTAGAAGTGTAACTCAACAATGGTTCAAAGATAATTTACCGCCTATATCTACCTCCAATCTTCCACATGTTCCTGTGGAGCTGATTTCATTAGATATGGTAAGCAAGTTCCCTGGAAAAATGTCACCTATTACTATCTTGTTTGGTTGATGAAAGGCAAGTACAGGATGTCAAAGTCTTCCGTCTGTGAACACTTTCTTGTATCGGGCCATTCAGCTACGCGCGATTTATTCTTCAGGGTTATCTACGGGGATAAACTCAATCACTTTAAACGCTAGCGTTTTCTTTTCACTTGTGTAAAGTTGAAGGACTAGCTATACATAGAGAACAGACTAAACTATATATTTAAAAAACATTTTGTTCAACCTCTTTCTTTAACTTCCCCACAGTAATATTAATTTTTAATTTAATCTATTAAATTCATTCTACATCATTATTGTTATCAGTATCGCACATTTAGTTTTTGAAAACAATTGACGTATGTTAAATCTCTTGAAACCAATTCACTTGTGTCACTGAGTAAATTTATTTGATAAAGTCTGACAGTTATTTGGTGGATGGTGACTAGCAGTGGAATCCAGGATGCGCATTTCGTCCTATTTGGGACTCGTCATCTAGATGTAACCGCAGTGGGTGATGGTGTTCCCACTGAGGCTCGAACCCAGTGCCCATAATTTCAAAGGCCAAAGCGTTATCCACAAGACCACTTGGGCCACGAGAGTCACTTATCGTACAACTGGTCATATTAATTATTCAATTCAATTTTAGATTTTCCCTTCGAGTCTAGTGGAAAACGCTTTGGCGTTTGAAATTATGGGCACTGGGTTCGAGCCTCGGTGGGAACATCGTCATTCACTGCATTCCACAGTGAATTCCACTGCTAGTCACCATCCACCAATTGAATTCTAATTACATGCTCAGACGTCGTCAAAATATCTGCACAAGAAGCTGACATGTCAACCTGAGACCGAGCACTTCGGTTCAATCAGTCGGCGGGAAAATCTAAAATTGAATTAAAGTCTCACGGTGTTATACAGTAACATTTACTGATGACGACATTTCGAGCACGATTTTCCATAAAGTTTTCATCTCTTGATTTGATGAGTGGTAGTTTCGAGTATTGACTGTTTGAATGGTTTCAACGTAGAACTTTGTACAGATGTGCAGAAGTTCGAGTTTCCACGCTCCCACCATGTAGCACACAAAGCAAGCGAAGAGATTAAAGGGAGATAGTAAACAGAGATACGAGGTAAAAAGAATTATAATATCTACTATTGGTGATGAGTGATTCCTATTGCATGTGTTGGGTGTAGATTCAATCAACAAGAATTCAGTAAACAATCTCCATCCATACAATTAAGCCTGTCCCATACCATTGTGTGGCTTTGTGTTAATGCACACATTTCAGTTGCTCAGATTTTAAAGAAAAATAAAAGACATTTCAGCGAAGAAGATTTTCTTTATCGATGGAATCATCTTCATACGTTGTACAGTCGTATTTATATTTACCAAAAATGTATAGTAGTCCATTATTGATATATGATGCAATTGATTTAATTACTCAGAAGTGGCTTCATGAGTAAAAAATAAACGTCATAAATTTCGTAATACTCAATGGCACAAAAGAAGAGAGGGTTAGAAATTTGATAAGGCTAAAATTGTAATTGAGTTAGGATAAAAGTGTAACAACAGAAGCCAAGGTATATTTTTCATTGATCAAACTGCTGTTTATATATATTTTTTCCTTCACGTTACCCAGTGGAACATAGGGCTTCAAGCTAGAGGTTTGAAGTTTCTGTAGCAGTGTTTTTTTACAGGATGGGGTTGCTAGCCTCATGCCCAATCTTAACTCTTCACCAGCATTATTTCTGGCTTAGTGAGGTAAAGAAGCGCGTTGGCCGGGGATCGCACCCCGGACCATGTACATGGTCGGCGAGCGTCCTAACCGCTATGCCACCGACCCGCTATTTATGTACGCACAGTTTATCTTCTTTAACCAATCACTGAGTGTGTGATTTCAGTTTAAATCAAACGACATGAGATAGAATGTTCAAATAAACATAGTATTCAGTTTTTAATGGAGTATATAACTGTGGGAAAGTATTCTACCTCTAACATTAAATGGAATGTTCAAATAGATATATCGTATTCTGTCGCTAATGCCTAATTGAACTGTGGGAATATGTGAAAATAATAATCCATTGGCACACCTTGTCTGTATCACACCACCACAATGGTAGTTGAGTTTCAGTTTAACGAAGTGTGAAGAGACGGTGTGAAAATGTACAAAAGAAACATGTGAAAGTGATAATAGTCAATTAATTATCAAAGTAAAAGCAAACTAATCATTAAAAATAAGATAAAAAATTACAGGGAACGACTAATGAAGAGGTTAAGACTATGGTAGAATAAGAGACTGGACAAACGTTTTCTGTGTTCAGAGTTCGGGGTTGTATTGACGAATCGCCAACACCACCACCATACACAAAATGCTGAAACCTGATTTCCTTTGTACCATTTAGTCTCAGGTTGTAGATAATCTTGGAAGACGACTGTGATGGAGCTGCCTGCCTTGGGCTCATCAAGTGCTTGAGAATTGAGCTAGTAATTGTCCTGCATTGTTCTTTTGGTAACCATGCTAGATAATGTTTAGAGATGTGTTTGGAAAGTGTGCGCTTTGCTTGGCCTCACGGCCAATCTTGAAAGAAGACTCATCCATGTGACAAAGATACATGAATGATACTTTTATCATGACGAGAATTCTAACATCGAAATGATGACTAAGGAGTTCAACAACTGCCAACATGCTATCCAGTTCACTTCAGAATCAGAGATGAGCTTGGAAATCCACTTTTAGATGTTTTGCTGAAAAGGAGATCTGACGGTTCTCTTCAGAGATCAATCTACAGGAAACCAACATGGGACGGTCAATACACGAATTTTCATGGGTGGGTCCCTTTGAGAAGAAAGAGAAATCTTATCCATTCCTTATCCTCAAGCATAAGAAGGATACGTACCAGTGATACAATCGATGGTGAACTGAAGCGACTCAGACAAGTCCTCATGCAAAATGGGTATCCTTCAATATTCATCGAGAGAAAACATGAAAGTAAAGCAAAATCCCGAAAGAACCCAGATGTTACCGAAGAAACTGCTATTTATGAACGTTTGATTTAAAGGTGATACCAGAGCCGAGATTCTGAAGAACCGTTTATCCAGATCATTGAGAAAAGCCTTCTTTTCGGCTGAGCCACTGATCAGTTTTTGCAGTCCACAAATGATTAATCGATATGTGAGGGATAAACTGTCGCTTTGGGCCACTTCAGTGTATGTTTAGAAATCCACTTCTTCTTGTGAAGTTAGTTACGTTGGCCACACAAATTCAAACTCATCTCTGAACAATATACAGCATGGTTCGTAAGAGGACAATTACTAGGTTAATTATTGAGCACTTGGTGAACTCAAGCCACTCAACTCCACCAGAGTCGTCTTTCAAGATAATCTACAAGGTGAAACCAAATGGTACAAAGGATGTCAGGTTTCAGCATTTTGTGTTTGGTGAAGGTGTTGGCTATTCTTCAATACAACCCCAAACTCTGTATGCAGAAAAAGTTTGTCCAGTGTCTTATTCTACCATGGTCTTAACGTCTTTACTAATCGTTCGCTGTAGTGTTTTGTCTTCATTTTTTGATTAGCTTGCTTTTATTTTAATAATTGATTCACTATTATCACTCTCACATGTTCCTTTTATTCTTTTTCACACCCTCTTCACACTTTTTAAGTTGACACTCAAATACAAACTTTATTCTCACTCAATAGCAATTTTAACCTGATCAAATTTCTAACGCTTTCCTCCTTTGTGCCGTTGAGTAATACATAGCTTACTTCTAAAGCCCCTTCTGAGTAATTATATCAATTAGAGGAAGAATTTGAGTTTTTTGAAAAGATGCTGAAGAGCAATGGGTACCCTCAAAGGTTCATCAACAAGTATGGAAGATCTGAAGTCACAAATGTAAAACAAATCACAGTGGGAAAAAAGCCAATCTACTTTCAGCTTGATTATAAAGGTGAAAACATTGCAGCAATGATCAACAGAAGGCTGAGTACATCACTAGCCAGAGCCTATCCTGCAGCTAAGCTCGTCTCCGTCTATCGAACAACTTGCTCTCCTTTGGTGCAATCAAAAATCGATAGATATCCTTCTCATGTTAACAACTCCAACTGTATATACAAATTTACATGTATCTGCGGGAGCATTTACATTGGAAGGACAGAAAGGAGGGGCATATCTACGATTTTCTGAACATGTACCAAAAAGTTTATGTCTACAACTGGGAACAAATGCTTTAAACAGTGCCATCACCAGGCATCTCCTTGACACGGGTCATGCATGAGGTGGACGTCGCAAAATCGGTCAAAATTATCAATAAGCAAAAGAGCTCAGTTCTCCTCAAGTTTGCCTGGAGCCATTTCGATCAAGCATCTGAAACCTGATTTATGCGTCTAGAAAGAAGCAGTTATCAGTCTTTTTTTGTCCATCCTGGTAACTGGATATTCTTCGCATCTCTCTTTCATTTAGATGCGAAATGCTGAAAAGTTTTCATTGTGTATGAATATTATTATTCGGAATGGTGTTTAATATTATATATATATATATATATACTATTACTGTATGC
Organism: Trichobilharzia szidati; assembly: GCA_944472155.2. NCBI lineage: Eukaryota > Metazoa > Platyhelminthes > Trematoda > Strigeidida > Schistosomatidae > Trichobilharzia > Trichobilharzia szidati. Next base: position 134,610,341 of record OX235274.1, read on the forward strand.
ATATATTGATCGGTTGATTTTTGTTTAAAATGAACTCTGTGCAAGTATGTTGAAATTGTTTTTGTAGATATATTTAATAATATCTTTGCCCTGTAAGCAGCTGACGAGAAGGCAGCGAAATAAAAGATGGTACCACTTAATTCTGCAAGAATAGTAGTTCATGCTTTGTTCAAATTCATTAAGGGGAATAAATGTATGAAAAGAAGATTTTCTTCTCTGAATTGTCTTTTATTTTCTTCATTATTGAATGACTATTTTCGGTTCTTAGTTTTATTCTCAATTGCTCATCATCACAGGATCAATTATTCTGATAATATGATTACGGACGATGCATTGGTTTGATTCGCCTTTGTAATTGACCTCACGATCATTGTGAGGTATTTTGTAAATTACATTATTTCGTCTAATAGTATGGTTGGTGTCACTTGACCTACACAACCTCTACCTGAATGAGTTTGTAAATTTAAATGCTGCCCTAATTCCTACGTAGGATTTCAGATGCAATAATTATATTAGTAATAACAAAATTGTTCTTATCATAAAAGCAAATTTTATTGTCGCTTAAAGCCTTTTTGTTATGTTATATATAAAAATACGACTGTACAGCTTGGTAATAAAGTTGACGAGATGAAATATTTCTTATGTGAACAAAAACTCTGTGTTCTTAATTATTAATGAAGGTATGGGTTTATTCATTGAATGCATATCGTCAGTTTTTATTGTCTCCTTCTGTTTTTAAACGTAAAACGTCGTAATAATACACAATGATAAAACTACACATCTGAACGTTTTGATATAATGGAGCTACGTACTGGTAAATAAGTTCCAATGTTTGTTACATTAAAAAAAGTCTGAAGAAATAATTAGAATTTACTTCTGCGATAATGGAGCCAGATTTGAGTACACAACAGCCTTCATGATGAATAAGTCGCATAAATGCAGAGACACTAAAAGGGTCAGTAAAATTCAGCTATGGGCTCTCTATACGATCCATTACTCACCAACTGTTCCAAGGACATATCTTAAGTCCAACAGCCTCCAATCAACCATCAGTCACTTCAGCGTTAACAAGCGATACGTAAATAATATCCTTAATCATTATAATAAAGGTTTTTGTATTTCCCAATGAATGAAAATCAAAACGATATTGTTTTTACTGACGTTTCGCTATTTAATGCTAATAGCTTTATCAAAGTATTATTAAACCGGAATTTACGAAATAGACTTATTAGAAAGGGTGCAAAGAGTAGGAACTAAGCTAATAAAGGATTTCTCAACCCTCTCATATGAGGAGAGGTCAAGTTGACTGGGTTTATTTCCACTGTCATACAGACGACTTAGGGGTGACCTAATACTAGCATACCGTATCCTAAGAAATGATTTTGGAGCTAATTTATCTAATTTATTTCTTCCTTCTAGCACCAACCAATTGCGAGGACATAACCTCAAGGTTCAAAAACCACGGTCGAATCGTCTGCGTCTGGAGATCCGTTTTTCGCATCGAATTGTGAACCATTGGAACTCCCTACTGGAACACGTCGTATCAGCGCCATCCGTTGATTCATTCAAGGCGAGATTGGACCTCCTGTGTGTAACAAATCGAAAGGATTAACACAGGCATATAGCCTACTATCCTAAATAAATTGTAAACTGTACAAAATCTAAGCATATATATAACAAAGAGTTAAGGGGTGGGAAAATAGACTTAGGTCAAGTTAAAAGGACACGTTGAAAGTTAAAATACCAATGAAGACCACTAAGCCAAATGACAAAGGTAATAGCACATCTGTTATGATATCAAAATAAAGTTTACTAACTTGATCATCGTTCGTTAGTCTGGGGTCATTTTTCGTTGTCAAGTTGGTCATTCGACGTTCTTTATGACTTCTGAAGTTTTTCTGGATTATTTCAATATTGTCCAAATCAATTTTGTGGCCTGATTCTAATCATTGTTGATAAAAGTTCTGAGCTAATTAAAATTCTAGGAATTCATTAACAGAACTCATTAATCAGTTGAATCTAAATTTTAAATGGAGTCACAAGGTAAACTATCCTTCCTAGATGTCCAGCTTTCAAGACAAATGTATGAAACTCTACAAAGATCAGTTTGCTGCAAGTCTTTATCGAATGGATAGCTGACAAACTTTCATGCTAGGATGAATCTCATCATCACCCATCTCATATGCATCGAAGATACATCGAGTAAGGAATTGAAATCCTTCGGAAACAGCCTAATGAAAAGTGGATATCCAACCTCTTTCTTCGACAATCATATAAAGAGAAAGTCTGATGCTCTGCGAAACCTGAATGTGCCAAACAAACAGCTAATTTGTAAGGCCGAAATTCAAGGGAGATAAAGTTACTGAAATTTTCCGAAGCAGTCTGTCGACAGTGACTCGAAGAATGCTCTTTGCTGCGTTATTACGTCCCACCTTCTTTAAATATGCTTTTGTTTAACAAAACGTCAAAGACAAGATCTTTCTGTTGACCGGTTCACTTGTTTCTGTGGGGTTAAGTTGATAGGTTGTACCACCCTGAAACTGTCTAGACGCCCTCATGAACACCTATCATTACGATTGTTCAAAGGAGGATGCAGAACAGCCAACAACTTAATTCTGGAGTACATCATACCTTCTGGTCAAGCAGCATCAGTACAGACATCATCAAAAGGTAAATATGAAGTAAGATCAAGGAGTCTGAAAGGATTCCTCTTACATGTTCTTCATGCAACCGAAGCTCTAACAATCCATCAGGGAAAACCTGAACTTCAGCATTATTCAGAAACAGTGTATCTAGTCTCCTTCGCTACCATGACTTTATAGAGAATTTTATTTTCCTGAATTGTTGCATAATAGACTCTTCAAGAGAAAACTGGGTCGAATCAAAGGACAACAGAAGGCCCGTTGACATCGTCTTCATAGACTTCAGCAAAGCCTTTGACAAATTACCTCACAAAAGACTACTCATGAAGTTGGAAAGTCTTGGTATCAAAGGCAGCTCACTGAACTAGCTCACGGAATTCCCCATAGATAGGAGGCAGAGTGTCAGGATCAACTCGAAACCCGCCTCTTGGACAGCAGTGCGTAGTGAAGTGCCAAAGAGACACGGTACTTGGATCTTTCCTATTTATTTTGTATATCAATGAGTTATCTCTGCTCACCGACTCCCCTATGGTCCTATACGCAGATGACTTAAAAATTTGGAGAGAGCTGAAGGGTGACAGTGATACGCTTACGTTGCTAGAAGACCTCAACAAATTGTCAGAGTGGTCCATAGAATGGATGCTCTCAATTAATGTAGCGAAATGTGCAACCATGCTCACCGGACAAGCAAGCATCAACTCCTACGAAATAGAAGGAATAACACTGCCATCAGTTCAGACTCATTTGGATTTAGGTGTCATAGTAGGCCACGATTTAAAAACTACAGCACATTGCCGCGCGATGGCTGTATGTGGTTTCAGATTCTTATGGGCAATTCGCAGAGCCTTTACTAGAATTACCAGACATATGTTCACCTCCTTATATACATCTCTGGTGAGGTCAAGGCTACATACCTGTACCCAGGCAGCCAGTCATTGTCTTAAAGGGGACTCACATATTCTAGAAAGGGTTCAAAGGAAGGTAACAAGTATGGTTCTCGGCATGACTAAATTATCATACGAGGAAAAACTAGACAGTTTAAATCTCTTCTCCCTATCATACCGTAGGCAGAGAGGAGATCTTGTTACAATGTTCAAGGTTTAAATAATGAATGCCGACCTGGTTTATTTTCTCTTTTTCTTCCTAATAGGTCGGGACATCTTAGAGGAAATAGTAGGAGAGTTGAAAAGTCAGGGAGAAACTATATTGTTGTGGAGTACTGGTTCTCACACCGTGTCATAAACTCTTGGAACCGACTCCTCGAAGAAGTGGTGTCTGCAACCTCAACTGATTCATTAAAGAAGGGTTTGGACAAGCACAGTACTTTGCTAGAAAAGGATTAACATAGGCTCCAAGCCTTCTATCCACAACCAATGAATCTGAAATCTAGCTCTTCGATTTTCATTTTTAAAAAAGTTTTTTAGCTCATTCTCACTCCTCTGTTCTCTTGTTCCCAACCATTGATTACCAAGTGACAATAAGTCACTTAACTAGTTAGATGTCAATCCTCTCGATTGAGCAGTATTACAAACTAATTTATACACATCGCTATTCCTCGAGAAACACATTCATCAACCTGAAACCAATCTGGAAATCTCCGTCACTACTCAGCATCAACAACAACATTCGGATTTTCAATACAAACGTCAAGTCAGTCAGTTCTTCTATACGGATCAGAAAGTTGGCGGGTCACAAAGAATATTTCCAACAGGTTGCACACCTCTATCAACAACTGTCTCCGCTCTATACTGAAGATCAGATGGCCGGAAAGAATCGCCAACAGGAAACTAAGGGAACAAAGAAAGCAAGAACCAATCGCTCAACAAATATGCAAGAGAAAGTGGAGATGGATTGGACACTCACTGGCTGAGGAGGCCGTTGAGTGACATCGCGCGTCAGGCCAGTGCTCGAGTGGAACCCAAAAAGGAAGTGGTGAGTGGTTCGTCGGCGCAAGGGTGACATGGAGGAGATCGTGTGAAGAAGAGTTGAAACAGTATGGACTAACATGAATGCAAGTGAAAAGTACAGCAGAAGAGAGAAGCAAGTGGAGACGTGCAGTTGAAGCCCTATGTTCCACTACGAACCCAAGGGAACAATAATAATAATTCCTCGTACTCCTTGGTTTATTTTTATGCTAACTGACAATAACCTCTGACCTTTGTTCTGAGTCAACATTGTACACATAAATCCCCAAAATGGCTGTAGAGCTTTGAAGAGAAATTACGAAAAGAGGTCTGTATGCTGACTTATATTTTTCAAATTTATTTTTCTGCTTACTCTGCCTAGGTTCCAAGGTCAAAACTAAAAGACGAAAGTTAATGTGTAGAACAAAACACCCTCAATGTTCAATTGAATTTTATTGGATATTTAATCATTTTAATTTGTTTTACTTTTTCCAATAATTACTGCATTACTGAAAGTTTCATGATTATTATATTGGTGAGTGAAAAGAGAAATTCGTTTTGAAACACTATGATTCAGTAAAACAATTACTGTCATATATATAACTTAAAATGATTTCTAAAATTATATATCTACATATATATATTTTGTTGAACATTGAATGAAATCTGTGCATTTTCTCAGTTGACGAAATGGAATTAATGATACAAGTTGCTCTTCTCACTTCACTCTTCTAGATCGTGGACGATTTGTTCCTTTAAATGAAATAGAAACAAATAGGTAGGGCAACAAAGGTTTTATTTAGCGGAATGATTAAATCATGAGACATTATAAAACAAGAATAGGTTATGTGGATAGCAAATTGTTGACAAAGCTTTCAAGTGTTAGTTTGCAGGGATTTTATTGGTTACAGGTTGGATCACGAGCTGACATCAGTTAGAAAATCATTGGAAAACTAGGGCGTACTTGAAAGCTGTTTTGTCCCGGTTCGGGACTCTTCAATAGTATACAGTCATTGGAGTTGGAACCCAAAGTCATCTGGTTAGAAGACGAGCTCGTGGACCATTCAGCTGCAATATGCTACTAAAACTCCAGGCAACTTCCTGTATTCCCCAAGCTCATGACTTGTTTTTTGATTAGTGTTCGTTTTTTCATAAACTTGATGTAAAACAGACTGTATCATCATGCCTGAAGAGGCTTGGTGCTTGGTAGAGAGTTACAAATACATATTTATCTGTCCACCTCAAAGTGTAACTGTTATAATCACTAAATATTCCCGGTAGATTTACCTGGTCTAAACTTGTAGGTGAGAGGATTTTAGGCAGATGATGTGAGAATGTGAGAAACAGACAGATAAACGGCGGGGGGGGGGGGTGTTCAGAAAATGTCCAAATCACTAGTGAGGAATCTAATTCTACAACAATCCTGACATAGTAGCGGAATGCATGGAAAAGCATAAAATTTGATATTGCATCTGTCTGTCTGCTATTTATCAGATATAAAGTTGAGACTAATCTCAGTATTCTGCCGTCATATACACTGACTGACTGGTTTTGACGTTGATTTTTGCACAGAAGTGCAGCAGTTCTAGTTGCCATTCTCCCTCCTTGTAGTACACAAAGCAAGAGTAGACGGTAAAGAGAGATTCAAAAGAGAGATAACAAACAGAAGTATGAATGAGGGATAAAGAATAGTATTATGGAGGAACAATAGAGTTTTATTGGAAATGACTGGCAAATCATAGAGAGTGAATGGATCTGCTACATTGACAACGACGATTTTGACCAACTGTCTCCAGCCTTCATTAGTTCTTAGAATCCTGGGGAACCCAACCAGTCACTCAGGCAGTCTGCACCTCTCTATGTGGCTAAAAGTAACTGTTGTGGTGCTGTGATACAGACAACAGTGCGTGCCAACGGAATATTATTCTCACATATTCCCACAGTTCAGTTCGGAATTAGCAACAGAATACAATATATCTATTTGAACATTCTATCTCATGTCGTTTCATGTAAGCCAAAAACACACTCACTGATTGGTTAAAGAATATAAACTGTATAGATATATAGGCAGCGATTTGTTCAATGAAAAATATACCTTGGCTTGCGTATCTTGCCTTCTGCTGTCACACTGTTATAGATTTCATGGACTGATGAAGTCGTATTTTCATGTGACCACCACTAGCTCTCTCTTTTCCAACTTGGTCACTTCTATGTCAGCTAATCTAACAATATTCGTTGAGGTAGGCGATGGCTATGCTGGACATACGTAACTCATGTCCCAACCATCTCAATCGTTGTAACTTCCCAACCCCATCGATTGATTTTTTCTCCTTACTTAGCACTCGAATGAGGCCTAGCCTCAATATTGCTCACCTTATCATACCACTTCACACAGGAGATAGAACGCAGGCACCTATGATCAAAGACAGCTAGCCGGCCTTTCCATGTCTTCCACTTTCAATGGCCATGTCTCACAACCAGCCATGAAGGAGGACAGACCAAAATGATGAGCAGTACACACGCCTTTTGGTAGACAGCCAGCCAGATATCACGCCTACTCATCGAGAGATAGCGTCAGTTGGCAGGAAAATGCCAAACGGGCCTTCTGTATCCGTGTTGAGATTTCGTCAGTGATCAAACAGCTGGGGGTGATGTATCTTACCAAATAAGTGAAGTGCACATATGTACTGTCATATATATGTGTATTAAAACAAAACACTCAAACAAATAAGTTAATTTCAAATCCTGATACCACTTCACCCTAATGCTATCAATTATCTCAAGTCTTGATAAAAAATCACAAAGGAAAATCAAAAATTAAACAAGGTCATCAAGTATACTCCGAAAACTTGAACGACAGCAACAGTAGATTCAGGTAAACTCAATTGAGGAGTCCCAGATAGAATGAAATGGACATCCTTTATTCCTCTGCTAGCCGTCACGAACCAGATAACATTGTATAAACCATCAGACATCGTCAAACTGTCTGCAATACGAATTGACATGTCAATATATAGACAGAATATTTTGGTTCAGTATAAATGAATCAATCCATAATAACAGCATTTATTCCATGTAGGTCAAACACATCAGACTATATCAGAAGAACGATCAACAAATAAACCAGTTATGCTGTGATGCAGTATACGTCAGGTAAACTTCTCTAGAAATAAATGTTAGCAAAATTAAATAGTATAGAGCTTCTGTTCTACCACTGAGGAACCCGGTGAAACTTTAAAGGCGTGATGAGAAAGCCTTCAGATTTAGGTAGACATGTCTTGGAATTAGGTCGTAAAATTGACTTAAAAATTACTGAAATAATTCAAAGAAATTGAAGAAATCACAAGGAACATATCGTAGCATAAGCGATTCAAGCAAAATGGAATCTAAATTGTCTGAATAGGAATAATGCGAGGAGATAGTATTTGACATAGATCCACTACCCTTACTCTCATGCACAAATTAACATAGTCAACACGATTATGATGTGTCTTTTTCATTACCTAAATGCATCTTGTTCTTATCAAATCGAGTGATCTATGCATGTTTTCTAGAGTTTTGGTTTCCAGGTATTCAACTAATTTCAAGTCTGTTTATAAAATGACTTCAGCTAGGGAATCCATGAAGAGTCCCAGACTAGGACGAAACAGCTGTTCTGTACTTCCTACTGATTTTCAATATTTATCTAACTGAGGTGAATTTTCGTGATTAAACTTGAAATCTGAACATGTTTATGATCTGTTTTAATCAATTTTCTCAATGGACAACATAGAATTACGTCTTTTCTGGGTATTACTATGTATCAACCAGGATTCTACAAATTCTGATTTGCTATTCCTTTGATAAAGTTATTAGCAGCATTTGAAATAGGCGAACAATGCCGTTTCGTTCATTGGGAAATAAGAAAATTTGTGAAATAAATAGATTTTTAAGTATTGGTTTTGCAGGGATTTTGTTTGATTGCATGGAGGATTTCATCATGAGAACTGACATCACTTAGAGAACCACTAGAAAACCTGGGAGTACTGGATAGCTCGTCTTGTAACCAGAAGGTCCTGGGTTCGAACCCTAGTAGATGCATACTGATGAGGGGTACCAAACTAGTCTGACGCAACAGTTGTCCAGTACTCACAGGTTTTCCAGTGAATCTTTAACTGATGTCAGCTCATGATGAAGTCCTCCATGAAATAAATAGATACCAAGAACCACACTTGATGTAAACGATCAACGTTTTTGAGGTAACATTTGTAAATTATACAGTTCTAGGTGAGATCCACCTGTTTCATACCGTGAGTGACAGTCGAAAAACTATGTGAAGTGGTAATATGCTATGTACTACTGATGAAGCAATATGAGTAGCTGGAGATCATTTACACCAACCATTAGTGCTTGTTGGCCAGAATGAAATGATTTAAAAACACTTGAGGGCAGTTTTGCTGGTTTAGACGTGAGGCTAATCAGTGGTATAACGAGTGTGATTCAACGCAGAGAACAAAATGAGGTTGAAGTTCTAGTAGACGTGAGGTTGTCAGCTTCATGTCAAACTTTCATATTTTTCCAGACTCACTATCGCTTAGTAAACTATGAGTTCATCGGCTGGGAATCAAACTTTGAGCAATAGCGTGGTTGGCAAACGTGCTGTCTTTGATATAAGTATAAAACTTGGGCACTGTGATAGAGTATAATTCCATTATGGATAAGATTTTATTTTGATGAATCACACAGTGTTATACAGTAATATTAACTGATGACCACGTTTCAAGCACAAATTATTGCTCATAATCATATCAAGTCACTCTCACAACATTTTCCTTCATTTATGTACATGAGTGGAATTGACGATTAGATATTTGAATAAAAATCAGTATGGGATAATGCACATTCAGAAATAATGATAATATGAGTGTTATTGATCAATTACAATTAGATGGGAAATAAGACGAGTGTTTTTATAGTCATAATGAGTAACTTGTTAGAATGTTGTGATGTGCTTGAATTGAAATAGAATCTTAAGATTATTTATTATCTTCCTCTGATTTTACTGATTGGTGGTAATAATATCTTCCATACACCTCTGGTATTTGCATTGAGTCATTTCTGTTGCATATGTTGTGTTGGGTGTAGACTGGATGAACCAGGCAGGATTCAGTAATCAATCTCTCTCTCCACCTACATAGATTACTTCTTAGAATCTTAACCCTCTTCCACCTTATTGTGTGGTTGTGTGTTCATGCATGCAGTGCAATATAGTGCTGAGCTTTTTTCCTTAATTACTTATCTTCTCCGGGTCAATCATTCTTACTTCAGCTAAATTCTTATGTTCCGACAATCTGATTATCCGCGATCTATTATTTTGACCTATATATTTCACCTCACAGTTATTGCAAGGTATTTTGTAAATTATATTATTTTGTCTAATCGGGTCAACCCACAAGGTCCTTTAGCCTACAGAACTTGTCCTACCTGAGTGAGTTTGTAGGTTTGAATGCCACCCTAATTCCTGCTTTATTGAGAATCCTACGTAGGGGTCTCAGATGTCCCCTCTTTATATGGTATAACAGTAGATGACTTATATTCTCTCTTATTTATGTTATCATTACTAGTTCCACAATTATTTTTATTTCGGTTCTGGCCTTTTTTGATCTTCCTAATGAATTTTATAGGATAGTTATTTAACACCAACGCCTATTCTATCTGTTTTATTTCATCATTTAGGTCCTTTCTTGTGCTGTCGTTGAATCACTAACCGACAATAATTAGAATCAAGGCCGTCATTTTTAAATTACACATTTCCAGGTAACAAATCCAATTAGCAAGCTCTACTATTTGCCGTGAGTTTTTGCTAACTACTTATATCAATGAATCAGTAGTATATAGAATCATGATTTTCCATTACTTTCGCTTTCAGTAATCAAATCCTTAGTATAAATTTCATTAAACTGTTCATGAGTAGAAAACTACGAGATTTTTATGTGCAAACAATGTGGACTTTTTTAAAACTGATCATATAAATATTCAAACTGGAGGGATTTCAAGACGAGAGTCCGCATATGTGAATGTTTCAACATTATGCTTCATAAAGATTAAATGTAAAACTTAGAAGTACTTTCATTTATTGATTTAAGGATAAAACTTGGGTATTATGGTGTTAGAGTATAATTCCATTATGGATAAGATTTCATTTTGATAAATCACACAGTGTTATGCAGTAATATTAACTGATGACCACGTTTCAAGCACAAATTATTATTGTTACTCATAGTCATACCAAGGCGATACTCACACAACTTTATTGCTTCGTTTATATACATGAGTAAAAATTGATGATCATACATTTGAATAAAAATCAATATAAAACTTGTTTAAAACAGAAAGAAAGACGAAGTACATTCGGAAGCAATATCAGTGCTATTAATAAAATACAATACAACCAATCCTCATCATATTATATTTATTAATAACGCTAATATTATTTCCGAATGTACTTTATCTTCTTTTCTGTTTCATGCATGACTTTTACTGATTTTAGTAATAAGTTGAATCAGTAATTACTCATGTATATAAACGAAGGAAGTAAGTCATGTGAGTACCTTGATATGATTATGAGTCCTAGTTTGGGAATCATCGGCAGTACGCACCCACTACCATTGGGTTCGAAACCAGGACCTTCCGGTTACAAGGCAAGCTCGTTTATCGTTCAGTCACTGGAAGCCGATGCAATGGTCAACACATGAATTATAACTTCTACCAATTCTTGATTTATCGCCACCACCAACCGATGGCGTCGGTGGAAAATCCATCCTGACATTTGGCTGGTTGGACCTCACTGGTCACAACTTCTCACTAGAATTCCAGGAAACTCCGTCCTGTAGCAAGTTACTAGTGACTATCAGATTAATTTTCATGAGTTGGTTTGTAAGAATTAGATTTGTTTTCACGAGTTCAACCAACTCTGCCGATGATTCCCAAACTGGGATAAAACAGCTGTCCAGTACTCTACGCTGGTTTTCAATTGTTCTCTAACTGATATCAATCTGTTGGTCAAACTCGTAAAAACAAATTTAATCCTTACAAACCAACTCTTGAAAATGATTATGAGTGGCAATAATCTGTGTTTGAAATGTGGTCATCAGTAAATTTTACTGTATAACACTATATGACCTTATCAAAATAAAATTTTATCCATAATGGAATCGTACTTTCACTTAACTTATGATGAAATCTAGTTTAATCACCAGCATCATCCAGCCAAGGGTTATTCACCAATACGTCTTATTATTTGGTGGATGCTGACTAGCTGTAGAATCCAAGTGGCACATTTAGTCCTATTAGGGAATCGTCAATGGAAACAGCATCACTCACTGGGGAATGCAGGTACATCTAGTTACCTGACAAGTTCTGTTCATTGCAGGGTATATATTGTCAGGTCAAATAAATAGCTCAGAGTAGTAGGATGGGGTTAGCCAGACTAGCGAAGCATAAAAACCTAGCTATATCTAGTTTAGTTGACCCGAATACGATTAGAAATCTGGAGAACAGTCCAGCTATAGTGCTCACTAAAAGGAAATACACACGATCATACAATAGGATGATGGGATAAGATGGCACTTTTAAAATCTTATGTAAAAGGGTGGAGGGAGAGATCGATAATGGAAGCTTTATTCATCATGGAATCAACTGCAAACAGGTGTAATAGGAATGATTGAACACCTGTCCACTTGGACCTCTGGAAAATTATATTACCCCTACTACGACAAATAGGAAGGAGTACACAAAACTATAAACCTCAAGTTCCGAAATCGTGTGGTTATAAATGATTGGTAAGATTAAGAAACAGCAATAAATTGTGTTCGAAAATTTGTCATCTAGTAAATAGCAATACTGTTTCACTATGTGTGATATATCCATCTAATAAACAAATTAATATGGAATTACTTGTGTTCTGAACTTCACGCATAACCCAAGCGTTTCAGTTATTCGATTAAAAGTTCCATTGCTTACTGTCATCCCAGATTCTTTAGAAGAAGTTGATACTGTTGAGTGAGATTATGGGTGAGGTACTGATGACGAGTGGAGAACTAAGATGAAAAAAAAAACGCCTCAAGCTTTCTGATGTTCAATTATTCCCTAAATAATGTCTATTCATAATGGAACGTACACTAAAACTAATCAAGATCCTAACAATCCCGCCAAAAAATCATGGAGTCAGTTTTAATCTGACTTTATGTATTAATAATGGGTTAATATATTCATGAATGTGAGTTTTAAGTTCAACAGTAGAATGGTTGCCAAACACGCAAATGCTCCAGGTCTAGGTTAGCGGATGACGAACTCCTAAACCTCGATTAGCGAGTAGGAAATCCAGTAAAATCAGAAGGTTGGTACTGAGGGTATCAACCCCCCCTCCGTTTCGTATAAGACAATACCATGGCTACTGATATTTCAGACATCAAGCTTGAAGGCCCAAGTTCCAGACGGAAGCCAAAGGAATTAAGAGAAATCCATTCATAATACTTGGTCAGATACTTAATAAAAATGGCAAAAAATTAATAGTATTTTAAGTGTTTCTTACATTACATGCTAAACTCTAACAGCTTACCGTGTCATTCCAACATTGGAATTTGTCAAGGATAAAACTGGTTAAAAATGCCCATTAAAATTTTTAAAAGGAATGGTTACTGAACAAAGAATATTCACATTTTCGATAACCTGCTCTTCATCAGGTCTTACAGTCACATCCATCCATAATAGTGAATGAATGAATTAGTGTCATTAACAACAACATTAATGTTGTTTAAATTACATCGAATCAATAATTAATAATAATATCAATGGATTATAGTTCAGTGGCATCAACATAAAGATATACACTGAGTACCAGAATGAGAAATTAGGAAAAATAATAATAATAATTCATGAATTCATAGTCTCCACTGAAGGCCAGCCAGGGCAGCGGTAGTGGCTAGCTGGACTTGCTTCTTTTGCACACAAAGCACTGGTTGTTTCACGCGAATCGAGATAGCCTCTGCTGTTTGGAGTATGCAGTACCTGGATGTTTATTGGCAATTTATTTGGTACCCGATAGATGATAGAGAAGGATTCTACAATGCTGGCTAGCTCTGTGGCCAGTTTGGACCAGGTGATATAATATCGAAATGTTGATAATGCTTTTCACTACACCTTTATATAACTATACTGCATGAGCAGATAGTGAAACGTAGCTTCAAAGATGTATTTGAATTCGTAGACAAAATCTAAGATATTGATATCAAGGATAAACCTATGATATCTTTGGACATAACATCTTTATTCACAAATGTACCTCTAGTAGAAACAGTTAACTACATATATGAACAAGTGGATAACCAGTTGATAAACATTGGCATCTGTACTGAAATCTTAGAAGAATTGTTTTTAAGGTGTACCATGAATGTTAATTTCAAATTTGACGTCACACTTTACAAACAAGTGGACGGGGTGGCGATGGGCTCCCCATTAGGTCCCATTTTGGCAGATTTCTTTCTAAGTAAACCAGAAAATGGACCTTTGAACAACCTTATCAGAAAATTACCAATTTATTGCTGATCTATGGATGACACCTTTATTCTTTGTGATAATGATTCGGATAGGAACACAATGATAACTTAATTCAATGAAGTACATTCGGCTATGAAATTCACTTGTGAAGAGGAATCCCAAAATTGGATTGATTGCCCTTCCTAGATGTCCTCCCCACAAGAAAACCAGATGGTAGCATAAAGAGAAATTTGCATACGGAAAGTATATGGACAGGACAATATACACATTTTCACAGCTTCGTTCCTCTCCAGTACAAAAAAAATTTAGTAAGGACCCTCAGCCACAGGGTTAGAGCTATATGCTCATATCAACTTGATATGATTATGAGCAATAGTTTGTGCTCGAAACGTCATCAGTTAATATTACTGTATAACAACACTGTGTGATTTATCAAAATAAAATCTTATCCATTATGAAAAATTAAGTACCTAAACTAGCCACTTCTGATTGTGTCAACCGATTCAACTGTGCCTGTGGTGGAGCCAGTTGTATTGGCTGTTGCTCTGGGAACTTGATTTTTCGTGCTCACTGGGGAACATCTACCTGTGTGGTTAAATAAAGATGTAGTGAAAAACCATTATCAACAGTCCGATATTAGATCACCTTGTCCAAACCGGCCACAAAGCAGCCAGCATTGAAGAATCCTTCTCTATCATCTATCGTGTACCGAATAAGTTTCCAAAAACATCCAGGTACCTCATATTCCAAACAGTAGAGGCCATCGCGATTCACCTTAAACAACCAGTGTTTTGTGTGGAGAAGAAGTAAGTCCAGCTAGCCACTACTACTACCGTGACCGGTCTTCATTAGAGACTATAAATTCATGAATTTGTATTATTATTTTTCCTAATTTCTCTGTCTGATATTCAGTGTGTTTTGTTATGTTGACGCTGTTAAACTGTAATCCATTGATATTATTATTAATTATTGATTCGATGTAATTTAAACAACATTAATGTCGTTGTTCATAACACTAATCCATTCATTCACTATTATGGATGGATATATAACTGTAGAACGTGATGAAGAGCAGTTTATCCCAAATGTGAATGTTCTTTGTTCAGTAATCAATCTTTGGAATTAAGCTTTCACCACAATACCTTTTGCTGTTGCACTTGGACCAGACCACAATTGTATATTTGAATGATTCTCAACAGATCCATTCGATAGAATTTTTGATTTTGTATATGTTTTAGAACGTATGCATGAGGCATCTTCTTTTGTTGATTGATTTTCTGTTGAAATCTTGTCAATTGATAAAATAGAAGAATTTGATCTACTTATACTCGGTGTAATATTGTTCAATGTTAAATGATCAATTTTTGGTGACCTTGAAGTATAATAAATAAAAAAAATGTTGTGATGATTAATATAAATGAGTTCAATTTCAAGTATACAGTATTCTAAAAGGATTCAAATTATAAGAGTACAGCTGTGAGTTCAAGGGATCAAGAGTATTTGGTATTATGTTGTATGGTTATTATGTATTGTTAATTTCTGGTATTCTGATTTGAAGATATGGCTTCAGCTGCACATCTTCATCGGACTTACTTCCCTGAAATGATCATCAACTAATTTGGATATAAGTAAAAAACTTGGGCACTGTGGTAGAGTATAATTCCATTATGGATAAGATTTTATTTTGATAAAGTGTCACACAGTGTTATGCAGTAATATTAACTGATGACCACGTTTCGAGCACAATTTATTGCTGCTCATAATCATATCAAGGTACTCACACAACTTTTTTGCTTCGATTATATGCATGAGTAAAAATTGATGATCAGGCATTTGAATAAAAATCAATATAGGATCATGTACATTCAGAAATAATAATATGAGTGTTATTCATCAATTACAATCAGATGGGAAATAAGACGAGTGTTTTTATAGTGAAAATGAGCAACTTGTTAGAATTTTATGATGTACGTAAATTGAAATAGAATTTTAAGATTATTTATTATCCTCCTCTGATTTGACTGACTGGCGGTAATAATTTTTTCCATATCTCTCGTACTTGAGTTGAGCTATTTCTATTGCATGTGTCGTGTTGAGTGTGTAGACTCGATGAACCAGGCAGGATTCAGTAATCAATCTCTCTCTCCACCTACATAGATTACTTCTTAGAATCTTAACCCTCTTCCACCCGATTGTGTGGTTGTGTGTTCATGCATGCAGTGCAATGTAGTGCTTTTTTCTAAATTACTCATCTTCTCTGGGTCAACCATTCTTACCTCAGCTAAATTCTTATGTTCCGACAATCTGACTACCCTCGACCTACCAGTTTGACCTATGTAGTTGACTTAACTCGCAGTCACTATAGGGTATTTTGTAAATTATATTATTTTGTTTAATTGGGTCCACCGGGTCCTTTAGCCTCCAGAGTTTGTCCCTTTGAGTGAATTTGTAGGTTTGAATGCCACCATTATTCCTGCTTTATTATGAATCCTACGTAGAGGCCTCAGATGTCCCCTCCTCATATGGTAAAACTTTAGATGCCTTATATTCTTTCTTATTTATATTATCGTTATTAATTTCCCCCATTACTTTTATTTTGCTTTTGACCTTTTCTGATATTCCTAATGAATTGTATAGGATAGTTAGTTATTTAACACCAACCAGCTATTCTTCTATCTGTTTCATATCATCATTTAGGTTTTTTTGTTGTGCAACTTAGTGCTACTGCTCTGTCTGCTAGACACTTAATTAACTAAGTCTGCCTATACGGATAACATCACCAGTGAATATTTCTGTATAACACTCTCCAACTTTATCAAAATAAATTTTATTCATAATGGAATTCAGTCAACTTTATGACTGCATAAAAGCAGTTACTCCTTCCCTGCATGGTCTTCTGTATGTCACTCTCAGACACATCCTCGCGCTTTCCATTTCAGGTTCCACTCGATAATCTTACCTGTGTTTTTAAATTGAAAGTGTTTCTCCTCAGAGGATATTTAATCTATCTCAATTTCCTTCTGTGTATTTGTTGGGCGAAACGTTATTAACTGGTTCATTAGGGGAGTTCTGTGTTGCTTCTTTTCCTTTCCTTTCCAACCAACCATCTGTTCTTCATTATTCAGCGAAATTAGGTGTCAATGGAAATTTGAAGTAGTCTTTTTAGAAATGCTTTAGGTGACGCGCTCGCCAAGTCCTTGAATCATCTAAAAGTACTGACTATTTCAAATCACTGTTAAGGAGAATTCGTGTCTTGTTCGTTCGTTCAAATGCTGTAGATTTCCACACTAATTTAGCAAGAAAAAGCAGCTTGCATTGCTTTCCTGTTCCTGGACGAATTGGATCTGTGCCGCCTTTAGTTAAGACGGTGTTAACCAGGTAAATGAAACAGACAGTCCCTTTAAGATTTCTTTCATTGATAAACTCTTCATTCCAGAGATTAGCTAGTTTAGTTTTAGAGTGCCTTGAAGTTTCAGTAGAAATGGGATTACTAATCCCATGCTCAGTCTTTTCTCATCTCCACGCCATTTAGTTAAGAAGGTAGGGTTCGGTATTACATAACTCATTGTTTAGAAATAGTCATTTACTTTTAATAAAATTTAGAAAGAAATTTTCACTTAGACATTTAGAAAGGCAAAGGAATTGAGCGAAGAAATATTTACTTTTCAATTAGATACTCATCTTACTCTGGCTCTACTCGAATATACACGTATAGCACTTTTATTACAATACACAACAATTTACCAATCAAATGTCACTGATATGTTTGTTAACAATAATTAGTCAGTGTCAACATGCCAAACAGTGGGGTGATAATTAACGAAGAAAATTAATACACATAATTAAAAGGTAGAAATGGTTACAACAAGTGGATTGCATAATACGTAATTTTGGAAGAATGAAGAGTAATTAAGGAATAAGCGTCTGCACGGGTTGATTACCTAACAGATTATTAAAGAAAACAAAACGATTTGGACAATGATAACTTGTAACTAAGGGTGAAGTGGTCATAAGAATAAAGTAATTTGGAAGAATTTTAATTTTTAGCTGCAGAGCCAGCTACATTGGGCGTACAATTAGCGAGGTTCATCATCGTATTTCTGAACATCATCCAGCATGGTTAAGCATGGGACAAACAAGATCTATTTGTAGCTCTATTTTAGCACACCTTTTAGATAGTGAGCATAAGGTTGATGTTAATACTGCATTTAAAATTATTTATCGCATTCCCACTAATCTTAATTTTGCTCTACGAGTTCGTCTTCTACATACAAAAGCTGAAGCAATAGGAATCCACCTGTGTGTTCAGAAGAGATTTGTACAGCCGCTTTCCTTAACTGGGCCGTCGTTACATGAATGTATAAACAGGACTACTTCATCTCCCCTTCCCCCTAAACCTTAAAATTATAATTTTCCAAATTACTTAATTATTTTTCTCACTACTTCACCTTTAATTACATGTTATCATTGTCCAAATCGTTTTATTTTTCTTTAACAATCTGTTACGTAATCAACTTGAACAGTTGCTTATCCCCTCAAAGATCTTCATTTTTCGGAAATTATGCATTACGCAATCCACTTGTTGTAATCACTTCTACCTTTTAATTGTGTGTATTAATTTTCGATAAAAAAAGGAAGACGAAATTTGCACTATAAAATGATATCATTCTATTTCACAGGTTCTCATCAGCTGCAGACTACCTGATATCATTTTATACTGCTGATATCATCTTCCTTTCTTTATCGAAATTTACCAAGGGAACCAAACATATGTATTAATTTTCTTCGCTAATTATCACCCCACTGTTTGACATCTTGACACTGATTTATTATTGTTAGCAAACATATCACTGCAACTTGACTGGTAAATTGTTGTGTATTGTAATAAAAGTGCTATACGTGTATATTCGAGTAGAGCCAGATTGAGATGAGTGTCTAATTGAAATGTAAATATTTCTTCACCCAATCCTTTTTACTTATTATATTACTATATTCCTTTATGTTTTCAGTGGAACATGGGGTGTTTCAAGCAAGAGCTTTCAAGTTCCAGTAGCAGTAATGTTTATTTCTACGAGATGGGGTTGTTAGTCTCATGCCCAACCTTCTCCCTTTATCAGTCGTATTACTAGTTTAGCGAGGTAGAGGAGTGCTTCGGTGATCGGGGATTGAACGCTGAACCACATGAGGCGTGGTCGGCGATCATTCTACCGCTGTGTCACCGACGCACACTCATTCCTTTTACTTTTTACTAAAATCTCCTGAGATATTTAACGTCAGCTGAGGAAACTTCCATTTTTTGGCTTATATCATTGATACAAATCAATAAGAAGACGTAATTTGTCTGAACCCTGTAATGTGTATTTGTTTCACACATTTCAAACAATCTGATCACACACGAACTTGTCATAGGAATGAATATATATGAAATTAATAAAGAGTTAAGAGGTGAAAAAATAGACTTAGGTCACATTGAAAGGACATACTGAGGGTGAAAATAACAATCAAGACCACTAAACCAAATAAAAGAGATAATAGTACATCTACCCTGGCTGGTAACAAAACAACGTTTACCAAGGAAGGTGGTTTAGTGTGATGACGAATTGTTGCTTTGAACGCATAAGGGTGGTTTAAACTTCCTGTTTGCCAGTTACGGCTTGCACAAACTTTAATATACGCCCTCTCCTTAACACGTTTTATGCATAGATAGGTTTAAAAGATCTGTTAACGTTAATTTTATGTCCTGCCCCATCTATAATATGTTTCGCAATAGAGGATCTAGGTCTCCTGTTCTCACCACTAATGGGTTCTGAGGATTCTATCTGTTTTTGGAGCCATTTAGGAATATGCTGTGAAGCCAGCCCTCACTTGCAGAGATCGATGAGTTCTCCTTGTGTATGTGTGTCCACACTTACTTTAAAATTGGTAAATATAGTGGGATGTGACACCACTTTTCGCATGTTCAAAGGGCTTAGATGGATGGATATATTGACTTCACATTCTCAATTATTATGATATTAGCTGCATAAAAATTCTTTTTAACAGCAGCATTCAATCCTTGTCTACTTATCACTAGAACAATTTTTTTTAAACGATTTCGATTTATTTTACAGTAAATTAAAACAAAAAACTAATCAATCAGTATGCTTTGAAATTGAATATTCTATGGTTATTTACTTACAATAATTCGGTATCTTCTTGTTTTATTACATTTGTCGTATGAATATTCGCGTCATGCTTTTCATTCATAACTAGTAAGGCATTACGTAAACGTTTAGTTTGTTCCGTCAACAAAGTAATACGGAGTTCATTGGCTTGAATTTGTCCTTCTAATTCTTCATGAACAGATTTTACACCTAATAATAAAGAGAGTGAAAACAGAATTTTACATAAATATTGCTAAAAACATTACTGTAAGTAATAATAATAATAATGATCACTCTATTCCAAGTAGTAATTTTTCCTACAGAATGGGATTTTCAGTATTGAACATATTGAAACAATTTAGCTTCTCTTACAAATAGAAAGATAAATACATAAAATAGTAAAAAATAATTAAACTGAAGCAACTGAAACCAATGAGTAAGACAAGGCTGCCTACCTGTTATCACCCACGATGATATTCTTAATTGTGGTGGACTGGATTATGAGGAGGATAGTGTATGGGGAGTGAGAAGTCAGGAATACTCTGGACTGACCGATAGGAAAACTCTACAATATATGGATTTCGTGCGTGGATGATTTATGTTTAATATCACACAGACTGGAAGACTTGCAGGAGATAACCACCAAGCTAGCGGAAGAAACTGGCAT
>OX235274.1:134631733-134682832 GCA_944472155.2 Trichobilharzia szidati
GGTGTAATAATACTTACAGATAGCTTTCTCAATCAAACAGCCACTTTAAGACAAACTACTTGCACTATATACAGGATCACCTTCCATCGAGGGAGAGGGCTCTCGAGTGGTTGCGCCACAGGATGAAACTGCATCTTGATCCCGTCTCGCAAGAGGCAGGGATAAGTGTGTTTGGTTCTCCTGAAAACCAATACCCAGTTAGTGGGTATACCATTATGTGAATTTTAAAGATGCTTTTATAAGCCCCATCTTCAAAGAGGGGAACAGGCAGTTAGTATCTAACTACCGGCCTGTAAGTCTGACCTGCGTTATAGCAAAGGTGTTAGAAACACTCACAAGGGATCAGCCCTTAGCTCATTTGGAGAAACATGGCTTACTGGCGGTGGAACAGCATGGATTCCGAACGGGACGATCCTGCTTGGTAAACTTACTGTTAGCTAGGGATGATTGGGTCGAGGCCAGGGATAAAAACCATCTACTGGACGTTGTCTCTATCGATCTCAGTAAGGCATTCGATAAAGTATCCCACTTAGGTTTCCTTAGTAAACTTAAAGGTTTCTGACTAGACCAATGCCTATGTGAGTGGTTTAGTGACTACCTGATGGATAGAAGGCAGAAGGTAAGAGTTAATGGTGTACTATCAATGTGAAAGGCAGAACCAAGTGGAGTACCTCAGGGAACTGTACTTGGCCCCCAGCTATTCCTATTATACGTAATAAAGTGCCGAAAATTCTCACCTCATCTTCTTCACTATTTGCGGACGATAGTAAGATATGGAAAACCGTAAATAGTAACGGTGATAGGTTGGTACTACAAAACGATTAGTAAATAGCGAATGGGCTAACCTTTGGAGTCTGGAAATTAATTCCAAGAAAAGCGCGGTAACGCACTGAGGTCAGAAGTCTTACACGTCGTACTCCCTGGAGGACACAGAACTGCCAGGTGTTTGGGGACAAAATGACTTAAGAATTATTGTAAGCCATGACTTAAAAACAACGGCAAATTTTAATGGAGCCTCAGCTAAGGCTTTTCGAATGCTAAAGGCACTTCGAAGGGTTTTCAAACGATTAGACAAGAGTATGTTCCAGGTACTCTATGCAACACATGTCAGACCTCATCTAGAATACTACATACAAGCAGCGGGTTCATGCTTCAAAAAGGGGGCACATATTCTGGAAAGAGTACAGAAAGTAGGAACCAAATTAGTTAGTGGTATCTCACAACTTCCTAATTATAAGAGGATAAAGCATTTAAATCTCTTCCCGTTATCATATCGAAGGAGGAGAGGCGACTTAATTTTGGCTTACCATATATTCAAGGGTGATTTAGGGAGTGAGCTTTCAAACCTTTTCTCTCCCTATACGGTACATTTATGAAGTCAACACAGTAAGGTGCTTACACTGAGGTAGAATAAAATAGTGTGGAATTTGGATTCTCTCACAGGTCGACGACTGGATATTGGAACTCCTTACCTGATTCAGTAACATCAGCTTCATCGGTGAACGCTTTCAAAGAGAAACTGGATCTTTGCAGAGATGTATATTGCAAAGATTGACATAGGCAATAAGAGCCTTCCTTCCTTATAATCTGAATCTGATTCTGGATTGGGTTGACCTTGGGACTGCGGGTCTTTCGAAGTAAGTTTGTCATCTGGAAGTTTATTTATTGGACTTATTTATTTATTTGATACATATTAGCTATCGGTGTCCGTAATGTTTATAGGATACTACAATATCTAAAACTCTTAATGAAATACCCCAGTGTATTTTAATATCTTGGGTATATATGGATACTGATGGCTTGCATATTAATGTGTTAATTGTTGTTAAACAATTCTTTATAACGATTTTTGAGTTCATATCTTCACTCTCGAAGTGTCACATCAGCGTTGGTTCTGTGTTCTGCAATATTGAGTACCCTATAAACTTTGTTACTCTTTTTAAATACTGTATAAAACATACTATCTGCTTATATGTGTAAAACTTGGGCACTGTGGTAGTAAGTAATTCCATATTAGTTTTTTTATTAGATATATCACACAGTGAAACAGTATTATCTACTGGATGACGTTTCGAACAAAATTTATTGTTCATAATCATATCAATTGTAATCACACAACTTTGAAACTTGAGTTTCAAAGTCGTGTGATTACAAACTAATATGGAATACTATCTGCTCTTGGTGCTCCAATATCCAATTTGATTTCTTTGTGGTCGCTTCTTGGCTGTGAGGTAAAGGTTCCCAGTCTTCGGTAAACTTCTGCGTAGTTCAACCTGCCACTCGTATGTCGACAGACGATCGATCGTAGCTTTGGTTTACTCCGAAAGGAATGGACCTGGGATTAATCATTTGTAGTTTGTGGTGTGTTAAAACCGCGTTATTACTGTGAATGAAGGGCTGTTGTGTTTTTCGTTCTGGAGAATAGCATCCATCTGGTATGACAGTTTTACCCAGCATTTCAAAATCTTGACACATTCTGCTCTTATCTGCCTAAAAGTATGCAGACTTTCCAGAAAAACAGGCTCCCATTAGTGAGCTGACTTCACGTTCTGGGATAGGAAATCTTGGTCGCTGATCATTTTTTGATCACCTTTTTGTGATACATTTTCATCCTGTCGATTTTAAAAATATGACAACAATACAAATCCTACTGTTGGGTTGTTTCTGTCATGATACAATGCAGCTATCTGCACCAAACGATAAACCGACCTACATCTTGGTACTGACTGTTCAAATACATCAATGCATTGAATATCTTGAAATGGATATCGTTGATATGTATGCATATGTATTACTTAAATTGATAGGGCAATGGTTCGATATCAATTTCAGGTCATCTATGTTGAATAATGGTCTGTTTTCGGGATTAAACGATTTGGTTTGATTAATTTAAGCACCTGATTGACACAACGCCAGATGAGGTTAGAATTGACTGAATGTCATAGGTTTAATACCTTCGTCTATAATATAGATAGGTGAAGGTCACATGCCTTGTTTCCTACATCCACCCACATCTAGTCACGTGTTAGGGAACTAATCCGGTCGGTCGGTCGGTCGGTTTTCGACATAGAACTTTGCACTGATGTGCGGCAGTTCAAGTCGCCACACTCCATGCAGCACACAAAGGAAGAGAAGAAAGTAGGAGAAATGCATAATATAGACATTAAACAGAGGTGTGAGACAGGAATTGTAATAACGAAGAACAAAACAATTTCATTGGAAGTCATAAGTCACAAGGAGTGGATGCGTGGAGGGACTCAGTGCAGGTGTCGCAGAAAGAAGAGCATTCTTATACTGATCTTGCTTATCTTATATTTGAAGGAAAACATTCTCTGTAAATCGTGTGCTTAATGTTGGCGGTCACCAGATGAGACAAAATCTGCTATCGTATTTGAAGTTGTTGTTGGTCAAAATAAGCGATTATTTAAATTAGTTATTGGTAGTTGATCAAAACAGTCAGCTGGTTATCCGTATATTTCACAGATAGTCCCATATATATATACATATATATATATATATATATGCTTTCGTAAACTTACACCATCTCTGGCGTAGGCGTGACATCCGGCTATCAACCAAGGGACGTGCGTACTGCTCAGCAGTTCGCTTTGTCCTTCTTTGTGGCTCTGAAACATGGCCAATACGAGTTGAAGACATGAAAAGGTTGACTGTTTTTGATCATAGATGTCTGCGATCTCTCTCTCACGTTAGGTGGTATAATAAGGTAAGTAATGTTGACGTTAGGCGTAGAGTGTTGGGCAAAGACGGAAAATCAATCGACGAGGTTATAAAGTTGCACAGATTGAGATGGCTAGGTCACGTGCTGCGCATGCCTAACCATCGCCTCCTCCGACGGGCACTACTAGCTGATATAGGTGCAGGTTGGAAAAGAGTAAGTGGTGACCAAACAAAAACATGGCCTCATCAATCCATGAAATCCTTGACAGTTAAACTGAGTCAGGTAGGGAGATGCAGACTTCCGAGTTGGGGCCCGCCTTCGGGACTCTAGGAATCAATGGCTGGAGACAATAGGTGACATGGCTCAAAATCGTTGTCAATGGCTTACGCAGATGTATTCAGTTTCTGTAATCTTTCATATTTCTTTCTACCATTACTCATTCTGTTTCACTCTAATGCTTGTCAAAACTATTGATTCTCTTCACTCATCCATCTTCTTGTCTACCTTTGTGTGCTATTTGGAACGTGGCAACTCGAAGTGTTGCACTTCGGTGCCAAGTTCTATGTTGAATCCAGACAGAGAGACAGACATATTTCTGGTTGGCGTGCCTTTCCCTCTTAAATACTAAAACCACCTGCTAATATAATTATATCTGAGCATTTAGATTTTTGAGTCACACTTGATAGCTTCTGATACAACTTATTCGTCACTCTATGGAAACTGCAGTCAATAATTCTTAGGTGATGATTTAAAAAAAGATATCGACGGGTGTCATGGTCACCCTACAGGTCTAGCACAATAATATGACGATGCGTTGTATCTTTTCACTCTAAATGAGGTGTTTTTTTTTGTGCATAACTTTTGAGACATGAACAAACTCTAAAGGGATAGTTCCAAAGCCCGGCCAAGTCCAATAAAGCAAGGAAGTATTTATGAATACGACAGTTGTTGGCTTTCATGAGAGAGGGGGGTTTGTTCGAGGGACAAATTGAGAGGAAATATGTGACCATTTCATCCACGACTTGAATGAAATCCAACCATCTTTTCGCAAAGAAGTTCTTTGTGTGTGTTACAGTCTGCGAAGTGTGTCAGTAACCAATATGGACACTACTGGTTATACACTGATACTTTGGTGATAGTTATTTACATTATGGTGTTTCATAGAGACAGACATAATAAAGGTAGATCCTTCCTAATCTTCCATACATTTCCAAATAATTGTGCCGGATACTTGACTAGAGTTTAACCTTCATCCTCAAGAAGAATCTTGGGGGCGGGGTTGTCTAGATGGAGTGCCTTATAGTTCTTCAGTACTTGGAACTTCTTTTCGGCACTCTAATTCTTTACGTTAGTCAGTCTTAACTGATTTCGTGCAGTAAACACTAATTTTATGGACTTGTTAAACTGTTTTTCAAAGTACTGCTCAATATTCCAGGATTCATTAAACACAAGGGTAGAATTCGAGCACTACGGTAGAGTATAGTCATCGCCTTCTTCGACGGGCAATGTTAGCTGACATAGAGTCAGGCTGGAAAAGAGAGAGCCAATGGTGGTCAAACCGAGACATGGCATCAGTCAATGAAATCCACGACAGTTAGTTCAAGCCGGCAACGTAGGAAGGTGTAGACTGCCCGACTGGTTGGGGTCCTCGGGACGGTAAACACCAATGAAGGCTGGAGACAATCTGTGATGTGGCTCAAAATCGTTCTGAATGGCGCAGATGCATCCACTCCTTGTAACTTATCTAATAAAACTATATTGTTCTTTGATATTACTATTCTTCTTACCTCATATTATCTCTGTTTACTGTCTCTATTTTGCATTCCTTCTACTTTCTTCTCTTGATTTGTGTGCTACATGGAGTGGAGTGTGGCGACTCGAACTGCTGCACATCGGTGCAAAGTTGTTCTATGTCGAAAACAGACAGACAGACGGTAGAGTATAATTCAACTTTAGATAAGCTTTTTTGATATAACACAAATTGATG
Source organism: Trichobilharzia szidati (assembly GCA_944472155.2). Taxonomy (NCBI): domain Eukaryota; kingdom Metazoa; phylum Platyhelminthes; class Trematoda; order Strigeidida; family Schistosomatidae; genus Trichobilharzia; species Trichobilharzia szidati. The sequence goes on from OX235274.1 coordinate 134,637,400, forward strand.
CAGTATAAATAACTGGATTACGTTCGGAGTGCAATTTATTACTTATAATCATACTAATGCATTCACACAACTTTCATCAATAAACGGAATCAGTCAGTCTAGTTCTAGTTAAGTTCCTATGTTCCGATAACTTAACTAGGATATCAGAGACAGTTAGGTTATAGGAACACATTGTTGATTTATTATTGAATGTCTCTGTTTTTTTTTTATGTAATTCAAAGCTATACTCAAATACTAGAAAATCTTTAGTACTGTTCAGTGTATCGATCAAATCTAAAAGTGGATTACTAAGCTAACTAACACAACACTACACTGTATACAATTTAGCCTTTACATGTTAAATCCGGATTATTTATTGATTTATTATTATTATTTTTTTTTTGATTGTTCACATTCACCTGCATTGTGTGTCTTCAACCCTAACAAATCTCCTGACACGTCTGTCCACATTTACATCCGAAGTAATTGTTGCCTCCGGTATGATCCTACGTTATATATATAAACATGAGCCAATAGGTTCCCGGTTCGAATTCAGTTCCACCTACTTCAGCCTGGGCGATTGGGTACTATCGTTAGCCCTGGCACGAACGATATGTGTGTAACCCATAGCTTGATACACTAAAGATTTATTCTGAGTAACTTTTTCTTATATTCCTTTACGTTCCCATTGGAACATAGGGCTTCAAGCTAGAGGCTTGAAGTTTCGGTAGCAGTGGTGTTTATTTTTACGGGATGGGATTGTTAGCTTCATGTCTGACCTTCCTTCTTTACCAGTCTTATTACTGGCTTAGCGAAGTGAAGGAGTGCGTCGGTGGCCGAGGATCGAACCCCGGAACACATGAGGCATGGTTGGCGAGTATTCTACCGCCGTACCACCGACGCATCGACCAACTGAGTCTCAAATGTGACTGACTGACTGATTGGTTTCAACGTAGAACTTTGCACCGATGTGCAGCAGCTCGAGTCACCACACTTCACTTAGCACACAAAGCAAGAGAAGAAAGTAAAAAGAAATGCAAAACAGAGACAGTAAATAGAGATATGAGGCAAAAAGAATAGTAATATGGAGGAACCGTATAGTTTTATTGGATATTATGTCACAAGGAGTGGATGCATCTGTGCCCACCATTGAGCTATATCATCAATTGTCTTCAGCCTTCATTGGTTTTTACCTTCCCGAGGATCCCACCTATCAGGAAGTCTACACTTTCCCACGTGACTTAAACTAACTGTTGTCGATTTCATTGACCGAGGGAGACATGTTTTGGCTTGACCACCACTAGCACTCTCTTTTCCAACCTGATCAATCCTATGTCAGTCGGCTAACATTGCCCTCGAGGGTGGCGATGGCTAGGCATACGTAACACATGTCCTAACCATCTCAATCGATGCAGTAGCTTCACAGCCTTGTTTATTGATTTCCCCTCCCACCAACCTAGCACTCTACCGATGCCTAACTTCAATATTGCTCACCCTATTACACCTACCACCTAACACGGGAGATAGAACTCAGACACCTATAATCAAAGACAGCTAATCGGCCTTTTCATATCTCCCACTCTCAATGACCAGATCTCACAGCCAACCATAAGGGAGGACAGAGCGGACTGCTGATCAGTACACACGCCCTTTGGTCGACAGCCAACCAGCCGGATATCACGTCTACACCAGAGACGGCGTAAACTGGCATATATGAAATGAGCCTTCTGTATCCGTGCTGAGATTTCGTCAACGATCAACCCGTTGGGGCTGGCTGGCTTCCGCAACTTCCCAAATAAGTGAAGTGGTCAACGCGCTCCACCAACCACTTCACTCCTGTCTATGTTTAAGCTAGGAGTCAATGTAGTCCAGTCCTATAGCATCACCTTACATTTGACAGCTAGAGCGAATCGCATGCCAAACATTCGAAGATTGCAGCTCAAGGTGTTCAGAAGACTCTGCTGTATTTTGTCAGCGTCCTCGCCTGCATATAATCAACCAGATTATTCCCTGATTGTAACAAGTCAATCCCTGAAACGCTGAAGTGAGTTAAGGTTAATTCCATTAGTACATCTATGATGAAATTGAATAGAAATGGGGATTGTAGGCATTCTTGTCGGACACCACTAGTTGCCACCACTTCGGATGACAACTCGCCATAGGCTCTCGCGTGGCTGGCTACATGAGCTCGACTAGAGTGCCTTTATCGGTGCAATGTATTTCCTCGTCATTCCCTTCACAGACAAACATCGCTATAGTACCTCTCGGTCGACGGAATCGAATGCCTCCTTTAGGTCAAGAAATATAACGATTGTTGGACGCCGACGGTAAGTATGTCTATGTTCCAGAATCTGTTGAAGGGTGAAGATATGATCAATATACCCTCTTCCTAATCTAAAGCCGATCTGGTTCTCTCGTGTTTGTTCCTCCCGTGAACCACTTAGTCTACACATGATTATTGAGCCTATAACTTTAGATACCAAATTAATCAAGCTAATCCCCCTGTGATTATCACAGGAAGACTTGTCTCTCTTCTTGTATATCGGGATAATCAATGACTTACACCGACGGGACTTCCTCTAATACCTTATTTAACGCAGACAGTAAACTGTCTCCGCCATCCTTAAACACCTCTGGAGCCATTCCATCAGGTCCTGTTGCTTTACCTCGTTTCAGACTAGTGACAGCCTTAGTAACCTCAGTTAGGGACGGAGGACCTGTGTCTATATCCCATTCAGGTAGGCGTTGGATGTTCGGTAAGTTGAGCGTGGCTGTAGGCCAATTAAACTGCTCCTCAAAGTGTTCTTTCCAGCGTCCTAGTCGTCTATCCTGACAGCTAATTATGGTGGCCATTCTCCTCAGAGATTGTTTCACTTATCATTCGCCTTTTACCACCTGTTTCCCTGATAAGTCTAAATAGTTGTCTGGTGTTACCAATCGCCGATGCCTTTTCCATCTCTTTCGCTTTTGTCACCCACCACTGTTCACGGTCGTTACGAAGGCTTCTTGTTAGTTTGCGTTTGAGTAGCTTTCGCTCCTCATCATAATCGGAGCTCGCCGGAATCAGTCTTCTTGCGTCAATCAGTTCTGATGAGACGGTAGAAATCCACTGGCTCTTACTAACTTTAGATGTCAGGTTATTAACAGCTTTTTCAGCTGTGTCTACAGCTAACTGTGTGTTGTGCCAGGCTACCCCACTCAGGGGAAGTCCTGCTGTCGATGTGAGATACTCGTTTCGCTATTAACAACGATTTCAAGCCACATCACCAATCGTATCCAGACATTGGCTCCTAGAATCCCGAAGACACCCATCCACTACGTGGCTAGCTCACAGTAACTGTCAACGATTTCATAGATGGATCCCAAGTTTTAGCTTGACTTATTTCACATGTTTATCTTAACAAAAAACGCGATTGTGCTACATTGTTCCATATTAGTTTGTTTATTAGATATATCACACAGTGATGAAACAGTATTATTTACTGGATGACGTTTCGAACAAAATTTATTGCTGTTCATAATCATATCAATTGTAATCACACGACTTTGAAACTTGAGTTTTATATATGTAATATGTATAATAATAATGTATAATAACATGTATTTAATATGTAAGGAAATGTAAAAATAAAATAAATGATGATAGTAGCGATAGTGATAATAATAATAATAACAATAATAATGATAATAATAATAGCAATAATAATGATAATAATATAATGATAATAATCATAATAATATTAATGACGACACCAACAATAAGGAATCTAAATCATCAGTAGTAATTCCATACAAAGAAGAAACCTCGGAAACCTTACACAGAATTCTTAACAAGGCAGGAATAAAAGTGACTGGCATTCAAATCACTCACAAATTCAATTAGAAACAAGCTTTGTCGGTTAAAGGATCCTGTGGAGCCTTTAAAACAAAACAATTTAGTTTATCTAATACCCTGCTGTCAAGCCAAATACATAGGTCAAAGTAGTAGAACAGGTGCAGTCAGACTAGCCGAACATAAAAACCTAGCAGCAAAATCTAGATTAGTTGACCCGAATGAGATAAGAAATCTAGAGAATAGTTCAGCTATAGCACTCACTACATGCAATTACACACAACCATACAATAGGATGGGATAGGATGACAGTTTTAAAATCTAATGTCACAGGGTATAGGGAGAGATTGATAACAGAAGCTTTGTTTATCGAATCAACTGAGAGAGAATACGTGTAATAGGAATGATTCAACACCTGTCCCAGATATCTAGAAAATTCTACTACCCCTACGACGACAAATAGGAAAGAATAAAGAAAACTATAAAACTCAAGTTTCGAAGTAGTGTGATTATAATTAATATGATTATGAACCACGATAAATTTTGTTCGAAACGTCATCCAGTAAATAATACTGTTTCACTGTGTGTGATACATCTAATAAACAAACTAATATGGAATTACTTACTACCACAGTGTCCAAGTTTTACACGTATGTTAATATGTGCTACATTGTGTCTTTTTGATGTTATTGTTTTAAAAAATGAAAAACAATTTCTACAATCATGTTTGCGAGATGGAAACAAGTGTGAACATTTTGTTACTTATTATTATTATTATTTATTTTTGTACACAGATGGATGCTGTATTCAACAAATTAAAAACAAAAGTTTCAAGTGCTCTACCTGGTAATCCATTAACTCGAGAATATGAAATTGAAAAACAAATTGGTCAAGCTGGTCCTGGTTTACTATGGAAGTTGTATTCAGCTAAAAAGCGGTCAACTCAACATGTGAGTGATGCTCATACATTCATATTATTCCTTTCCGTTCCCAGTGGAACATAGGGCTTCAAGCTAGAGCCAGCTTGAAGTTTCGGTAGTGGTGGTGTTTATTTTTACAGGATGGGGTTGTTAGCCTCATGCCCAACCTTTCCTCTTCACCAGTTTTATTTCTGGCTTAGCTAGGTAAAGGAGTGCGTCGATGGCCGGGGATCGAACCCCGGACCATGTGCATGGTCGGCGAGCGTCCTAACCGCTGTGCCACCGACGCACTATATATATATATATATATATATATAATTCCCTTAAGTTGCGAATGGAACATAGGTCCTCAACAACACATCCCCATTTCACGGAATATACACATTGGATCAAAGGAATTATTAAAAAGATGGTTGCAGCGAAGAAAATTTTCTTTTCGACGAAGTCATCAACTAGACAGGCTGTACATTCGTGTATTTATAACAAATGGATGGGAAAGTTCCAGAATAATTTCCGGTTAAGGGTCAAATTAATAAAATTACAATTAGGAATTAAAATGCCATAATAAACAGGGGGACGGATAAAACTCAAACAAAGTAGCATCATAATTACTGAGAAGATTGACATTGATTGTGCAATTAGGGGTTAGAAATGTAGAAATAACAAAAATAGACAGGATGTTTGGATAAGAAAATCTAGTGGGATCATAACTAATGTGACGAATAATTGTTTATGCAATCAGGGATTAAATATGTAGAAATAATAAAATGACAAAATAAACAGGAAGTTCGGATAAGAAAGGCAATGGGATGGTCATTACTAAAAGAATTACCTGTTTATGATGGCCATGGCAGGGACAAGGGTTGGACGTATTTCTTTTGGATACAAAGCGTGGGTTTGAGCTTTTGGATAGCTAGTGCCTCGGCTATGCGCAGATGTCTTAATTTCACTCCCTTTGATAGATTTGATCGAATCTTGTATATTATTTTGAAGGATTTCTCGAATGGTGCTGAATGTCCTGAATTGACTAAGTGTTCTGTCACTGATCCATATACACGTGCTCGATATCTCCTCCATTTTATCCTGTCGTCTGCAGTCTTCTTTAGTTGGCTGCACAATTGTCCATAAGCTTTCATCTCCTGCTCCTCATACGATCTCCCCTGTGTGTCACCCTTTGACGCACAACTCGTCATTTCCCATTCAGGTTCCACTCGTGGGCCTGGTACACGATGCCCCTGGACTATCTTCTCAGCGTATGTCCTACCTATCTCCATTTTCTTCGATATATTTTTGTTGAACAATAGGTTCTTGGTTGGTTCGTTGCCTGCCAGAGTCTTTTGTTACTGATTCTTTCCGGCTATTTGACCTTCAATATGGAGTCAGCCAGCGAAGGTGGCAGCTGTTGATAAAGATCTACAGTAGCCATATAAACATATGTGTAAAACTTGGGACATAATGCTGGGAGTGTAGCTATGCCTGACTTCCACAGTATTTAAATTCCAGGGGAAAATATACAAACAAACTGAAGGAATTGCCATGGGGTCACCAATATCCCCGGTTGTAGTAGATATATTCATGAATAGATGGGAGAAGTTAGTGATTCGAATGTTCAGCCCCACCCCACATCGAAGTATGGTGGAGGTATGTGTAGATGACACATTCACTGTACTTAGAACACAGGATATAGATAGATAGATTTTTCGAACACATTAACTCAAAGGTGGAGGCCAGTTCAATTCACTTATGAATTGGAAAGTCAGGAAGGGAAGCTCCCAATGTTGGATTGTGATGTAAAATAGGAAAGAAAATGGGATATTAAACACATTACTGTTTACAGGAAACCCACACACTCAAACAGATATTTGGATTTCCGATCATCCCATCCTATGTCAATGAAAACAGGATTGGTGAAATGTTGAAGTAATAGAGCACAAAAACTAATTAGTACCAAGGAAAATCTAAGACATGAAGTGAGACATATAAGAGAAGCCTTGAAACTTAATAATTACCCTGATAAATTAGTCAGAAAGTATGTAGGGAAATGTAAAAATAAAATAAATAATGATAGCAGTGATAGTAATAATAATAATAATAATGACGACATGCAAGTCAAATATGCGCAAGACAACACCAACAATAAGGAATCTAAATCATCAGTAGTAATTCCATACAAGGAAGGAACCTCAGGAACCTCACGCAGAATTCTTAACAAGGCAGGATTAAAAGAGGCTGACATTCAAACCACCCACAAACTTAATTAGGAACAAGCTTTGTCGGTTAAAGGATCCTGCCGTTGAAGCCTTTAAAACAAAACAATTGCGTTTATTTAATACCCTGCCAGCGATGATTGTCAAGTCAAATACATAGGTCAAACTAGTAGAACAGGGGCAGTCAGACTGGCCGAGCATAAAAACCCAGCAGCAAAATCTGGATTAGTTGACCCGAATAAGGTGAGAAATCTGGGGAATAGTTCAGCTATAGCGCACTGACTGCATGCAATTACACACAAACACACAATAAGATGGGATAAGATGACAGTTTTAAAATCTAATGTGACAGCAAGGTGGAAGGAGAGATTGATAACAGAAGCTTTGTTTATCGGATCAACTGTGAACACTTGTAATAGGAATGATTGAACACCTGTCCACCCAGATATCTGAAAAATTCTACAACTCTAACGACAAATAGGAGAGAACAAAGAAGACTATAAAACTCAAGTTTCGAATTCGTGTGATTATAACTGATGATATGATTATGAACAGCAATAAATTGTGTTCGAAACGTCATCCAGTAAATAATAGTACTGTTTCACACTGTGTGATACATCTAATAAACAAACTAATATGGAATCTGCAGCAGTCAGTTGGTAATGCTCTTGGTGAAGCGCCATATCTCTGACCCATATAGAGGACCTGTGTTTTCTTTCATTGGAAGCAAAAGTTAAGTTTAGGGACATGGAATGTTTGCACAATGTTCAAAGCTGGGAAGTTTATTCATTATTGTCCCCCGCCCCAATTATTCTCTCCTAGATTACTTAAAAAGAGATTTTTATTACATTGTAGAGAAATTTAAAAACTGTCTATAGAGAGTAGGTGAGTAGGTAGAATTATTAATATCATAATTAATAGGCATTTGAACTCATGCAAGAAATTGGCAAACGTTAGTGTATCGGACTCTCCGTACCCTTTTTATCCACAACTTTCTCTTGACACACCTCCTTAGATAGGACATGAAATAATTATGACAAAAGACTTTACCTTCGTACAACTTCACATAAAACACGAAGATACTTTATTCGATACGCATTTTATGTCCTTATGTTGTTGTCATTTTTTCCTATCAACTTATAATCTCAAGTTAGACTACGAACTAACTTCATTATTGAGTAAGAGAATCATTCAAAATTAGTAGAGAGTATTTAACAGTTGTCTCGCCCTAGTTTGGGACTCTTCAGTGAATATGCGCCGCGGCCCTGGCAGGGATCGAACCCAGGACCTTAAGGTGTGTACATTGGCCATTCAGCTAATAGGACGGAATCCAACCGTTTGTCAATTCCAGTATATGTTAACTAATGATTTATAGCGTCACGGCCAGCTAATGTCATCGACCTGAGTTGATGAACTTCGCTGGTCACGACCTATCACCAGAAATCCAGGCAATTTCATTCTCCAGTCAATAGACTGTTGAACAACAGATTGATTCCAAGTAATTTTTTCTGTGTGCGTCGGTGGCACAGAGGCAGAATGCTGGCCAACCGCGCCTCATGTAGTCCGGGGTTCGATCCCTGGCCACCGGCGCACTCCTTTACCTCGCTGAATCAGTAGTAAGACTGGTAAAGAGAGAAGGTTGGACATCCTGTAAAAATAATCACCACTACTACCGAAACTTCAAGTCTGTAGCTTGAATCTCTATGTTCCACTGGGGGCAAAGTTCTACAATAAAGTCCCAAGGGATGCGAACGCACGAGTGACCTTGAGTCGACCAATCAGGAAAAATGAGAATTTTGCATAAAATTTTACGTATATTTACATAAAAAAGCATGAAAAAAAACATTAAACAGGGTATTTTTGTCTAAAATGAGATAAAAAATATCTCCCAATTCTAATGAGGGGTTTCAGCCTTTAAATCAAACCAATTTCTATACATATATTCATCCAGATGACTGAAAACAACTTGGTTTTGAGATCCGTTGATAGCTCTGATTCTATTTTTTAGTCTTCCCCAGAAATCTTCGATTGAATTGGTATGAGCACCGGTCCTGGGGTCGACGAAGTCATCCGAATGGTTGACGCGATGATGTATATATCCTAGTTGCGGTAATTGGTTGTATCCTGCCCATTCATCTGTGTCAATGGTGGCGCCTGGTAAGACGAGCCGCTGAATAATAGGAAGGAGTGTATCAGCACTCCTATCTGGAATCAGCTCGATAAATCCTTTGCGAATCTGGGTGTCATAAATTCCCAGAACCCAAACGTTATTTGCTCTAGCACGCCCCCGATTGTACTTCTTCTTTATAAGAACGGTTTCATCGATATGGACGACCACACCGACTCCTCCCAACACCTGAGTAATTCTATTCATTTTCCAAGAGGCTAAATCTCGACAAATTGGAACCACTGTACAGTAGACGTCAACGTATTATCTGTTTGAGCCGCAGTTGATCGCACCCCGAACTTTAAAACCCAGTTATGGCACAGAAACAGGATATTGGTCAAAGACAGTTTCGACTTTTCAAAGAAAGTTCCTAGAAGACAATTAACCGAGTGTCACTTACCAGTACGCACACTTATTCGCTTCCTACACTGTGTACATCTGAATACATATCCGTCAGTGACCTGGGTATACGACTGGAGGTTCATGGAAGCACCACAACTACATATCCGAGTACGTCCTATCAATCCATTATCTAAGCAGTAATGGAAAACGCGATCTGGATGAAATTTTCATCTGAACTCATGAACAGCGTTCATTTTCACCGTAGAATAATGGTAAGTTTCCTCAACCAACGACTGGCAAGCGTTCAAGGTCATTTGAGCGTTCGCACTCCTGGGACTCTATTCTTGTACTTCGCCCCACTGGGAACATAAAGGAATATTTTAAAAAAATAAAGTAGTTTTCTCGAGATGGAGTCATTTAAAATCTTTTTATGCTATCATTGTTATTATTATAGGAAGCTACTATATGGATTATGGAGAAGAAATTGTTAGAATCTTATCCAAAAACACAACGTGATTCTATGATAGAAATACTTAAACATGGTGTAGCAACTCTGACACGAATTAAACATCCAAAAATACTATCTGTACTTCAACCACTGGAAGAATCACGTGAAAGTTTAGCCTATGCATCAGAACCATTGTTCACTTCACTGAATAGTGTATTGTCGAAAGAATTTATCAACACTGGACAACAACAGAATGAATCTATGGAATTCTCTTTATCAGATATTGAAATTAAATATGGTTTAGTACAGGTAAGCTTCATTTATTATTATTATTATTTTTCTTCAAAATTATCCTTTTCTTCCCAAAGATCTGTTAACTTGACATACCTCAATAATCCAATGAGTTATACTGTTTGGGGTAAATGTTTCTGCAGGTCTTATGATTGCAGAAAGATCGCTTGGGGATAGTGTCTGTCTGTCTCTGTCTGGATTCAACATAGAACTTGGCACCGAAGTGCAACAGTTCGAGTTGCCACGTTCCAAATAGCACACAACGGTAGACAAGAAAATGAGTGAAGAGAATCAATAGAGTTTTGACAAGTATAAGAGTGAAACAGAATGTGTAGTGGTAGAAAGGAATATCCCGACCGATAGCTGCTACCTTGACGTGGTGGTCGGGCTTGAACACTGCAATGACCCAACAAGCTATACTGGCTGGAACTTATGTTCCTGCAGGTCCTACCATGCCAGAAAGGTTGTTTGGATAGCAGTTAGACTAAAAGCAGTTACCCAATTCAATCCTATGACTTCAAATAAATCACAAAATATCATGCCGGATCGGTCGGGGCCCGGATTAACAACGACCGCGCTTTCTGCTGCCGTGTCACAGGGCAGAAGTGATAAATACGCTACTGAGACACACCAAATAAAAAAGAACAAACAAAAACAGGCCGTGTGTGACCGGCCTCAAGCAGTTGTCCCCTGGGCTCTGCGGTCACGCAACCAACTTCCACGGTGTGGGCAGCCGGGAAGTAACAATCGCCCTCACAATCCGAAGTGCACGCGAAACCCCTCTAACCCTCGCTCATCTTTGTCTTCATCTTCAACTCTATTATCTTGCCTTCCTTCTACTAATGCAACTCCTCTACTTGTTGGCTCTTCACTTCCCCTTCACTCTGTGTGCACTGATAACGATGGAAGCCAAAAAGCCACCACTGATGGTCTCCTAAAGCCACGCCACCAATTTTATATAGGAGCATTTAATGTTAGGACACTTTGCCAAATAGGACAACAGGCATCACTAGCCAAGACTCTGGCATCCCGAGCCATTGATGTATGTTGTGTTTCAGAAACACGCATACAAGACCCAAGTGTGGTTATTCACCTAACCCCACCTGGCCAACAGGATGAATCTGCAAAATTCACCTTGAGGGTGTCAGGAGATGCGACGGCTAGCTCACGAGGATTAGCTGGTGTTGGGATAGCTTTAAGTACTAGAGCAGAAAAGACATTACTTGACTGGATCCCGGTAGATAGCCGAATGTGCGCTGTCCGCCTGAACGGATCAGTGAAAAGGAGAAAGGACTGCACTACTCGCCGATGCCTTTTCGTAATCTCCGCCTACGCCCCCACTGACTGCAGTTCGGATGAAACGAAGGATGAGTTCTACCAAAAGCTGTCCAGTTTGCTGCGAAAGGCTAGACGCTCAGATATAGTCGTTTTAGCTGGTGACTTTAATGCTCAAGTAGGGAAATTGTGTCAATCTGAGAAGAATGTTGGTGGCACATACGGAATTCCATGCCAGCGAACCGACAACGGTGACCGTCTCCTACAGTTCTGTTCAGATAATCATTTGTATCTTGTAAGCACTAACTTCAAACACAAGGAGAGACACTGTTTGACGTGGCGACCACCATCATCAAATCAACGCTGGACACAAATAGACCACATAGCAATAAGCTATCGTTGGCGTGGGTCGGTAGGAGATTGTCGCTCCTTCTGGAACACGTGTGTAGATACCGATCACGCACTGGTCCGCGCTCGTGTGTGCTTACGACTGAACGGACGTAGGAAACAGCTGGCGGTAAATCCATCACGTCCCCAGCTCGACCAGGGAACTAAGTCCCTATTTGAGGAAGAACTAGCTAAACACATATCTGAGTTTGACAGCTGCGCTCACCCTGAAGAAGCCTGGAAGAATATTCAGTCAGCCATAGACACAGCTGTAAAAGCTGTGAATAAGGTAAATCCAAAGGTGAGTAAAAACCATTGGATTTCGACTGCCTCATCCGAACTGATAGATGCTAGAAGACTTATTCCGGCGAGCTCCGAATTCAATGAGGAGCGAAAGCTGCACAAGAGGAAACTTACGAAAAGTCTCCGCAAGGACCGTGAACAATGGTGGTTGACAAAGGCGAAAGAGATGGAAAAAGCATCGGCGATAGGCAACACCAGACAACTATTCAGGCTTATCAGGGAAACAGGTGGTAAAAAACAAATGATAAGCGAAACAATCTCCGAGAAAAATGGCACCATAATCAGCTCCCAGGATAGACGTCTGGAGCGCTGGAAAGAACACTATGAGGAGCAGTTTAATTGGCCCACAGCCACACTTAACCTACCGGACATCCAACACCTCCCTGAATGGGAGATAGACACAGGTCCTCCGTCCTTAACTGAGGTTACTAAAGCTGTCACCAATCTGAAGCAAGGCAAAGCAGCGGGACCTGATTTATTGACTCCAGAGGTATTTAAGTACGGAGGCGACAGTTTACTGTCTGCGTTAACGGAGGTTCTAGGCAGCGTCTGGGAATCAGAGGAAGTCCCATCGGGGTGGTGTAAGTCACTGATCATCCCGATATACAAGAAGGGGGACAAGTCGTCTTGTGATAATCACAGAGGGATTAGCTTGACTAATATAGTATCTAAAATCCTAGGCTCAATAATACTGCGTAGATTAAGTGGTGCTCGGGAGACACAAACACGAGAAAACCAGGCAGGTTTTAGGCCAGGTAGAGGGTGTATTGATCACATCTTCACCCTTCGACAGATTCTAGAACATAGGCATTCCTACCGGCGTCCGACAATCATTATATTTCTTGACCTAAAGGCGGCATTCGATTCCGTCGACCGGGAGGTTCTCTGGCGATGCTTGGCTGTAAAGGGAATGCCAAGAAAATACATTGCACTGATTAAGGCACTCTACTCGTACTCATGCAGCCAGGTGAGGGCTTATGGCGAGTTGTCATCTGAAGTGGTGACGACTAGTGGCGTCCGTCAAGGATGCCCATTATCCCCATTCCTATTCAATTTCATCATAGATGTACTAATGGACTTAACCCTAACTCACTTCAGCGACTCAGGGATTGACTTGCTACCAGGGAAGAATCTCGTTGACTTAGAATATGCGGACGATATAGTCCTTCTAGGCGAGGACTCTGACAAAATGCAGAGTCTACTGAACACCCTGAGCAACAACCTCCGCATGTTTGGCATGCGATTCGCCCCTATAAAATGTAAGATGATGCTGCAGGATTGGACTTCATCGACCCCTAGATTAGAAATAGGAAGTGAAGTGGTAGAACATGTTGACCGCTTCACTTACTTGGGAAGTACCATCAGCCCAAACGGGTTGATCTCCGACGAAATTTCAGCACGAATACAGAGGGCTAGGTCCACATTCGCCAGTTTTCGCCGTCTCTGGCGTAGACGCGATATCCGACTATCGACCAAAGGGCGTGTGTACTGCTCAACAGTCCGCTCCGTCCTCCTTTATGGCTGTGAGACCTGGCCATTGAGAGCAGAAGACATGAAAAGATTAGCTGTCTTCGATCATAGGTGTCTGCGTTCTATCTCCCGCGTGAAGTGGAATAATAAGGTGAGCAATATTGAGGTTAGGCGTCGAGTGCTAGGTAAGGCGGGGAAATCAATCGACGAGACTGTGAAATTGCATCGACTGAGATGGTTAGGACATGTGCTACGTATGCCTAGTCATCGCCTTCCTCGACGGGCAATGTTAGCTGATATAGGGTCAGGCTGGAAAAGAGCTAGCGGCGGTCAAACCAAAACATGGCACCATTCAATGAAATCCACAACAGTTAATCTAAGCCACGTAGGAAGATGTAGACTTCCTGGTTGGGGCCCTCGGGATGGTAAAAACCAATGGTTGGAAACAATTGGTGACATGGCTCAAAATCGTTCTCAGTGGCGCAGATGCATCCACTCCTTGTGACTTATCATTTCCAGTTAAACTGTTTTGTTCTCCGTTATTACTATTCCTTTGTCTCACACCTCTGTTTACTGTCTATATTTTGCATTTCTTCTACTTCCTTCTCTTGCTTTGCGTGCTACATGGATTGTGGCGACTTGAACTGCCGCACATATGTGCAAAGTTCTATGTCGAAAACAGACAGACAGACAGAAAGGAATATGAAAGATTACAGAGACTGAATACATCTGCGTAAGCCATTGACAACGATTTTGAGCCATGTCACCTATTGTCTCCAGCCATTGATTCTTAGAGTCCCGAAGACCCCAACCCGGAAGTCTGCATCTCCCTTCCTACCTGACTCAGTTTAACTGTCAAGGATTTCATGGATTGATGAGGCCATGTTTTTGTTTGGCCACCACTTACTCTTTTCCAACCTGCACCTATATCAGCTAGTAATGCCCGTCGGGAGGGGGAGGCGGTGGCATGCGCAGCACGTGACCTAGGCATCTCAATCTGCATAACTCTGTAGACTCGTCGATTGATTTCCCCTCTTTGCCCAACACTCTACGCCTAACATCAACATTACTTACCTTATTATACCACCTAACATGAGAGAGAGAGAGATCGTAAACATCTATGATCAAAAACAGTCAACCTTTTCATGTCTTCAACTCGTATTGGCCATGTTTCAGAGCCATAGTGAAGGACGGAGTGAACTGCTAAGCAGTACACACGTCCCTTGGTTGACAGTCGGATGTCACGCCTACTCCAGAGACGGTGTAAGTTAGCGAAAGCAGCCCGAGCTTTTTGGATCCGTGCTGAGATTTCGTCGCCAATCAATCCGTTGGTGCTGATACAACTTCCCAACTTGGGGATAGGGGTTCGACTTAAAGCAGCTACCATCATAGTGTAAGCAGTTTACACTACGATGGTTATCTAGCTAGTGGAGGAGGGATTTCACCGGTTACAGGACTTCATCATCATGAGCTGACATTGGTTAGAGAACCACTGGAAAACCTGGGAGCACTGGGCAGCTGCTTCACCCTACTTCGGAGCTGTTCATCAGTGTACGCCCACCTCCAGGGTTCGAACCCAGGACCTCCCAGTTACAAGGCGAGCTTATAGATCATTGAGCCAATGGGATCCTATCCAACGGCCCATGAATTCCAACTTCTGCTAATTCTTGACATAGTTGGAATTCATCGGCCACTGGATCGCATCCTATTGACTTAATGGTCTACGAGCTCGCCTTGTAACCGGAAGGTGTCCTGGGCTTGAACTGTTTGCTTAATAGGATTGTATTGGTAGTAGGGTGTTTGCATCAAATGATCATCTGTGCCGCCTGTCCTCTCCAGGGAATGAGGAAGTGAGGTTAGAATAGGTTGGTCTCGAAAATTGTGGTATATCTTGACTTACCCTGTGACAGACGGTAACCGGCAATAAAGTCTTCATACGGACACGACTACTTCAGTTAATAAATCAATTATCTAGGTTCTTTACTTTGTAAATCAAAAGTATTTTTTTTAATTTTTATTTATTTTTGATTACAGCTTGATTCCACACCGTATTTTTTGGTACAGCTATGGAATTTTTAGCATGTGATATCGGTAGCTCAAATTTTGCAGGCCGACTATAGATATCAGGTGTGCGTCGGCAGGGGATCGAACCCTGGACCATGTGCATGGTCGGCGAGAGTCCTAACCACTGTGCCACCGACGCACTGTCACTGTCACTGATACTGTGAATTTGATACTGTTTGGTAGTGGTCGAATCAAGAATGCGCATTTCGTCGTATTTGAGACTCGTCATCTGGATCTACCTCCATCTCTTCTAAATGCTAGTGTCACTATTAAGATAGCACTTTGGCGTTTAAAACGATAGATGCTAGGCTCGAGTGTCAGCAGGAACATCATCACTCACTTCGGATACAGCGGATGAATCTAGCTATATAGATCCTTTATTTGATAAAGCAAGAGTACTACAACTTATATTGCAAATTTGTGGAATGCAAAATGTGCGTTTTGTCACATTTCAGGACTCGTCATCTGAATGTATTTGCATCTCAATTAGTGATGGTGTTTCCCTCTGAAAGTAACAGTTATCGTACTAAACGCCAAAGCCTTCTCCACTAGATGATATGTCAACATAGACGTATCCTTTTTGTCTAGTAAGATATAGACAACAGGAAATTCTAGCTCCCTCAATAGAACTAATGCTGCGAATTCATGATTTAAAGTTTTAGAATAATAGTAGGATGCTTCCATGTTTGGTACAATTGTAACAGCAGAAGGCAAGACATGAAAGCAAAGGTATCTTTCAAGTGGTCAAACCGCTATTTATATATCTATACAGTTTTATATTCGGCAACCAATCACTGAGCGTGTGACTTTGGTTGACACTAAACGACATGAAATAGAATGTTCAAATACATTTACATAGTATTGAACTGTGGGAATATGTGAAATAATATACCGTTGGAACACATTGTCTCTATATCACACCACCACACAGTAACTAGTTCATTAGGCTGTTCTCATCTATTTTTCGCTAACTGAAACAAGATCTGATCGATTGAATAAACAAGAATTTGATAGTAGATGAGCTGATATATATTTCATCTTTTTAAGAATCTTACCTATGTCCTATGATTTCTCTCAATTCTTTCCCTGTAGTGTACTAAGTTAAAACCCAGTTACACGGAATAGATTTTTCACACACTAGACTGATTGCTAGCGAAATCTCAGGAGTGGACATTTACGAACATGCAGCATCTCTGGTGTAGACATGATATCCAGCTATCCATCACAGAGAAGCTACATCGACTGAGATGGTTAGGACATGTGTTATCGACCAAAGGGCGTGTGTACTGCTCAGTAGCAGTCCGCTCCGTCCTCCTTTATAGCTGGCCGTGAGACCTGGCCATAGAGAATGGAAGACATGAAAAGGCCGGTCAGCTAGCTGTCTTTGATCATAGGTGCCTGCGTTCTATCTCCCGTGTGAAGTGGTATAATAAGTTGAGCAATATTGAGGTTAGGCGTCGGTCGAGTACTAGGCAAGGAGGGGAAATCAACAGATGAGGCTGTGAATCAGCTACATCGACTGAGATGGTTAGGACATGTGTTGCGTATGCCTAGTCATCGATCGCCTTCGCATAGGGTGCCTCCAAAGCCTCAGGATGGTCGGGGGTGGGTGCCTTGCTCTGCGGGTTAGCCACCCCTCCGCACACCTCTTGAAATCCTCGCATATGACCGGGCGTCTTATATAGCCTCTCCTGAGGAAGTCCTACTCACTGCCTTCACGTGGCGGAGGTGTTTTTAACCAAAGTGAGAGGGCGAAAGCGGATACCCGGTGCTCTTCACCGGGTTGACTGTCCATTGGATGACAGTCTAGGGGAGATGGCTAAACCCTGATTCCAAACCACCAACGACTGGCGTATGAAGCTCACTGGAGCTCACCGGCAGACGTATGGACAAAGGGCTTGTTGGATGTCCTGGATGTCTGGCCCCATTCAAAAAGGCGTATGAACCGAACTCCGGTCACCGGCTGCCAATGGATAGTGTACTCCCTACTCCACTCCTACTGCCTTGTAGGTCACACTTGGTTGTGTAAAGGCTAGAGCTGCACTCTCAAACAAAAGGCCAAGCGATTCTGGGGAAATCACTCGTACCAAATTCCCATGAAACTTCATGAACTCTCTTACAAACGAGGTACAGTCAAGGCTGATATGGAGTGCCTGGGGCTACAAACCGTCTACGGAATCCGTCTGTGGAACGAGAATTGGATAACGCTGTCGCAAAACCTTACATGAGATCGCCGCGCCTGGGCAGCGATGATTCGAGATGTTCATGAAGCTGGCTCATCCTCCCGTAGGAGATAGCCGTAGTAAATTATAAATTATTATATTCGCATAGGGTCAGGCTGGAAGAGAGCTAGTGGTGGTCAAACCAAAACATGGCACCAGTCAATGAAATCTACAAGTTAGTTTAATGCACGTAGGAAGGTGTAGACTGCCTGACTGACTGGTTGGGGTCCTCGGGACGATAAAAACCAATGGTTGGAAACAATTGGTGACATTGCTCAAAATAGTTCCCAATGGCGCAGATGCATCCACTCCTTGTGACTTATGATTTCCAATGAAACTATATTGTTCTTCGTTATTACTACTACTTTGTCTCACATCTCAACTTACTGTCTCTATTATGCATTTCTCCTACTTTCTTCTCCTGCTTTGTGTGCTACATGGAGTGTGGCGACTTAAATTGTCGCACATATGTGCAAAGTTCTATGTCTAATACAGACAGACAGATCGATCACAGGACGCGTGTACTGTGCAGCAGTTCGCCTCTGTTCTGCTTTATAGCTGTGAGATATGGCCATTGAAAGTATAAAATATGAAGAGGCTAGACATATTTGATCACAGATGTTTGTGTGCTATTTCCCGTGTTAAGTGGTACAATAAGGTGAGCAATATTGAGGTTAGGCTTCGGTCTGGTGCCAGGTAGGTGGGAGGGGAAATCAAAAGACGAGGTTGTGAAGTTACATCGATTGAGATGGTTAGGACATGTATTTTTTAAAATTTTTATTCCTTCACGTTCCCAGTGGAACATAGGGCTTCAAGCTAGAGCCAGCTTGAAGTTTCTGCAGCAGTGTTTATTTTCATTGGATGGGGTTGCTAGCCTCATGCCCAACTTTTCCTATTAACCAGCTTTTATTACTGATTTAGCGAGGTAAAGGAGTGCGTCGGTGGCCGGGGATTGAACCCCGGACCATGTGCATGGTCGGCGAGCGTCCTAACCGCTGTGCTACCGACGCAAAATTCACATAATGGTACACCCATTGACTGGATATCGGTTTTCAGGAGAACCGAACACACCTATGCCTGCCTCTTGCAAGACGTGACCGGTATGCAGTGTATCATCCTGTAGCGCAACCACTCGAGATCACTCTCCCTCGGTGTACCCAAAACAATATGGACCGCTTCACGATTTTGCGTGTCATCCTTGCGCAGGGGCCATTCTAATCTTCTCTGTATCGTTCCAATTTTAGTATATGTACCGCTGAAGCGAGTACAGACAGGTATGTATTACGCATGCCTAACCATCGCCTTCTCAGATGAGAAATGTTAGCTGACATCGGTTTGGATTGGAAAAGAGTGAGTGTTAGTCAAACCAGAACATAGAATCAATCCATAAATTCTTTGACGGTTGGTTTAAGTCACGTAGGGAGATGTGGACTTCCTGACTGGTTGGTGTCTTCAGGGTAGTAAGCACCGATGAAGGCTGGAGAAAATTGTTGATATGGCTCAAATTGATCGTTCACAATGGCTGGAGCAGATGCATTCACTCCTTGTAATCCCCCGTATCCATTACATCCTCATGTTTTTCAATGTTACCATTCTTTGTCGAGTACATTTCTTGTTTTCCTACACATTTGTGTACTATGTGGAGGGAGGCAGCTGGAACATCTTCACTTCTGTGCAAAGTCCATCATGGTATACGCTACACGTACTGCTCAGGCTAATGGAGTTAGAGTGGAATTCGAGCTCCAGGATCCATTGACTGAAAGTTTGAGTACTTTAGCCAACGAGTCATATCCCTACTGTGTATATTATATATGTATGTCGTAACTATTCATATGAACTGTGATCAAGATTTGACTGGATAGTAGCAAAATAAGTGAGATTTTTTACAAATATAATATAATTTATAAATTTGTTATTCTCTCCATAAGAAGACGTAGACAATCTGGAATTTGATCAAGTGTGACTAGTTGTTGATACATATCCAATTTATTTATTAGTCAGGATTTGCCATCCATCAGCTAAGATCACACCTTCACGTCTGTTCAAACTGTTGGGATTCACCCATATATGTAGGGCTTCTGCAGTCAGTCTTTCTTTATATGAACCAAAACCTTTCTGTAAAACCTTAGTCTTATCAAAGTCGATTTTGTGTCCCGTTTCTATCGAGTGCAATGCGATCGCTGAGTTGTTTTCTAGCTTCTTCAAATCTGCAGAGGTCTTTGGAACCGCCTTTAGACATTGCTTATGCTCTTTCACTCTTATATTTACCTGTCTGGAAGTTTCTCCTACATATACGGCATTACAATCCCCACAATTGATCTGGTATACGCAATTCTGCTGGTTTTCTTGTTCTATTTTATTCTTAACCTTCACCAGTAGTGAGCGTAAGGTGTTTGATGCACGAAAATACACTTTTATGTTATGGTCGTTAAGGATTTGCTTTATTTCATCGAATGTTTCTTTGCGGCAAGGAACCATCGCTGTACTAACCCAACTCTTAGCATCAGGTTTCGATTCATCCTTGTCTTCACATTTCAAATATCTTTTTATGAATGCTTTAGGATAATTATTTGATTCAAGGGTGGATTGAACCAATTTTAGTTCCTTGCTAATATCTTCCTCCTCAGTAACTAGACGTTTGGCTGTGTTGATCAGATTCTTGGTGGTAAATGGGTGAGCTAAATAGTAATCTAGGTATCTATCCGAATTTGTCGCCTTTCTGAAAATGTTTATTTTAAATTTTCCATCTAATTTTCTTTTTACTAAACAGTCCAGGAACGCCAACTCATTCTCATCGGACTCAACCTCTTCGGAAAACTTGATAGTTTCTGACATATTGTTTATTAAGTGAAACAGTTCATTTAACAAACTACGTTTGATTATGATGAAGGTATCATTTACGTATCTTAACCACATCTTTGAGGGACTAGGGCATCTCATAATTGCATTTGTTTCTAATGAGTGCATAAACAGATTGGCGACTAACGGAGATACTGGTAATCCCATAGCAATGCTTCCTGTTTGACGATAAAGAACCCACCCCTCTAGACGTAAATAACGTGGATCGAAGACACAATTCTAATACCTTCATAATTTCGTCGGGATCATTTCAATTTCGCTGAGATTTTACAAATGTAATTTTATAAATGTCGTAACTATATTGTAAAACTTTTTACAGAAGTTGACTCTGACTCCCCACCTCCCCCCCCCCAACTTTTGCTTCTTTAGCTCGCTGAAGCTTTAAACTTTCTCCACTGTGATTGTCATCGTCTCCACTTGAATTTAACACCTGAATCTATCGTGATTAATCGATTTGGAATATGGAAACTTGGCGGATTTGAATTCTCTCAGGCAATATCTAATCCAGACGGGAAACACTCGGAACAGTCTACTATTGTCAGAATTCCTACCTGGCAGTCAAATTTAATGCCTAATTGTCAACTGAGTTTAAATGCTAGCAGTCCAGAGGCAATTTTACAAGTAAGTAAGAGTCTTTAAAACATTCTATTTGTATTTTTTTTTTGCCTCTATTGTATATAGCATTTATGATGGTGTTGTGTGAATTATTTAATGTCTTTGTTCATTCCTTTGCGTTCCAGATGGAAGATAGAGCTTCAAGCTTTTGGAATTTCATGGTGGTGGTGGTGTCGTTTATCCGGAGGAGGGTAGGGAGTTGCTAACCTCATGTTCAACCTTACCACCCTTCCAGCCTTATTACCAGCTAGGCAAGGTTTGCAAGGTAGAATATAATTCCATATTAGATAGACTTATTCGATACTTTACTTGGTACATTATGGGTACCAAGAGATGCGCCACACAAAATCCCGTGTGAGGGCTGGGGGATACTACTACCTGGACACCTAGACCGAAGCAGGTGGTGGTTGTCTTAAAGAATCACTCTCGGGTCTTTGACTTGAAGTCTTATCCACATGGCAGTGGAGCAGCGTCAGGAGCCTGGTTGCCATGGTTTCCGGTGTCCAAAACAGTTTCATACACTCATAAACACCATAGTTTTGAAATCAGGGTTTTCTAGGTCTCCTTGGTAAACCTGAATGTTCGCCAATACGGTTGTAAGCTCCAGACGTTCGCTTTTCAGTTTTGTGAGAATTTCCTCCACCATGAGAAAGCAGTGAATAGGACTTATCTGGCGGAGGCTATGAATGATTATGGTAACATGAGGGCATTTCGCGAGGAAGGCTGAAGTCTACTGACGCTTGACTGTACCAGGTCGTTTAGAGGGACTCTTATTCTATATAAAACACTGTGATGCAGTATTAATAACTGAATCACGCTTCAGGCGCAATTTATTGTTCCTAACCATATATCAGTGTATTCGTACGACTTTCTAACTTGATTTATACACTATACTTTCTCTCCCTCATGTTTTTTGTTGTATTGCAATTTTCCATATTATCTGAGATAGGTGTTGTGTCATTTCGATTGCACGTGTTTGGTATTGATTTGATGAACAAATATTCGGTGATTAACCTCCCTCTCTATCCATCATACGTGTCTGCATTCTATCTCCCGTGTTAGGTGGCATAATAGAATGAGCAATATTAAGGTTAGGCATCGAGTGCTAGGTAAGGAAGGGAAATCAATCGACGAGGTTGTAAAGTAACATCGATTGAGATGGTTAGGACATGTGTTACGCATGCCTAGCCAGCCATCACCTTCCTTGATGGGTAATGTTGGCTGATATAGGGTAGTTAGATTGAAAAAGAGCTAGTGGTGGTCAAACGAAAACACGGCTTCATCAGTCAATGAACACCATAACAGTTAGTTTAAGTCACATAGGGAGGTGTAGACTGGCTTCCTGTTTGGGGTCCTTGGGATGACAAAAACCAGTGGAGACAATTAGTGATATGGCTAAAAATCCTCATTGTCTATGGATGGCGCAGGTGCATTCACTCATTGTAATTTATCATACCCAGTAGAATTCTACTGTTCTTACATATTATTATCATTATTCTTCCCTCACTCACACTTCTGTTTATTATCGCTCTTTTGTACCTCTCCTTACTCTCTTTTTTACTCTGTGCCACATAGAGTGGAGTGTGGCAACTCGAACTGGTGCAATTCTGTTTAAAGTTCTACATTGAAACCAGTCAGTCACTTGGTCACCGAATTGAATATCAGATAGAACTGCTAGAAATAATACTGAATTTGTGAGATTATAGATTCTACAGTAGGCCGTTGTAGTACCAATAGTGGCTAGACCCCTGTTTCTTTAACACGAAAAAGCTCCAGTGTTTTTTTCAAGTTAATGGTCCAATGATCTCTGTTCTGTTGGGGTATGCAGTGTCTAGGAGCCATTGGCAATTGATTTGGTACCTGATAGTTGATAAATAAAGATATTCTTCAGCTCACCGGACATTATAAGATCTGTTTTCACCAGGTGTGAGATAATATTGAACGGATTAATGATGTTTACTTCAAATCCCACTGAGAAATGTTTTCAACGACAAAATAGCAACTAATATCCTAAATCAACAGCCAATATGATTGGCTACAAAGGAGCAGTTGAATTGATAGATATGATTATGAAGAGGGTGCTATTATACGGATCAGAGACTTGGCGCGTCATAAAGAGCACATCAAACAAACTACAGACTTTCATTAACAGCTGTCTTTGCTCAATACTGAAGATCAGATGGCCGGCCAGAAAGGATCAGCAATAGGGACCTCTGGGAGCGAACCGACCAGGAACCGATTGTGAAACAAATAGGCAGGAAGAAATGGAGATGGATTGGCCATACTCTGAGGAAATCATCAAGTGACATCACTAGGCAAGCCCTCAAGTGGAACCCGAACAAGAAGCGGTGAGTTGGTCGTCAGTGCAACGGTGACTTGGAGGAGGTCATGTGAAGAGGAGATGAAAGCATGTGAGCAGACTTGGAGCCGGGTGAAAACATTGGCAGAGAACCGAACGCAATGGAGACGTGGGGCTGAAGCCCTACGTTACTCTAGGAAATAATAATAATTATTATGAAGAGGGAGGTAGCCCTAGATGCTTCGGGAGAATCAGAACCGGTCGTGTGGTAAGTATGACCTATGGTTTATCGCGGCATTCAAATTTCTTTGGAATTATTTTCTTAACTCTTAACTTGTTCGCGTTATTACTTCACATAGTACGTTACTTTTGAGCTACAATCGCATAATATCTAGAGGTTTCTTTTGTTTACGAATACAGTATAGTTCTTTTTGCCTATTTAAGTTCGATGACGAATTGAAATGTATTCATACTCTAATTGCTTTTCTGTAGCGTCAACTGAGTTTGTGTACTACTCAGCAGTCCACTCCGTCCTCCTTTATGGCTGTGAGACCTGGCCATTGAGAGTGGAAGGCATGAAAAGGCCGGCTAGTTGTCTTTCATTATAGGTGCCTGTGTTTTATCTCCCGTGTTAGGTAGTAGGTGTAATAGGGTGAGTAATATTGAGGTTAGGCATCGGTCGAGTGCTAGGTAGGTGGGAGGGGAAATCAATAGACGAGGTTGTGAAGTTACACAGGTTGAGATGGTTAGGACATGTGTTACGCATGTGTAGCCATTGGTCGCCTTCCTTAAGCAACGGGAAATGTTACCTGACATAGGATTGATCAGGTTGGAAAATAAAGAGCTAGTGGTAGTGGTGGTCAAGCTAAAACATTGCTTCATCAGTCAATGAAATCCACAAGAGTTAGTTTAAGCCAGCCACGTTGGGAGGTGTAGACTGGCTGGCTTCTTGGTTGGGGTCCTTGGAATGATAAGAACTAATGAAGGCTGAAGACAATTAGTGGTGATATGGCTGGCTTAAAATCCTCGTTGTCAACAGCTGGTGCAGATGCATCCACTCCTTGCGATTTATAATATCCAATTAAACTATGTTGTCCTTCCATATTACTACTCTTTTCCCCTAACACTTCTGTTTATTTTCTCTCTTTGTTGAATCTCTCACTATTCTCTTCACTTGCTTTTTGTGCTACATGGAGGGAGAGTGGCAACTCGGACTGCTGTACATCTCTGCAAAGTTCTACGTTGAAACCAACCAGTCAGTCCGTCATGCATATGTATGACTAAATAACATGCATATTCATACAATAAACAAGGAGTTTAGCTACAAGGACTATCTAACTACTTATCAGGATATCTGTTATAAGTGGATTGCGTTCAATGAATTTGTTATTGATTGAATAGAAAATCGATTTCATGTATTCTTTTTTTATTATCTTTGGATTTATTTTTAGTTCACTAGTTTTGCTTGGTTGTTTGTTTGTTTCCTTGCTTACTTGCTTGCTTGCTTTCCGTATGTTTTAATCGCTATTTTCTGAGGGTATTTCTATTTATTTGTTTATTTTTTTGCATAAAATCGATATGTAAATGTCTTGTTTAAATCATTATCTCCAGTGTAAAGTAGGAGTGGTAGTAGTAGGTTATTGCTACCGGTAGTTATGTTCACATTGTTTTACTGTCTTTGTTGTGTGTCTTCGTTTTCCTTTCCATGCGGTTGTAGTATTCTTATTTATTAAAGAACAAATTTAGTACATTGAGAATATTATTCCTTTGGGTTCCTAGTTGGAATATAGGACTTCAAAAGCACATCTCCATTTTGTCTTGTTCTTGGCGGTCCTCTCTAGCCAGATCTACCTGTTGTCTAATTTGTATCAATGTGTGAAAAATGCGACAAAACCGTTGTTATTCTTATCTCCACCTGCATAAACCTTATTATCAATATTTTGTTATCATTATAATCATCGTTATTAACTACGTTCAAAACATTTACCACATTATTATTATTATTTGATCCACAAAATCACCGTCGTTAGTTAAAAATTTTTATATATATATATCTATGTAAATTAGAAGAAGATCTAATTGAAAACAATATTTTTCGCTTATATGTCTTGTTCTAATAATGCGACAGACAGTTTCCAAATATACGTGTTAGACATCCCATCGGAAGTCAGTATTTGAAAGGCTAATTTTATTATTATTATTATTGTTCCCTTGGGTTCCTAGTGGAACATAGGGCTTCAACTACACGTCTCCACTTGCTTCTGTCTTCTGCTGTACTTTTCACCTGCATCCATGTTAGTCCATACTGTTTCAACTCTTCTTCACACGATCTCCTCCATGTCACCCTTGCACCGACGAACCACTTGCCGCTTCCCTTTCGGGTTCCACTCGAGCGTTGGCCTGACGCGCGATGTCACCCATTGGCCTCCTCAGCGAGTGTCCAATCCATCTCCACTTTCTCCTGCATATTTGTTGAGCGATTGGTTCTTGTTTTGTTTGTTCCCATAGTTTCTTGTTTGTGATTCTTTCCGGCCATCTGATCTTCAGTGTATAGAGCGAAGACAGTTGTTGATAAAGGTCTGCAACAGGCTGTTGGAAATATTCTTTGTGACACACTGGCCAAGTTTCTGATCCATCCGTATAGAAGAACTGACTGGCTTGACGTTTGTATTGAAAATCCGAATTTTGTTGTTGATGCTGAGTGACAGCGGAAGATTTCCAGATTGGTTTCAGGTTGATGAATGTGTTTCTCGCCTTCCCGATTCTCGATTTGACATCCTCGTCCGTTCCTGCTGTAGTTGAGACAATGCTCCCTAGATAAGTGAATGAAGTAACCTCTTTCAATCCCTCCCGTTGATGGTGATTGTCGCTGGATGTTGCTGCTGTTGTTGTTGGTTGGTTATTTTCATGACCTCCGTCTTGTCTATGTTCACCTGGAGTCCTGTCTTTGCTGCTTCTTCGACCAGTTTGTCGGTTTTCGCTTGTAAGTCATCGATTTTGTGTGAAATCAAACTACTAACTGACAACTTGAAAAACACACATACACACATAGCCTGGGATTTCGAACAAAGCTGAAAGGCTGATGAAAATGAAGTCACCAAAAAAGTAAGGCTGGTGGAAGAGAAAACAAATCAAAATAATAAAAAAAGTGTCACTTTGATTGGACACTAGTCAGTAACTAGTGTGATGTGTCTAGTCCTTTCTTTGATGTAGACTGAATTCTATCAGTCAGGTTTGCAATGTGGCCACTATGCCACTAAGTAGCCATCACGGTATAAATTCATTTGATGATATTAGATGGTTGCAGGCAATCGGCAGGAAGTATTGCCTGCAGCACTGGGTGACATCGGTTCGAATCTCAGAAGGGATGAGATGGGTTCCTTCAAGGTTGCAGATACGCCTTTGCTGACTGTTGAGTGCCAGCTAGCACGAAACCTAGTTCAAGCAAGGCTTCCTGTGGCCGATTGCCTCTAGCCATCTAATATCATCAAAGTATCACTTTGCTAGAAATATGATTATGGTCTTTGACAGTGAACCCGTGATGATAGTCTTTTATGAAATTCTTATCTTATAGTTTTTGTGAGGCCTGGGGTACTACTGCCGGGGGGTGCCCAGACGAAGCAGGTGGTTGGCTGTAAGGGGGACATTCCTTTGAGCTTTTGATTCGAAGTTTGATTCACTAGGTAACAGAGCAGCGTCAGGCGCTAAATCCCCGTGTTTGACGGTGACCGAAACAGGCTCACATACCATTTGATCCGTTCGGATTCCATGAGCCCGGATGTACTCCATAGCTTTGGAATCAGGGTTGCCCAGCTCACCATTCTGGTTGTAAGCGCCAGACATTCTCATTCACCCTTTCACTTATGTGAGAAACAACCCCTCCCTGTTCCTACTGAAAGCACAGAGCTTCAAGCTTTCGAAGATTTGGTAGTAAGTGTGTGTTTTTATGAGGTGAGGCGGGGCGTGGGGTAGGTTGTCAACCTCATACTCAACCTTTCCTCTTTATTTTTATGAAATTACTACTGACTGGTGAACTAGGCAGGGATTCAGAGTGAGTCAGTTGGGAATCGAACTTAGACCTCCTGTGAGTAGTTGGTGGGCGTTTTACCAGTGAACCATTTCCATACTTTATATGTTACTGTATTTACTAATACTTACTATTTAATGCATTCCAGTGTTAATTCTTTGTGTAAATAAGAGTAAAACATTTCTGAGCACTCAATGAGTTTGTGGTTTACTTGAAGTTATACTGATATGTTGTTCGTTGTCGGTCAAACAAATGTAGCTTCTTAACTGTACAACAGTTATTTCCTGTTTTCTATTTTAGGACTGTTAAACACTTATAATAATGGTAATCCGTTATCTGTAAAGGCAGGCTTAGTTAATTAAGTGTCCAACAAACCGAGCAATAACTCTACTAAGTAGTACATTAAAAAACGTAGATGTTGAGATAAAACAGCGAGAAGAAGCATTGGTGTTGAATAACTATCCTATAAAAGTCATTAAGTCATTATTTATGTTATCATAATTAGTTTCACCATTATTTTTATTTTGCCTTCGACCTTTTTTGATCTTCCTAGTGAATTTTATAGGATAGTCATTCGACACCAACCAGCTATTTTTCTATGTTTTATTTCGTCATTTAGGTCTTTTTTTGTACTGCTTAGTGCTATCCCTCGGTTTGTTAGACACTCAATTAACTAAGCATGTCTTTACAGATAACGGTGGATGAGATGAATTCAAGTCTAAATATCTACTTATTAGTATTACTGTTATGGAAGCTGACTGATGTAATTTAAACTATTTGATGCCTCAAAGTACGATACCCAAAGACCTCTTGTCTGTCAACTTCTTATATCCAAAATACTTTGAAGTGACCAATTCGAAGTATTATTATTATTATTATTCGAATAATGCTAAGGTTAAGTATGGTGTTAAGCATGAGAAGGGATAATTTAATTCGAAGACTGGGTATATTATAAGTTTGTTTTTCGACCGATAGCTGCTACCTTGACTTGACAATCAGGCGCATATATCACATTGACACAACACGATATACACTGGCCGAAACGAATGTTTCAGCAACTCCTACCATACGAGAAAGGTTCCTTGAATGGTAGCTAGACTAAAAGCAGTTACCATCACAGTGTACTTTGATTACATTATGTTTGGGGTCGCACTGCTGGCAAATAGGTAGAAGACAGCAATTTACGTTAATGTTTACGTCCCAAATCTCGGTCATGAGAAAAGATAAGAACAAACACTAACTCAACAACCAATCACAGCAGACTTTGCGTGGGCGGATACGATCCGCAGATATATGGTCTGATCTTCAAAGAAACGGCCACAAAGAGATGACAAAATAACTTCCAGAGAGAAAACAACTAATCAGAAGACACTCTTTCTCTGCTAACAATAACGATAATACTAATGTACATAAAAATCTATAAATATCTGTTGATTTTCTCAATAAATGATCCGTTGGCTGGCCCTTGTCTTCTGTCGTTACAATACTAGTACTAGTTATGGAGAAATCAACTTCCAAGAGGTGTGAGCAGTTGAGTGGTAGTAACTTCCCATACACTTCCGTAAACACACAAATCTTTCAGTTCAGAAGTCTGTTTTCACAAAATCCATTGGGACATTAGTCGTGTTAGCAAGCTGCCAGGGATTACGTAATTAATGCCACTCGATTCGTATCTAGAACTAAACAACATGACATAAAATAATATGTTTAATCACCAACCAACTTTTCTATTTTCACATTTAATCATAGAAAATACTAAAAAGATGGTTGCAGTGAAGATAATATCTTCAAGCTTGACCACAGATTGATATCAGTTAGAGAGCCATTGAAAACCAGAGAGTTCTGGACAACTGTCTCGTCAGCCTAGTTTGGAACTAATCGTCAGTATCCACCCAACAGGGTTCGAACCCAGGACCTTTCGGTTACTGGGGAAGCTCGTAAGACATTCAGCCACTGGGACCCGAGGCAATGGCCACCAGCACATGAATTCTAACTTCTACCAATTCGTGATTTATTTAACGCCATGGGCACCAGCTACGAATATTCAGCCTGGTTGATGACTCTGTCGGAAAGGAAATTTTCTCCTCTGCAACTGTCTTTTTAACTTTTCCTATCTTCTATTTTCCCGTCGGTTGATTGGATCGAAGTGCTCGGTCTTAGGTTGACATGTCAGCTCCTTGTGCAGATGCTTCAACGATGTTTGGTCATGTAACTTGAAGTCAATTGCGGTGGGTGGTGACCAGCAGTGGAATCCAAGATAAGACGCGTTTCGCCCTACTTGGGACTCGTCAGCTAGCTGGATGGGAACACCATCACTGACTCACTGGGGAATGCAGGTACATCCAGATGACGAGTCCCAAATGGGACGAAATGCGTATCCATGACTCGCATCACTGCTAGTCACTATCCATCAGTTGACTTCTTGTTAATTCCTGACTTGATGGGCAACTGCAACCGATATTAATTGTTTGTCATTCCTCAAAATTCTTCCATATCTGCCTGTTTTTCGTTAATCTATTCCTCCATAAAGTCTAAATTGCATAACGATGTTTTCTTATTACTATTGCTATTCTTATTGTATGCAACATATATGTATATAGGGTGAAGTGACCGCTGCAAGTGATATGTTCTCTTTGGGTCTATTAATCTGTGCCCTATTCAATCGTGGTAAATCAATTCTCTACGTGGGGAATGATTATTCAGCTTATAAACGAACTGTGAAACAGGTAAGTATATATAAATTTATTATCATGTTTGCTTTTTGTTTGTTCTTTTTTTCTCATTTTATGCAGAGTCAGTCCTCGGGGGACACCTTGAGTAGAAATCTTAGGATATTTTGGGATGCGATTCACCTCTGTCAAATATAAGATGATGCTATAGGACTGGAGTGCATTAATTTCTAGTTTATAGTTACGGAGTGAAATGGTTGAACTCCAGTTGTCTGATTTCTGATGAAGTCACGGCACGGATAGAAAAGACTCGTTTGCCATTTACCAACTTATGCCATGTCTGGCTTAGTAGACATCATATTCCGCTGGCTGGCTGTCGACCAAAGGGTGTGTGTACTGCTCAGCAGTTCACTCTGTTCTCCCTTATGATTAGCTGTTAGACATGGTCGCTGAAGGTGTAAGACATGAAATAATGTAAGACATGAATAATGTTCATGAACCTAGTTTGTTCCTGACACTGCTTCACCACCTTCTATATCTGACTTCAAGGCGAAGTCTGTGTGTGTAGCTCCTTAAAACGTCCACCTGCTTCGGTCTGGACAGTATCCCAGCCCTCGCAAAAATCATGAGACAGTTTTTGTTTGACGAATCTCTTGATGCTGATAATGTACAAAGTCTGTGTTTTCAATAATAATAATAACCGGCCTATTTGCAATTAAAAGTGTTCTCTGAGCTGGTTGGTTTAGTCGCGAAGCTTTCGTCGTCCTTCCGGAAAACATCTTCAGCGCCATATTTAGCACAGAGTGAAATGATTTAAATTTCTTCATGCGTGATGTAATTGCGTCTCCTAGTTACTATCTTCACATATGTATTGAAGAAGAAGAAGAAATTTAAATCATTTCACTCTGTGCTAAATATGGCGCTGAAGATGTTGTCCGGAAGGACGACGAAAGCTTCGCGACTAAACCAACCAGCTCAGAGAACACTTTTAATTGCAAATCATCCACCTGAGCTACAAATCTTCTCTATTATTTCATAACCGGCCTATCGCTGCACTCCAGTTAATACATAGAATGGTAGTGTGATCATTTATATAATGACAGCTGAGCATTACTCATGATTACCACCTATCTGGTTGGAAGTTCAATCTCTTAGTTCACCTGATAAATCCCCAGACTGCTAAATCTAAATGCATGTGTTGAAATTGATCATTATCAGTAGAAGATATCAGTGGCTTCAACAACACTTCATCTCCACTTTCTTCTATTTTCTGCCATCCTCTTCAGCTGGCTGGCTCGACGATTTCGCATAATCCCTCATCTCCATGTCACCCTCGCATCGAGGACCCACTCATCGCTTCCCATTTGGATTCCACTCAAGCGATGGAGACTGCATTGCGTGCGATGTCATTCGTCGGCTTACTCAATGTATGCCCGATCCATCTCCACTTTCTCCTACATATTTGTTGAGCGATCGGTTCTTGGTTGATTTGTTTTACTGCAGAGTTTCTTGTTGCTTATTCTTTCTGACCAGCCGGCTGGCCATTTGATCTTCAGTATGGAGCCAGCCAGCGAAGGTAGCAGCTGTTGGTGAAAGTCTGCGGCATCCTGTTGGAAATCCTTCTCGTGACTGACACGTAGTGCAGGTTTTTGAGTGAAGAAATGACTGACAGACTTCACATTGGTGTTGGGAATCCGAATCTTATTCTCTATGCTGAGTGTAGGAAATTTCCAAACTGGTTTCAGGTCGGTTGACGAAGGCGTATCTTGCCTTTCTGATTCTGACTTTGATATCTTCATCCGTTCTGTCTGCCTGTAGTTGAAACGATGCTTCCCAGATAAGTGAAGGAGGCAACTCCTGAGGCATTGCTGAGATAATTGTCTACAATCTCTTACATAACTTCAAATGAAAGGGCTTTAACACAATTCGCGTAAATGTTAATCCAATTTCACATTAGTTTTAATTAACTTGTCATCATTCAGTTCAGTATAGATTGAATACCAGTGCTTATCAATCAGTTGTGACATTTACTGTCAATTAAACCACCACCAACACCACCATCACCACATGGTGTAGAATCAAAGATCAGCTGAGAGGTTATAATACCACCTGGATTATTTATATATCTGCATGATTCCAATCTGACACATTCTGCTTGAACTATCCACAACGGGGAACTCACGGAATTCTTCGAAGTGAAAACAGGAGTAAGAGAAGCTGGCTGCCTGCCTACTATCTCCAATGATTTTCCTGATTACGGCAGACTGGATAATGCGACAGACAGACAGCGGCGGGTAACGAGGAAACAGGCATAAAGTGGGCCCACACAAAGAAGAACTTGGAGGATATGGACTTCGCCGATGATATATGTCTGATTTCCCACAAACTGGAAGATATGCGAGTGATGAAAAGCAACAAGTTGACGATAGAAGAAGCATCCAGAGAAGGTAGGACTTCAGGTGAACATAGATGAGAAATCTGAGAGAAGCAACCTCCTTAAAACACCTACTTGGGAAGCATCATCGTTCCAACTACAGGCGGACGGAGCTGATGAGGATATCAAAGCGAGGATCGGGAAAGCAAGGCAAGCTTTCAGTACTGTTAAGTCTGTGTGGAGGCCAACAGCACTCAGTACGAAAAATAAGATCCGAATTTTCAACTCCAATGTGAAGTCAGCGCTACTTTATGGGTCAGGGACTTGGAGCGTCATGAAGAGCATTTTGAACAAACTACAGACCTTCATGAACAGCTGTCTTCGCTCAATACTACTCAATACGAGATGGCCATAAAGGATCAGTATCAGGGATCTCTTGGAGCGAACCATCAAGTCAGTGACATCACACTCCAGGCCATCACTCGAGTGGAACCCGAATGGTAAGTGGCGAGTTGGTCGTCAGTGCAAAGGTGATATGGAGGAGGTCATGTGAAGAGGAGATGAAAGTTTGTGGGCAGACGTGGATCCAGGTGAAAACATTGGCAGAGAACCGAATGCAATGGAGACTTCGGGCTGAAGCCCTATTTTCCTGTAGGAACTAAAGGAAATAATAATAATATGCAAATTGAACAAACAAAACAAAAAATAAATACGGCAGATGTAATAATAGGAATTATAATAATCAGGCTTGTGAAAGAAGGAGGAGCGGTTGAACAAACTTTTTTTTCTGTGTACAAAGATCCAACATTTTTAAAAATTTCGATGATCAAAGCTTCAGCAATACGAATGAGTCGGATACTTATTGATTTTGTTAGGTTATTTTTCGCTTTGTAGAGATAACTTTGAAGAAAGAGGCTGTAGAAATATTGTGGTCTCTAATTGACCAGATGCTCAATTACTGCGCTTCTTATAGTAATTCTGGACTAGAAAAGAAGCACTATTCTCAAGGATGCTGTGCAGTGAATGTCCTGTTTAGGGACTGTGAGATCCTTTTACTAAGGATATCAGCAGCTAAGTCACCTTTAAATTCAAGATTCATTCATATACAACCTTTTCTTGGTTAAAACATTTTTGTTTATAAAACACGGTGGAAATTCATTTCCCATTAGGATTTTTCTCAGAAGAATTTAACTCTTCCCCCACAGCGTCAGGACTGCATATGCGGCGAATACGAGTAGCAAGTGGTCGAATCAGGTCTCGTTTTCGACCAATGGGTGATAATCAGCTGTAGGAATTTTTCAGTTTACCATTCCATAACAGATTTCCATAAATTTAATCCTATCAAAGTTTCATCAGTCCTCTTTGATAATTTCACATGTGAAAAAAAAGAGAATATTAGACTCGTTCTTTTCATTCATTCATTTTTTAAACTCAACATATACTACTTATGAGTAGTTGAAATCGGTTGCAAAAATATTGTGCAAAATACTACTACTATTTATTTTTTATATCGTATTATTGTCTATTCCTACTGTTATTTTTTTGTCACAACAAGCTGCCGTCGACATTGTCTGCTAAAGCGACCAATTTACCGAGTAATTTGAAAGAATATGTCAAAATGATGGTTTCGTCGGATCCACAAATTCGACCAGATGCTGTTCAATTTTTAAGAGTAGGTTTACCACTGCACATTTTCATTTGATGTTGTGTTTTTCTTTGTGTATTCGTTATTTATAATGTAATTGAACTCAAAAAGATGCTCGTTTAGTAATGAGTTGTCGGCGATAAGGCGGAAATGGGATTCATTGCCTTAATTACTCGATTTTCAGTTGATGAGTCCCTGAGTTCGAGTCCCACTCCGCCTATTTCAAATTGGGTAGCTGAACTAGGTCATGGGGCTGGCGTCCTGAAATCTTTTAATTTAATTCTCCTCAATTTTACTGAAGTAGCTGTTTTGCAATTAGTAGTGTTCTCTGAGCTGGTTGGTTTAGTCGCACAGCTTTCGTCGTCCGCATTCTGGACAACATCCCCTTTCAGCGCAAGTTTTAACATAAAGTGAACTGATTTAGATTTTCCAAGAGTAATAGAATTGCGTGTCCTGGTAACCATCTTTACTTATGTATTGATCGTTTTTTTATTGACTTCGATTGTAAACTTTCTGGTCACATGGGATTTACTTTTTATTAGTTGGTATATTGGGTCTATGTTAACTTGTTTGTTAATCGCATATTCGTTTGAGTACCGACCAGGCTTCTAGGAATTCCCTGGCACTTTTGGTGTTTCCTCTGTCTAAGATCTTGACATTATCCCAATCGAACTGATGTCCATAATTGTCTACATGCATTGATATGAAACAGGAATATATAAATCATGTCTTTTCACAGCTGATTTGTGTTCCTGGATTCTCATTCGAGGGAGGCGCCCATTTTGCTTAATGTGATGTCTGTTACAGTTCATGAAATTTATTTTGTAAATAGCATTGATTTCATCTCCTTTTTCTGTTGGATCTTTCGCTTTGTACAATATCGAATTAAGTGATTGTGTTGACTGGCTTGTGTACTATATCTGTTTCAAATGGTGTTAATATTCTAGCTGTTATTTTAGAGATATTTTTTATATATGGTTGGATGAATTTCCTTGTGGTCTTTGATTTTGGTTTGTTGTTGGTGTTATGTGTGGAGTTTAAACACTTTTTAATGAAATTGTGAGGCGGATATCCATTCTTTTTGAGGACCGTTGGTATGTATTTTTCTTCCATCCTTTTCAACACTGGAGTGCTACAGTGTGTTTGAACTCTTTTAAACAATGTCTGCACACAGTTTCTCTTGTGAGTAATTGGGTTATTGCTAGTATAGTTGAGTATTTGATCTGTGTGTGTGCGTCGATTTTCTATATACTTGCATTTCTTGTGTTCCGCTAATAAAACCAACCAGCTCAGAGAACCCTGCTAATTGCAAATCATCCACCTGAGCTACAAATCTTCTCTATTATTTTGAAGTAGCTCTTATCAAACGTTTGGGGTTGTAAGCAGTTGAAGAGAAACAAACGGCGAAATAAACCATGGCACGTGTCGAAATCTAATTCGCGATTCGCAAATTAATTTTCAATTAGTTCGTGGTGAAATGTCCCCACAGTTTCCTTTAGAAACCAAAATTATTCAGATTGCAATATGTGATCTCTGCACGATATCATAAGTGACAACCAAGAATATCAGGATCAATGCATGACGCTATACACTAATGATTGGTTGAGATGTATAGTCATATGCAGACCTGATATTTTGAGGATGATTCGTAAATAGGGATTCTACATCCAAAGAAAACATATGTTTATTCGACGCATTTATATCCTGCATACATTCAGCAAATTGGAAGGTGTCCTGAAGGGAATGATTAGATAGCTGTCCCCTGACAGGTTCGAGGATTTCAGCTAGCCATCCAGCTACTGGATGATAGGGCGATCCAGACATATCCAAGATAGGGTGGAGTGGAAGGCCAGCTTTGTGTATTTTCGGTAGACCGTAAAGTCTTGGTATTAGAGATCCTGTTGGTCTGATCTTCTTCACGAATGAGATGATTGTTCTTCATTCTTTTTAAAGCTTCTGTAAGTTGTTTCTCAATTAATTCGGTTTCGAGAATTTACTGTTGTCTGAAAGTGGACATGACATTTTTTCGATATAATCTTTACGATCCATAATAACAACACCTGCACCTTTGTCAGGGCGTGTTAATAATATATCGTTGTTATGCGTCAAAAGTTTAAGTTCTTCTTGGTGCTGTTAGGTCAGAAGACTTTGCATTTGAGGATGAATTGATTAATTTTTTATTTGTATGATTGTTTGACAGTGTTTAACACAGCATAACTGAAATGTCCAAACTGATCTCCTGAAAGGATGTAGAGCTTTCAGTACTTTCTTTTTTTATTCCTTCACGTTCCCAGTGGAACATAGGGGTCTTCAAGCTGGAGGCTTTAAGTTTCGATAGCAGTGGTGTTTATTTTTACGGGATGAGGCTGCAAAAGTCATGTCCAACCTTCCATCTTTACAAATCTTATAACTGGCTTAGTGAGGTAAAGGAGTGCGTCGGCCGAGGATCGAACTCCGGACTAAATGCGTGGTTGGCGAGCATTATACCGCTGTACCACCGACTCACCAGAGCTTTCAGTACTAGTTGTCATAATGAACAAAGTGTTGTAGGTGAGTATTGTTAGGACTTTGTATGTGTGTGTGTGTATGTCTCTTAATCTCCACACTATCATCGAGAGAGAGATCGACATGAGTATCATCGAATTGCTTATTCCAAGGTATAGTGATACACCTGTGGTATGCACCCCTAGATTTCGCGCCCTCGTGGTGGTACTTTTTGGATTCTTTTTACTCTTTGTGAAGGCTGAATTCTTATTGGTTGCTAACTCTTTAGACCTACCAGCCAGTGAATATTCAATGTCTTTTCCAATGGTTACTTGAAACTTATGTAAATTTGTAACCGGTCGAGGACAAGAGACATGGTAACGGAATGCTTATAAGGAATTTGATATTAACACTGGGAAACTATTTATGTACGCCTTATCTGAAAATCGTCATTTGCTGCACAGATCTGCCGTGTTGTTCTACTTCTGCCCTACCTTCATATTGTGTTTCTTTGTCTTCTTTTCACGTCTTTCATGTCTTGTTTCAACACTGGTTTATTTGCTCTCTTTTTGACATTGAATTTGTCTCTCTGCTATTTAGTTCAATTTTAGATTTTCCCGTCGATTGACTGGACCGCGAAGTGCTTGATCTCAGGATGATATGTTGGCTCCTTGTGCAGATGCTTCGACAATGCCTGCTCGCGTAACTTGAAGTCAGTTGCGGTGGGTAGTGACTGGCGGTGAAATCCAGGATAACGCGCATTTCGTCCTATTTGACCCCTTGCACAAGAGGTGGCTTTCGTGGCCCATGTGGTCTATTGGATAATGTTCTGGCGTTTGAAACCATAGGCCCTGGGATCGAGCCTCGATGGGAACACCATTACTCACTCACTGATGAATTCAGGTACATCCAGCTAGCTGACGAGTCCCAAATACGACGAAATGTGCATCATGGATTCTCAACACTGCTAGTCACCACCCACCAATTGATATCTCTCCGCTATTTGATAAGTTAGTGCCGACGAACGTCTCTTTATATATACTACTGACAGGTCTTGTCGGTAGTATACGCCGTAATTTCACCATCTCTGTCAAGTATTTCGACTCTTGTTTGAGGTAGTAGTAGTAGTTCTCTGCCAATTGTCCGTCTTCTCTTCGCGGTTTCACGGGCTAATGACATTGTTATTTCGGGTGAAATTGTGATTTTCGATCAGAGTAGCTTTCGCTTGTGCCCTAGGCTCTCAGTCTACTAGGTCACACTATCGATCAAGGCAACCTGGTTTTTCGAATTCTTGCCAAATAGGAACGTCAAGGTGTGTGTACGTTTCCAGAAATTGACACGAGTATTTATTCTTCTTTAGTATCCTGTTCCTTTTGTCGCAAACTCCTAATTTCCCTAAAGTTTGACTTGTGATCACCAAGTCTTGCCTTTTTGGAATTACCCCATTTATGGTATCAAGCAGATCACACACAGGCGATCTAAATAACTTCGGTTTCTAAAAGAAACTGTGGTAAAATGGTTCACCTCCTCGAACTGTGTAAATTGCTAATTTCATTTGTAGTTTTACCGGTTCGCTAAAGTACTTAACCAGAAGTGGAGTGGTTTGAACAGGTTCACCTCTCTGAACTAAGTCAAATCGGGTACATCGCTGACGCGTTCATCCCTAAATGGACGAAACGGTCGTCTGGTGTTTAGAACACTTCAATCTAGCTGTCCAACAAACACTACTCATATGATTAAAACAATTAGTCCCGCTTTGATAAATTTGAATAAGGCATTTAGAAGACAAATTTCGTGAGATGATATCTTCATTTCGTAGTTTCTCTACAATCGCTTTACAACTAACATGGTTAACAATAATAATAAAATAAAATGCATGACAATTACTCAGTTATATAAAAAACAAAAGTACATACTAATGGCCGATCGTGTTTAAATAGGTCAAGTAGTCAATGGTAGGCGAAGGTTGAAGTCTTGCTTTTGTACACACAGTTTAGGCTGTATGTGATTAATCCCCAAAAGTGCTTCCAACACCTTCAATAACCAACTGTGAATTAGATCTGTGTGATGAAATAATTGTGAAACAGTCAATAATATTGATTGATTTTGTGACCTGACATCAATAAGTGCTTTGCAATGGATGATGATGCTGGATTTCTATTCAGATTAATAATTGCATTGGGATTTTCTATATGCTTTACTAACCATTTTGGAACATGTTCTTTTCGACCACGACATTGGAACATTCTATTAGTTTTATCTATATAAGTGTCACCGCAACTGCAGGTGAACTTGTAGATACAGTTTGAAGTAGAGTCAATAGAATTTCGTCCTTTAATCGTAGGTACAGGGATCGAAAATGTTCGGCATGTGAGAAAAAGAGATGCGACGGCGTAAAATGTGCGTTTGATGGCTGATCGAAGTCTTTGAGCTGTCAACTGTATAATTTGATCACCCTTTAATAATGGTAGTTTAATAAAGATAGCCTTCTTTGGTACAGAAGTTGTCTTTTCTAGATGTGGTCTATCCTTACTGTGACAATTGATAAATTAAGTTTTCCGGATAACCACTAGCTAATAAAACTGAATGTGTGTATATGTCGAAGCTCATCCATCAATGTGTCACTTGTGCATATTTTGCAGGCCCTTGAAAACAAACATTCCACTAGGGAACGTTTATATATCGATCAATCAGTTGTATCACATAGTATCATGCAAGTCTAAAGTATATTCCAGATTATATTGATATGAATATTTTAAAATTTCATTTCAAACAACAATCGAAACTAATTGCATTCTTTTTGTATATTAATCAATCGCTCCTCCACCGCCCACCCCTCACTCCCGTCGACGCCTCCATCCCTCTTCCCCCCCCCCCCAATAGACACCGTATTTCGAAGATGCTTCAATGTCTGTACTGCGCAGTGTTGACAATATGTATCAATTGGATAATTTGGCTAGATCACAATTTTATAAATCCCTACCGAATTCTATTCATACTTTACCAAAAGTAAGTTGATTTTGATTTTTAAAATCAAATTTGTATAATCCTGTTTTCAAATTGATATAAGAAATATAAACTTTTGCTAATGTGGCAGATTGTAAACCCACTATAGAATGTATTATTGATATGAGTATAAAACTTGGGCACTGTGGTGGTAGAGTATAACTCCATTATAGATAAGATTTTATTTTGATAAATCACACAGTGTTGTGTTATACAGTAATATTAACTGATGACCACGTTTCGAGCACAAATTATTGCCACTCATAATCATATCAAGTTACTCACACAACTTTCTTGCTTCATTTATATACATGAGTGGAATTGATGATTAGACATTTGAACAAAATCATTTTAAGATAAAGTACATTCAGAAATAATAATAATATGAGTGTTATTGATCAAATACAGTCAGATGGGAAATAAGACGAGTGCTTTTATAGTCATAATAAGTAGAATGTTGTGATTTGATTGAATTGAAATAGAATTTTAAGATTATTTATTATCCTCCTCTGATTTGACCGGAGGTAATAATATCTTCCATATTTCTGGTATATGCATTGAGTCACTTTTTTTGAGTGTGTTGTGTTGGGTGTAGACTCGATGAACCAGGCAGGATTCAGTAATCAACCTCTCTCTCCACCTACATAGATTACTTCTTAGAATCTTAACCCTCTCCCACCCACCCTATTGTGTGGTTGTGTGTTATTGCATGTAGTGCAATTGCTGAGCTTTTTTCTAAATTACTTATCTTCTCTGGGTCAACCATTCTTACCTTAGCTAAATTCCTATGTTCCGACAATCTGACTACTGACCCGATCTACTAGTTTGACCTTTGTAGTTGATTTAACTCACAGTCATTGCAAGGTATTTTGTAAATTATATTATTTTGTTTAATTGGGTCCACCAGATCTTTTAGCCTACAGAGCTTGTCTCTCAGTGAGTTTGTAGGTTTGAATGCCACCCTAATTCCTGCTTTATTAAGAATCCTGTTATGTATGAATATTAGGACCTTGTAGACTACGAGCGAATCTAACTTAATGCGCTGGCTAATCTGTCCTAATCGCACGTCAACAACAACAATACCGCCGGGCACGCAAGACAAAGAAAGAAGACTGGACGTTGATACGAGAGCTTTTACTGTCTCTACAACAGTCGAAATGTTAAACAAAAACTCCGTATTTATACAGTTAGGAAAATCAATGTCACATTTAAAAAATATTAACAAACGATGGGAATTCAGTAATTAAATGCGAGTGCAAAAAATCAATAATTATGCAGGTGTGAGAAATCAGTAATCATGCAGGCGCAAGAAAATCAATATTGATAAATCACCTGTGTATATATCAAATCCTATTTAGGGAGGGTCTCAGATATCCCCTCCTTATACAGTAGAACTGTAGATGCCTTATATTCTCTCTTAATTATGTTATCATTATTAGTTTCACCATTATTTTTACTTTGCTTTTGACTTTTTCTGATCTTTCTAATGAATTTTATAGGATAGTTATTTAACACCAACGCCTCTTCTATCTGTTTCACTTCATCATTTAGGTCTTTTCTTGTGCTACTTAGTACTACTGCTCAGTTTATTACACACCTAACTAAACCTTCTAGCCGAGGACTCTGACAAAATGCAGACTCTACTAAACACCTTGAGCTGCAATCTAAGAATGTTTGGCATGCGATTCGCCCCTGTAAAATGTAAGATGATGCTGCAGGATTGGACTTCACCGACCCCTAGATTAGAAATAGGGAGTGAAGGGTAGAGCACGTTGACCGCTTCAATTACTTGGGAAGTACCATCAGCCCCAACGGGTTGATCTCCGACGAAATTTCAGCATGAATACAGAGGGCTAGGTTCGCATACGCCAGTTTTCGCCGTCTCTGGCGTAGACGCGATATCCGACTATCGACCAAAGGGCGTGTGTACTGCTCAACAGTCTACTCCGTCCTCCTTTATGGCTGTGAGACCTGGCCATTGAGAGCAGAAGACATGAAAAGATTAGCTGTCTTCGATCATAGGTGTCTGCGTTCTATCTCCCGTGTGAAGTGGTATAATAAGGTGAGCAATATTGAGGTTAGGCTTCGGTCGAGTGCTAGGTAAGGCGGGGAAATCAATCTATGAGACTGTGAAATTACATCGACTGAGATGGTTGGGACATGTGTTACGTATGCCTAGTCATCGCCTTCCTCGACGGGCAATGTTAGCTGATATAGGGCCAGGCTAGAAAAGAGCTAGCGGCGGTCAAACGAAAACATGGCACCAGTCAATGAAATCCACAACAGTTAGTCTAAGTCACGTAGGGAGATGTCGACTTCCTGGTTGGGGTCATCGGGACGGTAAAAACCAATGGTTGGAAACAATTGGTGACATGGCTCAAAATCGTTCTCAGTGGCGCAGATGCATCCACTCCTTGTGACTTATGATTTCCGATGAAACTGTTTTGTTCTCCGTTATTACTACTCCTTTGTCTCACACCTCTGTTTACTGTCTATATTATGCATTTCTTCTACTTTCTTCTCTTCCTTTGTGTGCTACATGGAGTGTGGCGACTTGAACTGCCGCACATATGTGCAAAGTTCTATGTCGAAAACAGACAGACAGACAGAAACCTGCCTTTACAGACAGATAACGACGGATAAGATGAATTAAAGTCTAAATATCTATTAGTGAATAAGTTAGTTTTTTATAAACTATAGAATGATTTTATTTGATAAAACTAAGCTCTAGTAAGGTAAAAGTACTCGAGAAAGGGTTAAACTTCAACGTTTTGAAAAAAGATACTTGTCAGTGTCGCGGTGAACATTGAACGAGCAACATATTGTTCGTTTCATATGAACTGTGATCAAGATTTGACCGAATTGTTCCAAAATATAATTGGGTGCTGAGTGAGAAGTAGACATTTGTAAAAAAATTATATTTGCATAAGTTTCAGCGAAATTGAAATGATTAATTGCAACGTTTCCAGTGTTCGACAATCTGGTCCGAACTTCTTCAGGGAAATTAATCGATCATAACATAAGAGTGTACTTTCGTGCAACTAATATCTTACGCTCATCACTGGTGAAGGTTAAGGATAAAATAAAGGAAGAAAACCAACAGAATTGTGTGTACCAGATCAATTGTGGGCACTGACCCTGCTGGATATATAGGAAAAACTTCCAGACAATAAATATAAGAATGAAAGAGCATAAACGACGTCTGAAGGTGGTTCCGAAGACCTCTGCAAACTTGAAGGCTTGATAGAACTAAGGTTCCACAGAAAGGTTTCGGTTAGTAAAAAGAAAGACTGAAGCCCTGCATATATGGGTGAATCCCAACAGTTTGAACAGACGTGAAGGTGTGGTGTTAGCTGATGCATGGCAAATCCTGATTAATAAATAAAAATGGATATGTATCAGTAATTAATCATACTTGGTCAAAATTCCCGATTGTCCATATCTTCTCATGGAGAGGCTAAAAAATGTTTAGACTGTTATGCCACAAACAGCTACCATATTCTATAGTTATCTACGACCATCAACTTTTAGTCGAACGTAATCCGATGAAAAGTACACTCTGTTTAAATTGTTTAACAAAAGTAGACTAATTTTTGAGGTTAAGTCTGAGGTCAAATTTTGATCACAGTTCATACAATTTTGTTTATTATACATGTTGATACCTGTTTCATGACTCATGTGACTGAGGACAAAGTTTTTAAAAACAAGAGATGTGCCCCTTTTTATATATAAACCTCTGTTATGTTAATTTCGATTAATTTCCCTGAAGAAGTTCGGACCAGATTGCCGAACACTGGAAACGTTGGAATTAATCATTTCACAATTTCGCTGAGATTTTACAAATATCGTTTGTTTATTTGAACTGACCTCCATTTTGGCGGGAGGCAACAATGAAACGACCTTGGCGTAATCGTATGGTGTTTGACAGAAGATTAGAGAAAAACGATCAGAAGTGGCTGTGCTTAGTAACCTTGCAGACATAGTTGATTGTCTATGAAGCAATAAACAATCCTCGAATTGCC
This sequence comes from Trichobilharzia szidati, assembly GCA_944472155.2. Taxonomy (NCBI): domain Eukaryota; kingdom Metazoa; phylum Platyhelminthes; class Trematoda; order Strigeidida; family Schistosomatidae; genus Trichobilharzia; species Trichobilharzia szidati. Next base: position 134,681,307 of record OX235274.1, read on the forward strand.
AATCTGTTTTTTTCTGATATTTCCTAGTCGGTTAGCGCGCATTAACATTCTGAGGTAGCGATTAGTTTTCTCTGCAACAGCAATACGTTAAAGATCATTTCTGATCTGAACAGTTGGCAATACTTCTTGTTTGTTTAGTGGATAACGCTTTCGCGTTTGAAACGATGTGCACTGCGTTATAGTTTCTCAGCATAGACAGCTCTATATAAGGCTGATGAGTCCGAAAATAGGAAGAAACACACGCTCAAACTCCACTATCAACCGTAATAACATCATGTTAACCTTCAGACATGCTCAAAGCGTTCGTAGTAGGAGATGAGAGGAGAATGATACTCGGGAAGGCTTCGTGTGCTTTTAGAAGTGTGTGGGCGGTTGTTACTAACTGGCTGCCCACACCGTGGAAGTTGCCTGATTCTTTGGGTAACTGAAACAGAAAGAGGGTTAGTGTTGCATGACCGCAGAGCCCAAGGGATAATTGCTTAAAGCCGGTCACACATGGCCTGTATGAACTGGTTTCTTGGTTTGGTTCCGTATTAGTAAACTTACCGCCGTAGGTGGGATGTACAATTTTTGGGGTTGACCTTTTCTAACCCCTTTCCTCCAGAGTGGAGAGAAAGTATAAATGGCATGCTGGTTGTAAGAAGGAAACACCTTACTGTTGTTACATCCCTGTTCCCCAGCAGTACGACTTCGCCCACAGACCCCCAGCATAGTGTATAAAAAGAAATTCTTGCACTAATTCAGTAACTGCTTTCAGTCTAATCGCTATCGTAACAACCTTCCTGGCTTGTTAGGACCTACAGGAACAATAGTTTCAGCCAGAGTAGCTTGTTGGGTTATTGCGATGTGCAAGCCCGGTGACCACCACGTCAAGGTAGCAGCTATCGGTCAGGATTAGGAGGTAACATGTAAGCGTAGACGGAGAATTTCGCTGCAGGGTTGGCAAACATTCTACTACTAGTGGAACCACCGACCCGATTTTCGCTCTCGCATATCAGAAGTTTATTGATTTGAATGAAATGTCATGTCTGACATTCTTTTATTCGACTTCTGTGTATTTTTCTCTTTTTTTCTCTGCTTATTACACACATTTAGCGTTTATGTCTGTATCGTGTATTTCCTCAAATTGCCGAGGATTTCTCGAATCCACATATGGTACCATTCATTCTACCCGCGGTTTTACAAATTATGGATAGTGTCAGTCAAGATGAATTTATTCAGTATATGTTACCTCGTCTTATCCCTGTGATGACAATGAAAGAGCCTATTCAGGTGAGTTGTGATCACACAATGGTAAGAAGAAATATAAGAACAATATATTATTATTATATACTTGTATAAATATTAATTCATTTGGTCGTGGTTGGTTGGTTGGTTGGAGGATTTCATCATGAACTGACATCGGTTAGGGGACCATTGGAAAACCAACACTCTGGAGTAGTGGACAGCTGTTTCGTCAGCCTAGTTTCAGGCTCTTCATCAGTACTCACCCTCTCCACTGGGGTTTGAATCCAGAACCTTCTGGT
>OX235274.1:134683329-134750382 GCA_944472155.2 Trichobilharzia szidati
TGGTACAGTAACTAGTCTACTAGTCTGTTCTCATATATTTCCCATTAACTGAAACAAAATCTGATCGATCGAATAAACAGGAATTTGATAATAGATGAGCTGGTATATATTTCATCTTTTAAAGACTTACAGAATTAAAAAGTTCCTTCCTTTATGCTTCCCTTTAATTCTGTGTTCAAGTAGTGTAGTATGCTAATTAAGACCCAGCTATCCGGAAAACATTTTCCAAATACCAGACTAATTACTGGAGATATCTCATGAGTGGATACAAAAGGCTAACATGCAGCATCTCAGGCGTATGTATGATATCCAACTATCGATCATAAGACGCGTATATTGTGCAGTACTTCCCCTCTGTCCTCCTTTGTACCTGCGAGATGTGGCCATTGAAAGTCGAAGATATGAAAAGGATACCTGTCTTTGATCATAGATGTTTGCCTTCTATTATCCGTGTTAGGTGGCATAATAGGGTGAGTAATATTGACGTTAAGTGTAAGCGTTATGTAAAGATGGAAAGTCATTGGATGCGGTTTTGAAGCTACATCGATCGAAGTGGCTAGTACTATGTGTCTCAGATGCCGAGCAACCTCCTTCCTCGACAGGGAACGTTAGCCGACATAGGTTTAGACTAGAAAAGATTGAGTGGTGGTCGAATAAAAACATATGAAATCAATCTATGAAGTATTTGAAAGCGGGTTTGAGCCAGGTAGGGAGGTGTAGACTGCACGGTTGAGATCTTCAGGGTGCTAAGAACTAACGACTGGACACAATTGGTGATATTGTTTAAAATCGTTCTCACTGGTGCAGATGCACTCTCTCTTTGTAATCTCCTAGATCCACTAAATTCTCGTCTTCATTCCATGTTACTATTCTTTGTCCAGTGCATTTCTGCTCATTATAGTCCTTTTGAGTCTCTTTTTTTCTTCACGTCTGTGTGCTATGTGGAGGGAGGTGACTTGAATTGATGCCATTGTGCGCGAAGTTCTCTGTTGACACTCAGTCAGTCCATCAGAGTATACGCTACACATACTGTATAAGGGCTAGTAGTATCCCCCAGTTGTTCAGGCTATTGGAATTAGAGTGGAATTCGAGCTCCAGGATCCATTGACTGAAAGTTTGAGTACTTTAGCAAACGAATGATATCCCTACTGTATATATTATGTATGTATGTTGTAACTATATTGTAAAACTTTTTACACAAGTCGACTCTGACTCCCCCTCCCCCCCCCCCCCCCACTTTCGCTTCTTTTTGTTGTAATCCTTTTTAGCTCGCTGAAGCTTTAAACTTTCTCCACTGTGATTGTCATCGTCTACACTTGAATTTAACACCTGAATCTATCGTGATTAATCGATTTGGAATATGGAAACTTGGTGGATTTGAATTCTCTCAGGCAATATCTAGTCCAGACGGGAAACAGTCGGAACAGTCTACTATTGTCAGAATTCCTACATGGCAGTCTAATTTAATGCCTAATTGCCAACTGAGTTTAAATGCCAGCAGTCCAGAGGCAATTTTACAAGTAAGTAGTGTAGTAAGTATGACCTATGGTTTATCCCGGCATTCAAATTTCTTTGGATTTATTTTCTTGACTTGTTCGTGTTATTACTTCACATAGTACGTTACCTTTGAGCTACAATCGCATAATATCTAGAGGTTTCTTTTGTTTACGGATACAGTATAGTTCTTTTTGCCTATTTAAGTTCAATGACGAATTGAAATATATTCATACCCTGATTGCTTTTCTCCGGCGTCAGCTGAGTTTTTTTACTGCTCAGCAGTCTACTCCGTCCTCCTTTATGGCTATGAGACATGGCCATTGAGAGTGGGAGACATGAAAAGGTCGGCTAGTTGTCTTTGATTATAGGTGCCTGTGTTTTATCTCCCATGTTAGGTGGTATGTGTAATAGGGTGAGCAATATTGAGGTTAGGCATCGGTTGAGTGCTAGTTAAGGAGGGGAAATCAATTGACGAGGTTGTAAAGTTACATAGATTGAGATGGTTAGGACATGTGTTACGCACGCCTAGCCATCGCCTTCCTCAACGGTGAATGTTAGCTGACATAGGGTCAGACTGGAAAAGAGAGCTAGTGGTGGTCAAGCCAAAACATGGCTTCATCAGTCAATGAAATCCATAACAGTTAGTTTGAGCCAGTCACGTTCGGAGGTGTAGACTGGCTGACTTCTTGGTTGGGGTCCTCAAGATGATAAAAACTAATGAAGGCTGAAGACAATTAGTCATATGGCTGGCTTAAAATCCTCGTCAATAGCTGGTGCAGATGCATCCACTCCTTGTGATTTATAATATCCAATAAAATTCTATTGTTCTTCCATATGACTACTCTTTTCCCCTAACACTTCTGTTTATTATCTCTCTTTGTTGAATCTCTCACTATTCTCTTCTCTTGCTTTTTGTGCTACATGGAGGGAGAGTGGCAACTCGAACTGCTGCACATCTCTGCAAAGTTCTACGTTGAAACCAATCAGTCATATATATATATATATATATATATATATATAATTTGCTTTATTCCAAAACAGTACTTGTGATACAGAATGGAATTCTCAGCATTTTTACTACAGTATTGCATCCAGTTAGTACATTATCAATAAATAGAATTCTACATAGATTAAGGAAACCACAGTTCATTATTACAACAATACATTGGCATGTCCGTAGCAAAGGTAAAGCTGAAACGGTGTTTGAAGGTGTTAGAAAAGTGGGAGCTGTCTTATTAACTGGCGTAAGCGAGAGAAAGAAACAAAGCAGCACATAACGGAAAAAGAAGAGAGAGAAAAGGAAAAGAAAGAAAGAAAATGTTGTACCTATAAATGATATGAGTTGGAAAGACGAGATCCAGTTGTACTACTGACTATTTAACGAATTATAGGTGTCACGCCTAATGCTTTCTTTATCGCACAGAACACGAGCTAAGTAGGGTATGGTTGAGTTTTTGTACTTGCTGGTGCGAGCATATAGTTTTCTATATAGGCTTCTGGTTTCTGCCTGATGAGATGCAAGGGGAGAGTTGTGAGTGAAGAGGGTGGTGTGAGTTAGATAAAATGGATTTGGCCCATTTTTCACATGAGTCCAAGTGCCTGCCTGTCAACCAGAATATTAACAAGCTGGTTAAGTGGCACGTTGCTTACCCTGCTGACAATCTTTAACATCCTGTGTAATATGTTATAGTCTTTCTTCAGTAGCCCGGGAAAAACTAAGGGGGAACAATAGAGAATATTAGGCAGAATGCGAAAGTTAACGAATTGTAGGAGTAAGGATTGGGTTATGCCAGAATGTTTTAACTTCTTGATGTATATATATATATATATATATGACTAAATAACATGCATATTCATACAATAAACAAGGAGTTTAGCTACACAAACTATCTAACTACTTATCAGGATATCTGTTATAAGTGGATTGCGTTCAATGAATTTGTTATTGATTGAATAGAAAATCGATTTCATGTATTCTTCTTTTATTATCTTTGACTTTTTTTAGTCCACTAGTTTTGCTTGCTTGCTTGATTGTTTATTTATTTCCTTGCTTGCTTTCCGTGTGTTTTAATCGCTATTTTTCTGAGGGTATTTCTATTTTTCTTTCTTTTTTTGCATAAAATCGATATGTAAATGTCTTGTTCAAAATCATTATCTCCAGTGTAAAGTAGTAGTAGTAGGTTATTGCTACCGGTAGTTATGTTCACATTGTTATGCTGTCTTTGTTGTGTGTCTTGATTTTCCTTTCCATGCGGTTTTATTATTGTTATTTATTAAAAAACAAATTTAGTACATTGACGGTACCAGGTGATTATTATTCCCTTGGGTTCCGAGTGGGACGTAGGAATTTTTTTGATTACAGCTTGATTCCACACCGTATTTTTTGGTACAAGTATGGAATTTTCAGTATGTGATATCAGTAGCCCAAATTTTTCAGGCGGACCATAGATATCGGGTGTGCGTCGGCAGGGGATCGAACCCCGGACCATATTCATGGTCGGTGAGAGTCCTAACCACTGTGCCACCGACGCACATCTCCATTTTGTTCTGTTCTTGGCGGTCCTCTCTAGCCAGACCTGCCTGTTGTCTGATTTTCATCAGTGTGTGAATAATGCGACACACAGTTTCCAAATAAACCTGTTAGATATCCCACTGGAAGTCAGTATTTTGAAGGCTAATTACTAACTGACAACTTAGAAAAAACACAACAGTTAGTTTAAGCCGGCCTCGTAGGAAAGTCTAGACGGCCTGACTGACTGTTTGGGGTCCTCGGAACGGTAAAAACCAATGAAGGTTGGAAACGATTGGTGATATGGCTGGTGCATATGCATCCACTCCTTGTGACTTATAATTTTCAATTAAACTATATTGTTCTTCGTTATTACTATTCCTTTTGTCTCATATCTCTGTTTACTGTCTCTATTATGCATTTCTTCTACTTTCTTCTCTTGCTTTGTGTGTTACATGGACGGGAGTGTGGCGACTTGAACTGCTGCACATTGATGCAAAGTTCTATGTCGAAAACAGACAGACAGACACACAGATAGGTTGGGATTTCAAATATAAGGTGAAAGGCTGACGAAAATGAAGACACCAAAAAAGTAAAGTTGGTAGGAAAGAAAACAAATCAAAATCAAAAAAGTATCACTTTGATTGGACACTAGTCAGTGACTAGTGTGATGTGTCTAGTCCTTTCTTTGGTGTGGACTGAGTTCTATCAGTCAGGTTTGCAATGTGGCCACTATGCCACTAGGTAGCTCGCCATCACGGTGTACATTGATTTGATCATATTAAATGGTTGCAGGCAATCGGCAGGAAGTCTTGTCTGCAGCACTGGGTGACACGGGTTCGAATCTCAGAAGGGACATGAGTTCCTTCAAGGTGATTGCAGATACGCCTTGCTGACTGTTGAGTGCCAACTAGCACGAAACCTAGCTCAAGGAAGGCTTCCTATGGCCGATTGCCTCCAACTATCTAATATCATCAAAGTATCACTTTGCTAAAAAATATGATTATAGTCTTTGATAGTGAACACGCGTTGATAGTCTTTCATGAAATTCTTATCTTATAGTTTTTGTGAGGGCTGGGATATTACTGCAGGGGGTGCTCATACCGAAGTAGGTGGTTGGCTTTAAGGCTGGGACGTTCTCTTGAGCTTTTGATTTGAAATTTGATTCACAAGGTAATACAGCAGCGTCAGGAGCTACATCCTTGTGTTTGACAGTGACCAAAACAGGCTCACATACCATTTGATCCGTTCTGATTCCCTGAGCCGATGTACTCCATAGCTTTGGAATCAGGATTTCCCAGCTCACCAATCTGGTTGTAAGCACCAGACATTCTCATTCCCTCCCCGTTCCCAGTGAAAGCACAGAGCTTCAAGCTTTCGAAGATTTGGTGTGTAAGTGTGTTGTTTTTATGAGGTAAGGCGGGGCGGGGGGTAGGTTGCCAACCTCACACTCAACCTTTCCTCTTTGTTTTTGTGGAATTACTACTGGCTAGTGAACTAGGCAAGGATTCAGAGTGAGTTGGCTGGGAATCGAACTTAGACCTCCTGTGAGTAGTAGTTGGCGAGCATTTTGCCAGTGAACCATCTCCATACTTTATCTGTCACTGTATTATAATATTACTATTTAATGCATTCTAGTGTTAATTCTTTCTATAAATAAGAGTAAAAACATTTCTGAAGACTCAACGAGTTTGTGGTTTACATGAAGTTATACTGATATGTTGTTCGTTGTACATCAAACAAATGTAGCCACCTCACTGTACAACAGTTGTTTCATGTGTCCTATTTTACGACTGTGAAACATTAATAATAATAATCCGTTATCTGTAAAGGCGTCGGTGGCACAGCGGTTAGGACACTCACCGACCATGCGCATGGTCCGGGGTCGAATCCCGACCGACGCACTCCTTTACCTTGCTAAGCCAGAAATAAAAGCTGGTAAATAGGAAAGGTTGGGCATGAGGTTAGCAACCCCATCCTGTAAAAATAAACACCACTGCTACAGAAACTTCAAGCTGGCTCTAGCTTGAAACCCTATGTTCCACTGGGAACGTGAAGGAACGTGTATGATCTGTAAAGGCAGGCTTCGTTAATTGAGTCTGTAACAAACCGAGCAATAACTCTACTAAGTAGTACATCAAAAAAACTAAATGATGAAATAAAACATAGAGAAGAAGCACTAGTGTTGAATAACTATCCTATAAAATTCATTAAGAAGATTAAAAATGTCACAAGGAAACGAAAAATAGTATTGGGACTATTGATCATAACATAAATAAGAAAGAATATAAAGCACCTGCATTTTTAACATATAAGGAGGGGACATCTGAGACCCTACGTAGGATTCTCAATAAAACAGGAATTACAGTGGCATTTAAACCTACAAACTCACTCAGGTAGAACAAGCTCTGTAGGTTAAAGGACCCTGTATGTTGACCCAATTAGACAAAATAACATAATTTACAAAATACCTTGAAGTGACTGTGAGTTAGGTCAATTACATAGGTCAAACTAGTAGGTCGGGGGTAATCAGATTGTCGGAACATAAGAATTTAGCTAAGGTAATAATGGTTGACCCCGAAAAGATAAGTAAATTAGAAAAAAATACTCAGCAACTGCACTGCATGCATTAACACACAAGCACACAATAGAGTGGATGGGAGAGGGTTGAAATTCTAAAAAGTAATAAAGGTAGGTGGAGAGAGAGAGGTTGATTACTGAATCTTTGTTCATCGAATCTACACCCAACACAGCACATGCAATAGGAATGACTCATCACTAATACCGGAAATACGGAAAATACTACTAGCAATCAAATCAAGCAATGAAAAATAGTGATGGAATTACATAAAAGAAGTAAGAAAGTTGTGTGAGTAGTGTCTTGATATGATTATGAGCAGCATTAATAAATTGTTCTCGAAACATGGTCATCAGTAAATATTACTACATAACACTGTGAGACTTTATCGAAAAGAATTTCCCCCACAATGGAATTATACTGTACCACAGTGCCCAAGATTTTTCCTTATAATAATAATGCTCGCCTTGTAACCAGAAGGTCCTGGGTTCGAATCCCGGTGGGTGCGTACTGCTGAAGAGTCCCAAACTAGGACGAAATAGCTTTCTGGTTGTGGTAGCTTTTTCAATGGTTCTCTACCTGATGTCAGCTCATGATGAAATCCTGTAACCAATCAAATCCCTACAAACCAACACTTGAAAATAATGCTTTTGTTGGAAACAGTACATTTAAAGTGGAAAATCTAGAAAAAAAATGTTGACGGTTTCTCTGTTTATAGAGGTGTCTCCGTTCAATTTCTATTCTTAGGTGGTGTGTTATTTTACTATTAATCCTTTGGGCTCCTAGTGGAACAAAGTGGTGGTGGGGGGCTTCAACAGAATATCTCCATTTCATCGTGTTCTCTGCAGTCTCCTTCCCAACTGGCTCCACGTTTTCCCCCATAAGCTTTCATCTTCTCTTTATATGATCTCCTCCATGTCATTCTCGGGCACCCTACCCGTAGTTCCGCATTCGGGTTCCACTCGAGCTATGGTCTAGCACGTGACGTCATCCAACAGTCTCCCCAGTATGTGTCCGATCTATATCCATTTTCTTCTACATATTTGTTGGGTAAAAGGTTGTTGGTTCGTTCGTTCGTTCCCAGAGTTTTTTGTTGGTAATGGTTTGTGGTCATGTGATCTTCAGTACAGAGCGAAGATAGCTGTTAATAAAAGTCTGCGATAGCCTGTTGGAAATGATATGAGTGACTCACCAAATCTCTGAAGTACTAAATTGGTATAAGTGTTTAATAGAATCCGATTCTTGTTCCTTCTACTGAGTGCAGCAGATTTCCACACTGATTTCAGATTACTGGAAGTTCCAACAAGTTACAGACTTTTATCAACAGGTGCTTGCTACCTTTGCTTGCTAGCTCCATACTGAAGATCAAATGGCCAGCCGGCTAGCTGGGCAGAAAGAATTAGCAACAAGAAACTCTGGCTGGCAACAAACCAACCAAGAGCCGATTGCTCAACAAATATGTAGGAGAAAATGGAGATGGATTGGGTACACGTCACTGAGGAGGCCGTCGAATGACATCGCGCGCAATGCAGGTCATTACTCGAGTGGAATGTCAATGCGAGGTGACGAATGGGTCGTCGGTGCGAGAGTGACATGGAGGAGATCGTGTGGCGATGAGGAGGAGGAGATGAGAGATTATGGGTAATCGTGGAGCTAGCCAGCTGAAGAGGACAGCAGAAAATGGAAGAAAGTGAAGATGTGTTGTTGAAGCCTTATGTTCCACTCGGAACCCAAGGGAATAATAATAATAATAAATCTCGCTTTTCCTATCCTCCCTTTAACGTTGTCATCTGTGTCTTAAGTGGTATAATATGATTGATAATAATAAGGTTAAATGTAGTCTGTTAGATGAGCATAGAAAGTTAACCAGTGTGATTGAAATGACTAGGACATGTTTTACACAATGTGAGTTATCTCTTTCCTTAACGATCATTGCCAGCTGATATTGCGTTAGACTGAAAAAGAGTTATGTTATTCGTCAGACGTAAATATCTCAATGATATATGTGAAGAGAAGTCTTTAAGTGATTGTTTTGGCCCTAGCTAGGGAGGTGTTGTAGGCTGCCAGAATTCCAAGAATCAACAGTGGTTGTAGTAATGCAGATGTATTGACTCTTTGGGAGCTTTTAGATTCGATAACTTCTTACTTATTCTTCATTTGATCAATATTTTTTCTCTTTTATAGATTTTCTTCCATTGTAATTTCATCATATTTCTTTTCTCTACTTGTACATATCCTCCTTCTGAATTAATTTCTACACTGTGAGTAGTCAAGCAACAATCAAATCATGGAGATATAGATGTTAACAGTAGAATGCTCAACAGCCACCACACTTATGTGGTCTTGGATTCGATTCCCGGCCTACACTCTCTTAAACTTCGCATAGTTTACTAGCCGGTGTGTAAGTTTAGCTGGAAAAAGATGGAAGGTTAAGCTTGAGGCTGATAACCCACCCCACCAAACCCAGTGAAAACAAAACTATAGCTATTGAGAGTTTAAACTTAAAACTCTGAAGCCTTATGCTCCACTCGAAACGCAAATTAATTGGAGAGGAAAACAGTCAACGCAGGTCAATTTATGGGCAAATACTGCTCAGCAGTCTGCTCCGTCCTCCTTTATGGTTGGCTGTGAGACCTGGCCATTGAGAGTGGAAGACATGGAAAGGCCGACTAGCTATCTGTGATCTGCGTTCTATCACCCGTGTCTGGTGGTAGGTGTAATAGGGCGAGTAATATTGAGGTTATGCCTCGGTCGAGTGCTAAGTAGGTGAGAGGGGAAATCAATCGACGAGGTTTTGAATCAGCTACATCGATTAATATAGTTAGGAAATGTACTACGCATGCACCACTAGTCATCTTCCTCAACGGGGAATGTTAGCTGCCATCGGGTCAGGTTGGAAAAGAACCAGTGGTGGTCAAACCAAAACATGGCTTCATGAGTCAATGAAATCCACAATAGTTAGTTTAAGCCACGTAGGAAGGTATAGACTTCGTGGTTGGGGTCCTCGGGACGGTAGAGACGGATGACGTCTGAAGACAATTGGTGTTATGGCTCAAAGTGATCGTTCTCAGTGGCTGGCTGGCGCAGACGCATTCACTCCTTGTGACTTATAATATACAATAAAACTATATGGTTACTGCATACTACTATTCCTTTTACTTCATATCTCTGTATACTGTCTCTGTTTTGCTTTTGTTTTCATTTTCTTCTCATGCTTTGTGTGCTACATGGAGGGAGTGTGGCGACTCTAACTGCTGCACATCTTTCGTCCTATTTCGGACTAGTTGTTAGATGGATGCACCTGCATTCCCCAGTAAGTGAGTGATGGTGTTCCTACCGAAGCTGGAACCCAGTGCCCATAAAATTGACTGGAATATCTACAATTGAATTAAATGATTAATATGTCCTGTTGCACAAGAGGTGGCTCGCGTGGCCCAAGTGGTCTAGTGGATAACGCTTTGGCGTTTGAAACTATGGGCATTGGATCCGAGTCTCGATGGGAACACATCATTCACTCACTGGGGAATGCAGGTACATCCAGCTAGCTGGAAACTAGTCTTAAATAGGACGAAATGCGCCTTGTCCTGAATTCCACGGCTAGTCAGCATCCACCAGTTGGATTTTTGTGTTTCTTCCTGTTAATTCCTGACTTGATGGGCTACTGGAACCGATATTAATTGTTTGTTATTCCTCAAAATTCTCCCATATCTGTCTGTTTTTCGTTAATCTATTCCTCCATAAAGTGTAAATTGCATAACGATATTTTCTTATGACTATTGTTATTCTTATTGTATACAACATTATGTGTATAGGGTGAAGTAACCGCTGCAAGTGATATGTTCTCTTTGGGTCTATTAATCTGTGCCCTATTCAATCGTGGTAAATCAATTCTCTACGTGGGGAATGATTATTCAGCTTATAAACGAACTGTGAAACAGGTAAGTATATATATAAACGTAAAACTATTTTTGCTTTTTGTTTGTTCTTTTTTCCTCATTTTATGCAGAGTCAATCCTCCGGGGACACCTTGAGTAGAAATCTTAGGATGTTTTGGGATGCGATTCACCCCCTGTCAAATGTAAGATGATGCTATAGGACTGGACTGCATTAATTTCTAGTTTATTGATAGGGAGTGAAGTGGTTGAACTCCACTTGTCTGATTGCTGACGAAGTCATAGCATGGATACAGAAGGCTCACGTGGCATTTGCCAACTTGCGCCATCTCTGGCTTAGTAGACATGATATTTTGCTGGCTGGCTATCGATGAAAGGACGTGTGTACTGTTCAGCAGTTCTCTCTGTCCTCCCTTATGGTTGGCTGTGAGACATGGCCATTGAGAGTGTAAGAAATGAGAAGGCCGGCTAGCTGTCTTTGATCATAGGTGGTCTGCATTCTCTCTCTCGTGTTGAGTGGTATAGTAGGGTGAGTAATATTGAGGTTAGGCCTCGGTCGAGTGCTAGGTAGGTAAGGAGGGGAAATCAGTCGACGAGGTTGTTAAGCAGCCGGCTGGCCATTTGATCTTCAGTATGGAGCCAATCAGCGAAGGTGGCAGCTGTTGATGAAAGTCTGCGGTATCCTGTTGGAAATCCTTTTCGTGATTGATACGTAGTGCAGGTTTCTGATCCGTATAGAAGAAATGACTAACGGACTTGACATTGGTGTTCAAAATCCGAATCTTTTTCCTTATGCTGAGTGAGAGTAGAAGATTTCCAAATTGGTTTCAGGTTGATGAAGGCGTATCTTGCCTTTCTGATTCTGACTTTGACATCTTCGTCCGTGCTGTCTGCCTGTAGTTGAAATGATGCTTCCCAGAGAAATGAAGGAAGGAGGAAACCTCTGAGGCATTGCTGAGTTAATTGTCTACAATCTCTTACATAACTTCATAACCTCAAGTAAAAGGGCTTTAACACAATCCACGTAAATGTTAATCCAATTTCACATTAGTTTTATTTAACTTGTCATTATTCCCTTCAGTATAGATTGAATATCAGTGCTTATCAATCAGTTGTGACATTTACTGTCAACTAAGCCACCACCACATGGTGTAGAATCAAAGATCAGCTGAGGGGTTATAATACCATTTGGATTTTGAAATAATAGACAAGATTTGTAGCTCAGGTGGATGATTTGCAATTAATAGTGTTCTCTGAGCTGGTTGGTTTGGTTGCGGAGTTTTTTCACTTTATGCTAAATATCGCGCTGAAAATGTTGTCCAAAAGGACGACGAAAGCTCCGCAACCAAATCAACCAGCTCAGAGAACACTATTAATTGCATACCATTTGGATTATTGATTTATGTGCATAATTTCAATCTGACACATTCTGCTTGAACTATCCACAATGGGAGACTCCCGGATTCCTTCGAAGAGGTGAAGACGGGAGTAAGACAAGCTGGTTGGCTGCCTGCTATCTACAATGATTTTCCTGATTACGGTAGGCTGGATAATGTGACAGACAGACAGAGGACCGAGCAACGAGAAAACAGGCATAAAGTGGGCCCACACAAAAAAAGAACTTGGAGGATATGGACTTCGCCGATGATATATGTGTCTGATTTCCCACAAATTGGAAGATATGCTGGTGATGAAAAGCAACAAGTTGGCGATAGAAGAAGCAACCAGAAAAGATAAGACTTCAGGTGAACATAGAAATAAAGGAGAAATCTGAGAGAAGCAACCTCCTTAAACCACCTACCTGGGAAGCATCATGGTTTCAACTACAGGCGGACGGAACTGATGAGGATATCATCAAAGCGAGGATCGGGAAAGCAAGGCAAGCTTTCATTACTCTCAAGTCTGTGTGGAGATCAACAGCACTCAGTACGAAAAATAAGATCCGGATTTTCAACTCGAATGTGAAGTCAGTGCTACTTTATGGGTCAGAGACTTGGCGCGTCATGAAGATCATAAAGCTGTCTTCGCTCAATACTACCCAAAATTAGATGGCCAGAAAGGATCAGTACCAGGGATCTCTTGGAGCGACAACCATCAAGTGAGTGACATCACACGCCAGGCCATCACTCGAATGGAACCCGAATGGGAAGTGGCGAGTTGGTCGTCAGTGCAAAGGTGACATGGAGGAGGTCATGTGAAGAGGAGATGAAAGCTTGTGGGCAGACGTGGATCCAGGTGAAAACATTGGCAGAGAACCGAACGCAATGGAGACGTGGGGCTGAAGCCCTATTTTCCTGTAGGAACTAAAGGATTATAATAATAATAATATAAATGCAAATTGAACAAACAAAACAAAAAATAAATACGGCAGATGTAAGAATAGGAATTATAATAATTTAGCTTAGATGAATCAGGCTCGTGAAAGAAGGTGGAGTAGTTGAAGAAACTTTTCTTCCTGTGTACAAAGATCTAACATTTTTTAAAATTTCGATGACCAAAGCTTCAGCAATATGGATGAGTCGGATACTTATTGATTTTGTTAGGTTATTTTTCGCTCTGTAGAGATAACTTTGAAGAAAGAGGCTGTAGAAATAAGGTGGTCACTAATTGACCAGATGCTCAATGATTACTCTTCTTATGACCCAACTTCCCACATCTTCGTAACTATGGAGGGTAGTGTTCTTGCATTCTCTTGAACAAAAACCGATCGACATGCCTAACTCTACAAGTGGAGATGAATTGATATATGCGACTGATAGTTGAACAACTGCGGGCGCTTGTCCTTCAGGTTCTTTATTGGACAGTAAAAGTCGACTAGAAAACGCTATTCTCAACGATGCTGTGCAGTAAATGTCCTCTTCAGGGACTGTGAGATCCTTTTTTTAAGGATGTCAGCAGCTAAGTCACCTTTGAATTCAAGATTCATTCATATACAGCCTTTTCTTGGTTACAAACATTTTTGTCTATAAAACGCAGTGGAAATTCATTTTCCATTAGGATTTTTCTCAGAAGAATTTAACTCTTCCTCCACAGCGTCAGGACTACATATGCGCTGAATACAAATAGCAAGTGGTCGAATCAGGTCTCGTTTTCGACCAATGGGTGGTAAACAGCTGTAGGAATTTGTCAGTTGACCATTCCATGACAGCTTTTCTATAAATTTAATCTCCTCAAAGTTTCATCAGTCCTCTTCGATAATTTCACATTTGAAAAAAGAGAATATTAGACTCGTTCTTTTCATTCATTCATTTTTTAAAACACAACATATACTACTTATGAGTAGTTGAAATCTGTTGTAAAAATATTACAAAAAATACTATTTATCTGCAAGATTTTTTATATCGTATTATTGTCTATTCTTACTGTTTTGATTTTTTTGTCACAACAAGCTGCCGTCGACATTGTCTGCTAAAGCGACCAATTTACCGAATAATTTGAAAGAATACGTCAAAATGATGATTTCATCAGATCCACAAATTCGACCAGATGCTGTTCAATTTTTAAGAGTAGGTTTACCACTACACATTTTCATTTGATGTTGTGTTTATTTTTGTGTATTCTTTTTGGTAGTTATTTTTTAATGTAACTAAATTCAAAAAATGCTCTTTAGTAATAAGTTTTGCGATAAGGCAGTTGGGATTTTTGGCTTAAGCACTCGATTTCCAGCTAATGAGTCCTTGAGTTTGAGTCCCACTCCGTTTATTTCAACTTGGGTGGCTAAACTAGGTCATGGGGTGGACGTCCTGAAATTCTTTAATTTAATTCTCCTCAATTTTACTGTTTTGCAATTAGTAGTGTTCTCTGAGCTGGTTGGTTTAGTTGCAGAGCTTTCGTCGTCCTTCTGGACAACATCCCCCTTCAGCGCAATTTTTAGCATAAAGTGAAATGATTTAAATTTTTTCCATGAGTGATAGAATTGTGTCTCCCGGTAACCATCTTCACATGATTTACTTTCTATTAGTTGGTAGATTCGGTCTATATCCGCATGTTTGTTTATCGCATATTCGTTTGAGTACCGACCAGGTTTCTAGGAATTCCCTGGCACCTTTGGTGTTTCCTCTGTCTAAAGTTTCGACATTATCTCAATCATCAAGTTGGTGTCCATAATTATCTATATGCATTGATATGAAACGGGAATATATATCATGTCATTTCACTGCTGATTTGTGTTCCTGGATTCTGATTTGAAGGGGACACCCACTTTGACCGATGTAATGCCTGTTACAGTTCATACATGTATTTATTTTGTAAATGGTATTAATTTTATCTTCTTTTTCTGTTGGGTCTTTCGGTCTGTACAGTATCGAATTAAGTGATGTGACTGGCTTGTGTGCTATGTCTGTTTCAAACGGTTTCAACATTCTAGCTACTATTTCAGAGATATTTTTATATATGGTAGGATGAATTTTCTTGTGGTTTCCTTGATATGGGCTTCTTGTTGGTGTTGAGACTTGAGTTTGAACACCTTTTGATGAAATTGTGAGGATATCCATTCTTTTTGAAGACCGTTTGTAGGTATTTTTCTTCCATTCTTTTCAACGCTGGAGTGCTACAGTGTGTTTGAACTCTCTTTTAAACAATGTCTGCACACAGTTTCTTTTGTGAGTAATTGAGCTATTGCTAGTATATTTGAGTATTTGATCTGTGTGTGTGCGTTGATTTTCTATATACTTGCATTTCTAACTTGTGTTCCATACCTAAACCAACCAGCTCAGAGAACCCTGCTAATTGCAAATCATCCACCTGAGCTACAAATCTTCTCTATTATTTCGAAGTAGCTGTTATCAAACAATTGGGGTTGTAAGCAGTTGAAGAGAAACAAACGGCGAAAGAAACCATGGCACGTGTCGAAATCTAAATCGCGATTCGCAAATTAATTTTCAATTTACAATTAGTTCGTGGTAAAATATCCCCGCAGTTTCCTTTAGAAACTGAAATTACTCAGATTGTAATATGTGATCTCTGCTTGATATCATAAGTGACAGCCAAGAATATCAGGATCAATGCATGACGCTATACACTAATTATTGGTTGAGATGAATAGTTGTATAAGTCTGATATTTGAGGATGAATTGATTAATTTGTAAATTCTATTATTGTTTGATAGTGTTTAACACAGCATAACTGGAATGTCCAAACTGATCTCCTGAAAGGATGTAGAGCTTTTAATACTTTCTTTTTTATTCCCTTTAGGTTCCCAGTGGAACTTAGGGCTTCAAGCTAGAACCAGCTTGAAGTTCCGATATCAGTGGTGTTTATTTTTACGGGATGAGACTGGCAAACTCATGCCCAACCTTCCCTCTTTACAAATTATATAACTGGATTAGTGAGATAAAGGAGTGCGTCGGTGCTCGAGGATCGAACCCCGGACCACATGAGGCGTGATTAGCGAGCATTCTACCGCTGTACCACCGACGCACTAAAGCTTTCAGTACTAGTTGTCATAATGAACAAAGTGTTGTAGGTGAGTATTGTTAGGACTTTGTATGTGTGTGTGCGTGCGTGTCTCTTAATCTCCACACTATCATCGAATTGCTTATACTAAGGTATAGTGATACACCTGTGGTATGTACCCCTAGATTTCGCGCCCTCATGGTGGTGCTTTTTGGATTCTTTTTCTCTTTGTGAAGGCTGAATTCTTATTGGTTGCTAACTCTTTTAGACCTACCCACCAATGAATTTTTAATGTTTTTTAATGGTTATCTCAAACCTATGTATATTTGTAACCGGTAGAAGACAAGAAACATGGTAACGGAATGCTTATTATGAATTTGATATAAACACAGGGAAACTATGTATGTACGCCTTATCTGAAAATTGTCATTTGCTGCACAGATATGCCATGTTGTGCTATTTCTGCCCTACTTTCATATTGTGTTTCTTCGTCTTCTTTTCACGTCTTCCATGTCTTGTTTCAACACTGGTTTATCTGCTCTCTTGACGTTAAATCTGTCTCTGTGCTATTTAATTCAATTTAGATTTTCCCGTAGATTAATTGGACCGAAGTGCTTGATCTCAGGTTGGTATGTTGACTCCTTGTGCAGATGCTTCGACAATGCCTGCTCGGGTAACTTGAAGTCAGTTTAGGTGGGTAGTGACTATCTGTGGAACCCAGGATGCACATTTCGTCCTATTTGACCCCTTGCACAAGAGGTGGCTTTCGTGGCCCATGTGGTCGAGTGGATAATGCTTTGGTATTTGAAACCATGGGCCCTGGGTTCGAGCCTCGATGGGAACACCATTACTCACTCATTGATGAATGCTGGTACATTTAGCTGACGAGTCTCAAATAGGACGAAATGCGCATCATGGATTCTCAATGCTGCTAGTCACTTCCCACCAGTTGATATCTCTCTGCTATTTGATAAGTTAGTGCCGACGAACGTCTCTCTCTCTCTCTATATATATATATATACATATATATATATATATATATATTACTGACCGATCTTGTCGGTAGTACACGCCGTAAATTCACCATCTCTGTCAAGTGTTGTGACTCTTGTTTGAGGTAGTAGTGGTTCTCTGTCACTTGTCCGTCTTCTCTTCGTGGTTTCACGTGCTAATGGCATTGTTATTTGGGGTGATACTGTGATTTGCGATGAGAGTATCTTTCCCCTGTGCCTTAGCTTGCAGTTTACTAGGTCACATTATCGATCATAGCAACCTAGTTTGTGAATTCTTGCCAATTAGGGACGTCTAGGTGTGTTTACTTCCCCAGAAATTGACACGAGTATTTTTTCTTCTTTAGTATCGTGTTCCTTCTGTCACAAATTTCTAATTTCCCCAAAATTTCATTTGTGATCAACAAGTCTTGCCTTTTTGGAATTATCCTATTTACAGCATCAAGCAGATCACATACAGGCGATCTAAATAACTTCGGCTTCTAAAGGAAACTGTGGTAAAAACGTTCACCTCGTCGAACTGTGTAAATTGCAAATTTCATTTATACTGTTACCGATTCTCTACAGTACGTAGCCAAAAGTGGAGTGGTTTGCACTGATTCACCTCTCTGAACTGAGTCAAACTGGGCACATCTCTGACGCCTTCAGTCCCAAACGAGCGAAACAGCCGTTCGGTGTTTAGAACACTTCAATCTAGCTGTCCAACAAACACTTCCCCTTTGATACGTTTGAATGAGGCATTTAAAAGACATATTTCGCGAGATGATATCTTCATTTCGTAGTTGTTTTAAAACCGCTTTACAACTAACATGGTTAACAATAATAAAATAAAGTTCATGACAATTACTCAGTTATATGAAGAACAAAAGTACATACTAATGACCAGTCATTTAGATAGGTCATGTAGTCCATGGTAGGCGAAGATTGAAGTCTATTGTTTTTTTTGTACACACAGTTTAGGATGTATGTGATTAATCCCCAAAAGTGCTTCCATCACCTTCAATAACCGACCTTGAATTAGAGTTATGTGATGAAATAATTGTGAAACAGTCATTAATATTGATTGATTTTGTGACCTGACATTAATAAGTGCTTTGCAATGGATGATGATGGTGATGGATTTCTATTCAGATTAATAATTGCATTGGGATTTTCTGTATGCTTTAATAACCATTTTGGAACATGTTCTTTTCGACGACGACATTGGAACATTCTATTGGTTCTACCTATATATATGTGTGTTACCGCATCTGCAGGTAAACTTGTAGATACAGTTTGAAGTAGAGTCCAGAGGATTTCGTCCTTTAATCGTAGGTACAGAGCGATCGAAAATGTTCGGCATGTGAGATAAAGAGCTAGCTGTCAACTGCGTAATCTGGTCACCCTTGAATGGTAGGTTAATAAAGACAGTCTTCTTTGGTACAGAAGCTGTCTTTTCTACATGTGGTCTAACCTTACTGTGACAGTTGATACAGTAAGTTTTCTGGATAACCATTAGCTAATAAAACTGAATGTATACGTTGATGCTCATTCATCAATGTGTCACTCGTGCATATTTTTCGGGCCCTTGAGAACAAATATTTCCCTAGGGAATGTTTATATATCAATCAATCAGTTGTGTCATATAGTGTCATACAAGTCTGAAGTGTATTCCAGATTAGTATTTAATTGGTGGATGGTGACTAGCAGTGGAATCCAGGATGTGCATTTCGTCCTATTTCGGACTCGTCATCTGGATGCACCTGCATTTCTCAGTGAGTGATGATGTTCCTACCGAGGCTCGAACCCAGTGCCTATAGTTTCAAACGCCGAAGCGTTATCCACTAGAACACTTGGGCCACGAGAGCCACCTGTTGTGCAACGGGTCTTACTAATTTAATTTAACTTTAGATTTTCCCGTCCATTGATTGATTGGACCGAAGTGCTCGGTCTCAGGTTGACATGTCGGCTTCTTGTGCAGATACTTCGACTAAGACCGAGCACTTCGGTCCAGTCAATCGACGGGAAAATCTAAAATTCAATTAAAATACATTCCAGATTATATTGATATGAATATTTTGAAATTTCATTTGAAACAATTAGCGAAACTAATTGCATTTTTTTGTTTATTCATCAACCGCTCCTCCACCGGCCAATCCCCACCCCCGTCGACGCCTCCATCCCTCCCCCCCCCCCTCAATAGACACCGTATTTCGAGGATGCATCAATGTCTGTACTGCGCAGTGTTGACAATATGTATCAATTGGATAATTTGGCTAGATCACAATTTTATAAATCTCTACCGAATTCTATTCACACCTTACCAAAAGTAAGTTGTCCTTGTTGTTGTTATTGTTATCATAATAAAAATCGAATTTGTATAATCCTGTTTTCAAATTGATATAAGAAATATAAAGTTTTGCCATTGTGGCAGAGTGTAAACCCACTATAGAATGTATTATTGATATAAGTATAAAACTTGGGCACTGTGTGGTAGAGTTTAACGCCATTCTAGATAAGATTTTATTTTGATAAATCACACAGTGTTGTACAGTAATATTAACTGATGACACATTTCGAGCACAAATTATTACCGCTCATAATCATATCAAGTTACTCACACAACTTTTTCCTTCATTTATATACATGAGTGGAATTGATGATCAGATATTTGAATAAAAATCAATATGGGATAATGTACATTCAGAAATAATAATAATATGAGTGTTATTGATCAAATACAATCAGATGGGAAATAAGACGAGTGTTTTTATAGTCATAATAAGTAACTTGTTAGAATGTTGTGATGTACTTGAATTGAAATAGAATTTTGAGATTATTTATTATCCTCTTCTGATTTGACTGACTGGTGGTAATAATATCTTCCATATTTCTGGTATTTGCATTGAGTCATTTCTGTTGCATGTGTTGTGTTGGGTGTAGACTCAATGAACCAGGATTCAGTAATCAATTTCTCTCTCTCTTTCCACCTACATAGATTACTTTTTAGAATTCTGACTCTGTCCCACCCACCTATTGCGTGGTTGTGTGTTAATGCATGTAAGCAGTGCAATTGGTGAGCTTATTTCTGAATTACTTATCTTCTCGGAGTCAACCATTCAAACCTTAGCTAAATTCTTATGTTCTGATAATCTCACTACCCCCTGTCTACTAGTCTGACCCGTGCAGTTGACCTCACTCACAGTCATTGCAAGGTGTTTTGTAAATCATATTATTTTGTTTAACTGAGTCAACCTACAGACTCCTTTAACCTACACAGCTTGTCCTACCTGAGTGAGTTTGTAGGTTTGAATGCCACCCTAATTCCTGCTTTATTGAGAATCCTACGTAGGGTTTCAGATGTCCCCTCTTTATATGGTATAACAGTGGATGACTTATATTCTGTCTTATTTATGTTATCATTATTAGCTTCCCCATTATTTTGATTTTGACCTTTTCTGATCTTCCTAATGAATTTTATAGGATAGTTATTTGATACCAACGCCTCTTCTATCTGTTTTATTTCATCATTTAGGTCTTTTCTTGTACTACTTAGTGCTATTGCTCTACTTATTTGACACTTAACTAAGCCAGCCTTTACAGACAACGACAGATGAGATGAATTGAAGTCTAAATATCTATTAGAATGAGTTAGTTTTTTATAAACTACAGAATGATTTTATTTGATAAAACTAAGCTCTAGTAAGATAAAAGTACTCGAGAAAGGGTTAAACTTCAACGTTTTGAAAAAGATACTTGTCAGTGTCGCGGTGAACATTGAACGAGCAACATATTGTTTGTTTCATATGAACTGTGATCAAGATTTGACCAAATTGTTCCAAAATATAATTGGGCGCCGAGTGAGAAGTAGACATTTGTAAAAAAAACTTATATTTGTATAAGTCTCAGCGAAATTGAAATGATTAATTCCAACGTTTCCAGTGTTCGGCGATCTGGTCCGAACTTCTTCAGGGAAATTAATCGATCATAACATAAGAGTGTATTTTCGTGCAATTGACACCTTACGCTCATCACTGGTGAAGGTTAAGAGATAAAATAGAAGAAGAAAACCAACAGAATTGTGTGTACCAGATCAATTGTGGGGACTGTGAGCCTGCTGTATATGTAGGAGAAACTTCCAGACAGGTAAATATAAGAATGAAAGAGCATAAACAATGTCTAAAGGTGGTTCCAAAGACCTCTACAGACTTAAAGAAGCTAGAAAACAGATCAGCGATTGCACTGCATTCTATAGAAACGAGACACAAGATCGACTTTGATAGGACTAAGGTTCTACAGAAAGGATTTGGTTCGTATAAAGAAAGACTGACTGCAGAAGCCCTACATATATGGGTGAATCCCAACAGTTTGAACAGACGTGAAGGTGTGATGTTAGCTGATGCATGACAAATCCTGATTAATAAATAGAAATTAGATATGTATCAACAATTAATCATACTTGGTCAAAATTCCCAATTGTCTATATCTTCTTATGGAGAGGCTAACAAATGTTTTACAACTGTTTACCCATGCACACATACACACACACCATTGTATACTGCATATACACATATATTTTTATATTCAGTTATCTACGACCGTGAACTCTTAGTTTAACGTAATCCGATGAAAAGTACACTCTGTTTAACAAAAGTAGACTAATTTTTGAGGTTAAGTCTGAGGTCAAATTTTGATCACAGTTCATACAATTTTGTTTAAAATAATTAGTTCCCTTTATGAATTTAGATAAAGCAATAAGAAGACGTAATTTGTCTGAATCGTGTAATGTGCATATTTGCGCAACACATTTCGAACAATCTGATCACACATGGACTTGTCATGGTGTAACAACAGAAGACAAGGGTCAGGTGACAGATCGTTTATTTAGGAAATCAACACATATTTACAGATTTTCGTGTACATTATTATATATTATTGTAAGCAAACAAACAGTTTTCTGACTGGTGGTTTCTCGCTGAACGTTAATCTCTCATCTCTTTGTGGCCGTTTATTGAAGTTCAAATTATCTATCTGCAAATTGTATCTGCTGTGATTGGTTGTTGAATCAGTCTTTGTTCTTATTTTTCTCACGACCAATATTGGGGACGTACGCATTGACGTAAATCACTGTCTACTAATTTTGGCTAGCAGCCAGCCCTCACCCCACACCAGAAACAAATGGAATCTTCAGAACCCATTAATGGTGAGAACAGGAGACCTAGCTCCTCTATTGCGAAACATATTATAGAGACAGGACATAAAATTGACGTTAACAGATCTTTTAAACCTATCCATGCATAAAACGTGTTTGGGGCGTATCCTAAAGTTTGTGGAAGCCCTAGCTGGCCGTTAAGAAGTCTAAACCACCTTCATGCGTTCAAAACAACAATTCGTCATCACATTAAACCTTCCTTGGTAAATTTTGTTTTGATACCGGCCAGGGCAGATGTACTATTACCTGTGCTATTTGATATAGTGGTCTTCATTGTTATTTTGACCTTCAATATGTCCTATAAGAAGTCCGTGGGGGATCAGATTATTCGAAATGTGTGTTTCGCAAATACATTACACGATCCAGACAATTTTGTTTTTTATACATGTTGATACCCGTTTCATGACTTATATGATTGGACACAGTTTTTCAGAACAAGAGATGTCCCCCTTTTTATACATAAACCTCTGTTATGTTCATTTCAATTAATTTCCGTGAAGAAGTTCGAACCAGACTGTCGAACGCAGGAAACGTTGGAATTAATCACTTCACAATTTCGCTGAGATTTTTCAAATATCGTTTGTTTATTTGAACTGACCTCCATTTTGGCGGGAGGCAGCAGTGAGATGACCTTAGCGTAATTGTATGGTGTTTGACAGAAGACTGGAGAAAAACGATCGGAAGTGTCTGTGCTTAGTAACCTTGCAGACATGGTTGATTGTCTGTGAAGCAATAAACAATCCTCGAATTACCAATCTGTTTTTTACTGATATTTCCTAGTCAGTTACCGCGTATCAATATTCTGAGGCAGCGATTAGTTTTCTCTGCAATAGCAATAGGTTCAGGATCATTCCTGATCTGGACAATTGACAATACTTCTTGTTTTGCTTAGTGGATAACGCTTTCGCGTTTGAAACGATGTATACTGGCTAATAGTTTCTCAGTATGGACACAACTCTATATTACGCTGATGAGTCTCAAAATAGGAAGAAACACACGTTCGAATACCACTATCAACCGTAAAAACATCATGTTAACCTTCGAAAATCCTCAAAGCGTCCGTATAAAGAAATGAGAGGAGAATGATGCTCGGGAAGGCTTCGTGTGCCTTTGTAAGTGTGTGGGCGGTTGTTACTTTCTGGCTGCCCCCCACACCGTGGAAGTTGGTTGATTCTTCGGGTACCTGAGACAGAAAGAGGGTTAATGTTGCGTGACCGCAGAGCTCAGGGGACAACTGCTTGAAGCCGGTCACACATGGCCTGTATGAATTGGTTTCTTGGTTTGATTCCGTATCAGTAAATTTACTACCGGTTACGGACCACCGTTGGGTAAGTCGGGATGTACAATTTTTGGGGTCTACATTTTCTAACCCCCTCTCTCCAGAGTGGAGGGATAGCATAGCTGGCATGCTGGTTGTATGAAGGAAACAACACCTTAGTGCTGTTACATCCCTGTTCCCCAGCAGTACGAATTCGCCCACAGATCCCCAGCATAGTGTAAACAAAAATTCTTACACAATGTCGGTAACTGCTTTTAGTCTAATCGCTATCGTAACAACCTTCCTGGCATGGTAGGACCTGCAGGAACATTTGGTTCCAGCCAGTGTAGCTTGTTGGGACATTCCAATGTGCAAGCTCGACCAACACGTCAAGGTAGCAGCTATCGGTCAGGATTAGGAGATGACATGTGAGCGTAGACGGAGAACTTCGCTGCAGGGTTAGCAAACATTCTACTAGTGGAACCACCGACCCGCTTTTCGCTCTCGTGTATCAGAAGTTTATTGATTTGAATGAAATGTCATGTTTGACATTCTTTTTTTTCGACTTCTGTATATTTTTCTTTTTTTTGGCTATTTACACACATTTAGCGTTTATGTCTGTATCGTGTATTTCCACAAATTGCTGAAGATTTCTCGAATCCACATATGGTGCCATTCATTCTACCCGCGGTTTTACAAATTATGGATAGTGTCAGTCAAGATGAATTCATCCAGTATATGTTACCTCGTCTTATCCCTGTGATGACAATGAAAGAGCCTATTCAGGTGAGTTGTGATCATGCAACGGTAAGAAGAAATATATTAGAACAATATATTATTATTATATACTTGTATAAATATTAATTCATTTGGTCGGTTGGTTGGTTGGTTGGTTGGAGGATTTCATCATGAAGTGACATCGGTTAGAGGACCATTGGAAAACCAACAATCTGGAGTAGTGGACAGCTGTTTCATCAGCCTAGTTTGGGGCTCTTCAGAAGCACGCACCGACCCCCCTGGGGTTTGAATCCAGGACCTTCTGGTTACAAGGCGAGCTCGTAGACAGTTACTCATCGAAGACATTGATTAGTGACCGCGCTATGTCGTGAGTTTGTGGAAGTTGGATTTCCTGGGTCATTAGATCGGGTCCCAGTGGCTTGATGGTCTACGAGCTAGCTCGCCTTGTAACCAGAAGGTCCTGGCTTCTAACCCTAGTGGGGTCGGTGGGTACTGCTGAAAAGTCTCAAACTAGGACGAAACTGCTGTCCAGTACTCCCATATGGTTTTCAATGGTTCTCTAAACGATCTCGGCTCATGATGAAATCCTCCAACCAAACAAACAACATCCCCAGAAACCTATACTTGAAAATAATTCATTTGACTGTTTACTGAAAACAGTCCATTGTAAACTTTGTATAATTGTAATGCAGTGGGGATGATTTTTAGCTCATGTGGATGATATTGAATTAGTTGTGTTCTGTTACGAGGAGCTGATTGATTTAATTGCAAAGCTTTCGTTGTCCCCCTCTCTTCTCATTTGAATTCTCTATGAATAATGATATAATTGTATGTTCTTCTGGTGACCACTGTCATGACTGATTGTTAAGTTAGATCTCTACTGATCATTTTTTATTGACTTGAAATTTGAACTTTTTTTCTCACATGTGATTTACATTTTATTAACTGGCAAATGTGATCTATGTTAATAATTTGTTTGTTAATTACTGATTCACTTGAGTACTAACCAGGATTTTAGAAACCTCCTGACTGCATTTATGGTGGAGTGGGCGTCCTCTTTGAATCCAAAATACAAGAAAAAAATTGGCGCTGAAAAGGCATAATATTTATTCTTTCGTATCAATCAATTCATGTGGATAATTATGGACACCAATTTGATGATTGGGAAAATGTAGAAATTCTAAATAGAGGAAACACCAAAAGTTCCGTAGAATTTCTAGAAGCCTGGTACTCAAGTGAATCAACGATTTATAAACGCACATCACTACAGATCAAGTTTACCAGTCAATAAAAAGTAAATCACATGTGACAAGAAAGCTCCAATTCTAATTCAATAAAAATGATCAATAGAAACGTAAATTAACAACCAGTCACGACAGTGGTTGTTGTCAGGAGATACAATTAAATCATTCATTTATGGAGAATTCAAATGAGTTCATTTCGTATACCCAAACCTGCGCTGAAGGGCGATATTGTCTAGAAGACAGGGGGAAGACGAAAGCTTCACAATTAAATCAACCATCTCCCCAGAGAACACAACTAATTCAATACAATTGTAACATATAAATCATAAGGTATTCAAAGCCTCTATACAACATTGCTATACAAGAAGAAGAACATCAGAAATAGTGAGTATGATTCTTCATAAGGCTGAAATTGGTGAAGGTGACATCTAAACCAATCAACTCATCCAGAGATAGACCTTCTCTACTTAATGAATAAAAATAATGTTATTTACCAAACACCGTATAATGAGACTGAAGTCAATTATATAGGTGGGACTCGGAAATCGGTTTCAGTTAGATTATCGAAACGCAGAAATTCAGCTAGATAGTTAGAATGATAGACTCAACTTAAGTTGAATAACCTAGAAGAAATGCAACCACTGTATGTAATTCCACAAAAGGATGGAATACGGTGAAATTATGAAAAAAATAAAATACGGATTCAGCGAAGAAAACTTTCTTTATCGACGAAATCATCTTCAGAAGCTGGCTGTATAGTCCTATTTATGCTTACCAAAAATGTATAGTAGTCTATTATTGAGTAATAGCACGAGTGGGGTGACATAATTGATATAATTACTGAGAAGTGGCTTTAGAAGTAAAAAAAAATAAAAATTGTAAATTACGTGGTACTCAACGGAACAAAGATAGAAATTCGATAAGGTTAAAATTGCTATTGAGTGAGAAGAAAGGTTGTAGTTGAATGTCAATTTAACAGATGTGAAGAGGGTGTGAAAATATACAAAATTGACACTCAAAGACCTTTTTTCTGTCTGACTCAATAGCAATTTTAAACTTATCAAATTTCTATCTTTGTTCCGTTGCGTACCACGTAATTTACAACTTTTAATTTTCACTTCTAAAGCCACTTCTGAGTAATTATATCAATAATAGACCACTATATATTTTTGTAAGTATAAATACGACTGTGAAGATGATCTCGTCGATAAAGAAAATTTTCTCCGCTGAATCTGTCTTTTATTTTCTTCATGACTCAATGGGTATTTACGGTGAAATTACTTGAAAAAGCATTAAACTTCAACGTAGCTGTTAATAGATTCAAACCCGTTGATGTCATTCCCAGTATATAAGTAGCATCGAGTGAACTAGACAAAAGTATTGCTGAACATGTCAAAGCACAAACATCAGAAGGAAGCTAGAAACAACTTATCACGAAAAGAGATGGTAGCCCCTAAAAGCTTGATCTATGACAAGAACATAGTAATTTTAAAATCCCCATAATGATAATTATAGAAGACGAATTAACTAGGCAAATAAGTAGTTTCTGTAAATTCTCATCAGGCTTTACATTTACATAATTGATGAAATATTAGTCACAGGCATTTGAATTTATGTGGTTCATAGAATATCAAGGATCAGAGTTCAGCGAAGTGAATTATTTGTTGATAACAATCTAGGTGTAGTATAAATTCCAATACAGGTGAAGGATAAACTACCGAGTCTGTTCACTTCAGTGAACATTTAGAAACTTAACTTTTCATGTGGAGACAGTTACGACTTGGCAAGTCCACCATCGCCTTCTGGAGTATTGTCCAATGTGGTTAGGTAACGGAGTCGTAAAGTCAGTCAGAAATAATAATAATAATAATTTGCTTTATTCCAAAACAGTACATGTGATACAGAATGGAATTCTCAGCATTTCACTACACTATTTCATCCAGTTAGTACATTAATAATAAATAGAATTCTACATAGATTAAGGAAATCTCAGTTCATTATGACAACAACATATACCATATTGGTAGCAAAGCCAAGAGTGAACAGAGTGTTTGAAGGTGTTAGAAAAGTAGGTGCTATCATATTTACTGGCGTAAGCGGTAACAAAAATGTCGAGATACACAGTTTGAAAGGACGAAGAAGAATGTTTTAAATTGAGTTTGTAAGGAAGTAAGAAACAAAGCAGCACATAACAGAAAAAAAAGAGAAAAGGAAAAGAAAGAAAACGTTGTAGCTGTAAATGATATGAGTTGGAAAGACGAGATCCAGTTGTCCTACTGACTATTTAATAAGTTATAAGTTTCACGCCTAATGCTTTCTTTATCGTACAGAACACGAGCCAAATAGGGTATGGTTGAGTTTTTGTACTTGCTGGTGCGAGCATATAGTTTTCTATATAGGCCTCTGGTTTTACCTGATGAGATGCAAGGGGAGAGTTGTGAGTGAAGAGGGTGGTGTGAGTTAGATAAATGGATTCAGCCCATTTTTCACATGAGTCCAAGTGCCTGCCAACCAGAATATTAACATATTGGCGCACACCCAATGGATACAAAGCACAAGATTGACAAACAAATTCAGCTTTTACAATTCTATACAAGGTCCCATCTCAACGTCTTCGGTTGCTAAGCATAGCTGAGGCAGTTGCCATAAAGATTTTTCAACCCCCTGTCTCTGTGTTCAGAAAAGGTTTGTTCAATCTCTCCGCCCCCCCCCCACTTGGCCTTCACTCCCAACCTATAAATAGTTATCTCTTTCGGTGACACCAGATAACTGTAAATATTATCTAATTATATATTTTATTTGTAATGCTAACTGTATTATCAATATCATGCTGTGCTGTAGTTGTACATTTTAATCTTGGTTTTACAATTTATCATTGTTATTATATTATCTAATCGCTGTGTGACAATAGTTATTTCCCCTTCCACCCCCACTAATATACACATTCCACCTATTTTTGATTGAACACTAGTCAGTAACTAGTGTAATGCGTCTAGTCCTATCTTCGGTGCAGACTGAATTCTATCAGTCAAGCTTGCAATGTGGCCACCATACCACTAGGTGGCTCACCATTATGGTACACTATAAATTGTTGGTATTAAGTGGTTGAAGGCAATCGGCCACAGGAAGCCTTAGACCTAGGTTTCGTGCTACTTGGCACTCATCAGCAAGGCGTATCTGCAACCTTGAAGGAATTGATGTCCCTTCTGAGATTCGAACCCGCGGGTTCGGTAGAAGCTAGAATTCATGAGCTGGCCATTGAATCGGATCCTCCCAGTGGCTGAATTTTATTTATTTAATTTTATTATAGCTTGATCCCACACAGTATTTCGGTACAAGTATGAAATTTTCAGCATGTGATATCGGTAGCACAACTTTAGCAGGCCGACCATATATATCAGGTGTGCGTCGGCCGGGGATCGAACCCCGGACCATATGCATGGTCGGCGAGCGTCCTAACCGCTATACCACCGATGCACTAACAAGGTCAATAAACACATTGAAACAAGCCCATATGATGAAGAAATTTTAAAAAAAGCTGTGAACACTTATTATGAATAAAATCAAAAACATCTATTAGTGATGATCTAGTACGCCGATTGTAGTCATCTTTGAGTGAGTCAAAATCGTTTAATCTAATTCCTAAAACTCTCAGCATCAACAACAAAATTCGGATTTTCAATACAAACGTCAAGTCAGTCAGTTCTTCTATACGGATGGATCAGAAACTTGGCCAGTGTGTCACAAATAATATTTCCAACAGCCTGTTGCAGACCTTTATCAACAACAACTGTCTTCGCTCTGTACTCAAGATCAGATGGCCGGAAAGAATCACCAACAAGAAACTATGAGAACAAACAAAACAAGAACCGATCGCCCAACAAATATGCAGGAGAAAGTGGAGATGGATTGGACACTCACTGGCTGAGGAGGCCGCTGGGTGACATCGCGCGTCAGGCCAACGCTCGAGTGGAACCCGAAAGGGAAGCGGTGAGTGGTTCGTCGGTGCAAGGGTGACATGGAGGAGATCGTGTGAAGAGGAGTTGAAACAGTATGGACTAACATGGATGCAGGTGAAAAGTACAGCAGAAGACAGAAGCAAGTGGAGACGTGCAGTTGAAGCCCTATGTTCCACTAGGAACCCAAGGGAGCAATAATAATAATGCCTAAACCTTAATAATCCTCATGGAATGTATGCCACTGTTGAAGTTCATAAAGCATGATATCCTATTAGGCCAATAGTTGACTTTAAGAAAACTTTGTCGTATGAGTTATCTAAATGTTTAGCATCAATACTATACCCCATTAGAGATAAGTCAGATTCTAGGCAGATTTGTTCCTACATAATGAGACAGAAACTAGGGGAGATTCAATTTAAAAAAAAAATTAGTTTTGATATAACCAGTTTGTACACTAATATTCCGATTATAATACAGCTCTGTAGGCAGTTAGGAATGAACTGAACATTGATTCTGAACTCAGAAGTAGGACTCAGCTCTCGCTCGGTTGATGAAATAATATTAGGTGTTCAGTTATGTTGTCTAACCTACACTGTATTCAAATTTGAAAGTAAAATATACAAACAAACGAATGGGGTGGGTAGCAATGGGATCACCAATATCCCCAACAGTAGCAGACATATTTATGAATAGTTTGGAACATAAAGCTCTTAGAACGTGTCTAGTCCTGCTCCACTTAGGTTATAGTGGAGATATGTGGATGACACATTCCCTACTGTGTTGAAATCTGAACATATCCCTCAATTTCTCATACATATAAACCCAACAGTAGACGGAATCCAATTCACTTCTGAGTGAGAAAATGAACAGGGTGAGTTGACTATACTAAACTGTAGAGTAAAAAACGAAAACAAGATGGTGGGTTATATACCAGCATTTATAGGGAACCGACGCACACTCTAATAATAAATACTTCGACTTTGATTCATCCCATCCATAATCCGTTAAGGAGGATAGGTTTAGTTAAATGTCTGTATAATCGGGCCAAGAGCCTAACTAGTAAGCCAGAAGATTTAAGTAACGAAAACAAACAAATAAAGGAAATATTACTACTAGTGAATAACATACTACCTACCAGAATTTACTCCGAAATATATGAAGAACCATAGAAAAACTAATACTAGCAATAAAAGTGACGAAAATAATATCGAATTCGAAGCCTCTGTAGTATTTCCGCATACAAAAGGAACGTCAGAGGCCTTGCGTGGGATTCTCGACGAGGCTGAAATTAGTCAGGGAGGCATTTAAACCAACCAACCAACTCTCTCAGAACTTGAGGGTCCATACCAAAATTCTCAGAAAAGAACTTTTACAACTTCTAAATCATTAACTAAACTAAAAAATGTAATGATGCATATTATTGCATGTGTGATTTGTTATATTATTTATTTATTATTCACTATGACCTAGAAATGGTGTATTTTGTTGGGGTTTTTATTTTTCCTATTAACTATTAATATTTTTTTTTTATATAATTATAAAAAGAGCTAAACCAATGCAATATGTAAAATGAAACGCTGAAAATTCCAGTGTAAATTGTTATTGTTGTGGAATAAAGTGATATTATTATTATTATTATAAACTTCGTCGGCTTAAGGACCCAGCAAATCCAATTAAGAAAAGTAATATAATTTACCAAATATCATGTAATGATGACTGTGAGTGGGCTCAATTACATTTTTGTTTATTCCTTCACGTTCCCAATGGAACATAGGGCTTCAAGCTGGAGCCAGCTTGAAGTTTCTGTAGCAGTGTTCATTTTTACAGGATGGGGTTGCTAGCCTCATGCCTAACCTTTCCTCTTTACCAACTTTATTTCTGGCTTAACGAGGTAAAGGAGTGCGTCGGTGGCCGGGGATCGAACCCCGGACCATGTGCATGGTCGGCGAGCGTCCTAACCGCTGTGCCACCGACGCGGAGTCAATTACATAGATTAGTCAAACTAGTAGATTGGGGTCAACTAGATTATTGGAACACAAAAATTGATCTGGCCCTAGAATTACTGACTCTGCTAAGTTCAATAAGTTAGAAAAAGCAGAGGTCAGCTATTGCATTGCATTGCATTCACTTGCATATAATCACACAATAAGATGATGGGACAGATTGAGAGTATTACAAAGTAAGTAATATAGTTAGGTGGAGAGACCGAGAGAGGTTAATCACTGAATCTTTCTTTACTGCTTCAAACACCTATACCGGAGATATGGAAAGTGACAACAAGGGGAAGAGGGAGAGAGAGAGAAGTATACAAAAGACAAGTTGTGAAACCGTGGGACTTGTCATAGTGTAACAACAGAAGACAAGGGCCAGGCAACAGATCGTTTATTTAGGAAATCAACAGATATTTATAGATTTTCATGTACATTATTATAGATTATTGTAAGCAAACAAACACAGTCTTCTGATTGGTTGGTTTCTCGCTGAACGTTAATCTTTTATGTCTTTCGTTTCTTTTATAGATTATATTAATATTTTTACAAAATTTACATATTCTAAGTGCAAAATTTCCAATTAAAGAATTTCGTAATTATGTTCTACCAATGTTACAATTAGCCTTAGATATGGATAATAAAATGATACAAGTAAGTTGATTTTAAATTGTGTTAGTTACTCTTTCTCTCTCTGTGTGTGTGTGTGTGTGGTGTGTATTCGATGTTTTCCCCTCTCATTTCGCTGTTTGAATGGAACATAGAAGCTTCAGGCTTTGAACTTTGAAGTTTCCGTGGTAGTGGGGTGTCATTCTTCCCGTTTCAGAGGATGGGGTTGCTACCCTCACGCTCTACCTTCCCTCTTCACTGGATTTTTTATCAGCTAGGCGAGGTCTAGCAGTGCGTCGACTAAGAATCGAAATTCTGACCATATATGTGGTTGGCAAGCATTTTACCGTCCAACCATCTCCACATTTTGACTGTTGCTTGAATTGGCGAAGTTAAACTTTAGGCACCTAACAGGCGCGAATGCACCAATGATATTGGAACGTTTATCCAGCAAGACGGGGAAACTAGGTAAATAACACTATACTCATACAAAAGTGTTGAATGAAATATTGTAACAACAGAAGACAAGGACCAGACAACAGATCGTTTATTGAGAAAATTAAGAGATATTTATGTTTCATACATTTATTCCCCTTAAGGAATTTGAACAAAGCACGAACTACAGTTTTAGCAGAATAAAATGGTACCATCACTGTTTATTTCGTTGCCTTCTCGTCAGCTGCTTACAGGGCAAAGACATTATTAAATACATCTACAAAACAATTTCAACATACTTGCACAGAGTTCATTTTAAACAAAAACCAATCGATCATTAATCGCATACACTAATAATATATACATACATTTATGCAATATTAAATACTATTCCGAACAATAATAATCATACAAAATGAAAACTTTTCAGTATCTCGCATTAGGATGAAAAATATCCAGTTACCAGGGCAAAGAAAGATTGATAACTGCTTCTTTCTGAAGGCATAAGTCAAGTTTCAGGCGCTTGATGGAAATGGCTTCAGAAAACTTAAGGAGAATTGAGCTCTTTTGCTTATTGATAATTTTGAATGACTTTTCGACGTCCACCTCATGACCCGTGTCGAGGAGATGCCTGGCGATGGCACTGTTTAAAGCATTTGTTCCCTTTAGACATAAGCTTTTTGGTACATGTTCAGAAAATCGTAGATATGCCCTTCTTTCTGTTCTTCCAATGTAACTGCTCCCGCAGATACATGTAAATTTGTATATACAGTTGGAGTTAACATGAGAAGGATATCTATCGATTTTTGATTGCACCAAAGGAGAGCAAGTCGTTCAATAGACGGGAACTAGCTTAGCTGCAGGATAGGCTATGGCTAGTGATGTACTCAGCCTTCTGTTGATCATTGCTGCAACGTTTTCACCTTTATAATCAAGCTGAAAGTAGATTGGCTTTTTTCTTACTGTGATTCGTTTTACATTTGTGACTTCAGATCTTCCATACTTGTTGATGAACCTTTGAGGGTACCCATTGCTCTTCAATATCTTTTCTGCTAAAACTGTATTTCTTGCTTTGTTCAGATATTTATAGATTTTTATGTACATTATTATCAGCGTTATTGTTAGCAGAGAAGCAACGTCTTCTGATTGATTGTTTTTTTTTTTGCTGAGGGCTACTCTGTACTGCTTGTGGCCGTTTCTTAGAAAGTCAGGCCATACATGCGGGAATACCTACCTTGGAAGCATCGTTTCAACTACAGGCGGAACTGACGAGGATATCAAAGCAAGAATCGGAAAAGCAAGACAAGCTTTCACTACTCTCAAGTCTGTGTGGAGGTCAACAACACTCAGCATCAAAAATAAGATCCAGATTTTCAACTCCAATGTGAAGTCAGTGCTACTCACAGTACGGATCAGAGACTTGGCCAGCGCGTCATATAGACCATCTCAAACAAACTACAGACCTTCATTAACAGTTGTCTTCGCTCAATACTCAAGATCAAATGGCCAGCCAGAAAAGATCAGCAACAGGGATCTTTGGGAACGAACCAACCCAGCAGGAACCGATTGTGAAACAAATAGGCAGGAAGAAATGGAGATGGATTGGCTGGCCATACTCTGAGGAAACCATCAAGTGACATCACTAGACAAGCCATCGCTCGAGTGGAACCCGAATAAGAAGCGGCGAGTTGGTCGTCAGTGCAAGGGTAACTTGGAGGAGGTCATGTGAAGAGGAGATGAAAACGTGTGGGCGGACTTGGAGCCAGGTGAAGACTCTAGCAGAGAACAGAATGCAATGGAGACGCACGGCTGAAGCCCTATGTTCCTGTAGGAATTAAAGGATACAATAATAATAATAATATCCGCGAATTGTATCCGCCCACGCAGTCTTCTGTGATTGGCTGTTGAGTTCCTCAAGGTTAAGCTTTGTTAATGCTTTTTCTTATGACCCCGATTTGGGACGCAAACCTTGACGTAAATTACTGCCTACCAATTTTGGCTAGCAGACAGCTCTCACCACACAAATACTCCAAATATGTTTATTGTTTTTTTTTCCTGTTTTTTCATTTTTTTCTCCCAACTGTAGGAACTCTGCCTTAAATCATTACCAGGTATAGGTAAAGCAATGGATATTAGCGTATTGAAAAATTCCCTTCTACCTAGAATACAAAGGTTATGCTTATCAACAGAATATTTATCAGTAAGTTGTTTAAATATGGCACTTTAAGTTAATTAAACACAAGCGTATTGATTTCTTTATTTCTCTGCGTGTGTGTGTGTGTCTGTATGTAAGTGAGTAAGTGCATGTCTACTTGAATACCATACGTGTATTAATCCGATTAATATTATATTATAATAACAATAAAATGCTTCATTCGATCATTTTTTATGTGTAGTTCGTTTAATCTTCATATATACTAACTTGTAGATCATATCTATATAATGTATGGATTACTTATACGTAAAATTGTTGATGTACTTTGTAATGATGATAAGAATAGAAATATGATTCAGTAATTTGATTCATATACCTGTTATATACTACTAATTGGTTGAAATGAGTAGTTAGTAAACCGATCATTGTTAAACAGCAGTTTCATACATTTATATTCCCCCTTATAATAAATTTGAATAAAGCAAAAAAACTGTTGTTCCTCTTATAATTAATATTATTATTATTATTCCCTTGAGTTCCGAGTGGAACATAAGGCTTCAACAACACATCTCCACTTTGTCCTATCTACTGCCGTCCTCTTCAGCTTGGACCACGGTTGCCCGCAATCTCTCATCGCCTCCATGTTGCCCTCGCACTGACGACCCATTTGAGTTTCACTCGAGCAATGGTCTGTATTGTGCGCGATGTCATTCGACGGTCTCCTCAATGTACGCCCTATCCATTTTCTCCTACATATTTGAGCGATCGGTTCTTGGTTGGTTTGTTGCCAGCTAGAGTTTCTTGTTACTTATTCTTTCTGACTGGCCACTTAATCTTCAGTATGGAGCCAGCCAGCGAAGTTGTCAGCTGTTGATAAAAGTCTGCAACAGGCTGTTGGAAATCCTTTTCGTGACATGCAGTGCAAGTTCCTGACCCGTATAGAAGAAGCGACTCTACATTGGTGTTGAAAATCCGAATCTTGTTTTTTATGTTGAGTGTAGAAGGTTTCCAAATCGGTATCAGGTTGATGAAGGCTTATCTTGCCTTTCCGATTCTAACTTTGACATCTTCATTCCTTCGCTTGTAGTTGAGACGATGCTTCCCAGATAACTGAAGGAGGCAACCTCTGTTAAATCTCTTCCGTTGATGGTGATTGGGGCTAGTTGTTGTCGGGTATCTCCATTACCTCCGTCTTCTCTATGTTCACATGGAGTCCTGTCTTCGCTGCTTCTTCAGCCAGTTTGTTGGTTTTCGCCTGTAAGTCTTCGAGTTTATGTGAAATTAGACATATCTGTAGTGGGTATACCTATATTCTGTTTGTTGTCTTCTATATATTTGCATATAAAACATATAGTTTCTGTCAGTGGAACGTTCGTAAATAGGGATTCTACATCCAAAGACAACATATGTTTATTCGACGCATTTATATCCTGTATACATTCAACAAATTGGAAGGTGTCCCGAAGGGAATGATTAGATAGCTGTTCCCTGACAGGTTCAAGGATTTCAGCTAGCCATCCAGCTACTGGATGATAGGGCGATCCAGACATATCCAAGATAGGGTGGAGTGGAAGGCCAGCCTTGTTTATTTTCGGTAGACCGTAAAGTCTTGGTATTAGAGATCCTGTTGGTCTGATCTTTTCGTATAATTCTTCATGAATGAGATGATTGTTCTTCATTCTTTTTAAAGATTCTGTGAGTTATTTCTAAATTAATTCCGTCTTCTTTTTCTCGTCTGGTTTCGAGATGTACATTGAACGTACAGTTTACTTTCAATGAAGAAATTAGACATATATCGTCTGCGAAATCCAGATCTTCTAGAGTCTTTTTATCGGTGGTCCAGCGTATTCCTGTCTTCTCACTCCCGTCGCACAGTCTAACACATAATCCAGTCCAGCACAGTTGGTGATAATAGGCAGCCAGCTTGTCCGACTCCTGTATTCACTTCGAACGCCTCGCTGAGTTGTTGTTCTTGCTTTATTGAAATTTACTAAGGGGAATAAATGTGTGAAATTTCTGAAAAATCGCCTCCCCGCAGAATCTTTCAAATTATTGAATCACTTGGTGACAATTCGTTGAGGAATATCCAGATAAGTGACTCGAATGAAGTTTTGCGATGAATGCTTGCACTGCTCCCACTGCTATCCTCATCAAGTCACTAAGTACTTGCAAATTACTGCCATCTCTCAAAAATCTTCGACGCATTACAAAATCGCATATTGAATCAACAAAATCTGTGATTTCAAAATTGAGAACTGAAGCCCGATCCTTTGATGGTGTTGTCAATAGTTTGAATATATTAGTACTACGGATCAAATTCATCACTTTCATTCAAGAGCTTCAACAGAAATCATGTGCAAATTTTTATAAAACTCTGTGGAAATCCCTGACAAAGCAGAAACTGTATGATGTCTTCCCAGAAAATCCTGAGGAGTTTATCGGTCGAGTCTCAAGTTAAGTCACATAGAAATGGAAGCGCTTTCCCTTGGATTCAACTTTCATATCGTTCCGTATGCTGAGTCAGTGCAGAAAATTTTCGAACTGATTTCAGAGTGAACAGTGTCTGCTTTGCCTTTCCGATCTTGGCTGGTTTCAACATCCTCATCCATTCCGTGTGCCTGTTATTGAAACAATGCTTCCGTTGATAGTCATTGGTGCTTGTTGTTGTCGTTGTTGGTTGGTTGATTATCTTCATCACCTCCGTCTTCTCTGTGCTCATTTGAAGTCCTGCCTTTGCTGGTTCTGCTTTCTTCTTCTAACTTGTGAAATGAGGAGGGAACGAAAGCTTGTGGCCTGTCGTGTAGCTGGTCGTCTGTCTGTCTGTCTGTTTTCGACATAGAACTTTGCACCGATGTGCAGCAGTTCAAGTCGCCACACTCCACTCCATGTAGCACAAAAAGAAAGAGAAGAAAGTTAAAAGAAATGCAAAATAAAGACAGTAAACATGGATATGAGACAAATAGAATAGTAATAACGAAAAGCAATATAGTTTCGTTGGGTATTGCAAGTCACAAGGAGTGAATGTAGCTTCACAGCCTCGTCAATTGATTTCCTCTCCCACCTACCCAACACTCGACCGATGCCCAACCTCAATATTGCTCACCCTATTACACCTACCACCTAACACGGGAGATAGAACGCAGGCACCTATGATCAAAGACAGCTAGCTAGCCAGCCTTTTCATATCTCCCACTCTCAATGGCCATGTCCCACAGCCAAACATAAGGAAAACAGAGCGGACTACTGATCAGTACACGCGCCCTTTGGTCGTCAGCCAGCCAGCTGGATATCACGTCTACGCCAGATACGGTGTAAACTGGCACATGTGAACTAGCCCTCTGTATCCTTGGTGAGATTTCGTCAGCGATCAACCCGTT
The DNA here is from genome assembly GCA_944472155.2 of Trichobilharzia szidati. Classification (NCBI taxonomy): domain Eukaryota; kingdom Metazoa; phylum Platyhelminthes; class Trematoda; order Strigeidida; family Schistosomatidae; genus Trichobilharzia; species Trichobilharzia szidati. The sequence continues at coordinate 134,721,165 of OX235274.1, forward strand.
GGGACTGGCTGGCTGCCGCAACTTCTCAAATAAGTGAAGTGGTCAACGCGCTCCACCAACCACTTCACTCCTGTCTATCTTTAAGCTAGGAGTCAATGTAGTCCAGTCCTATAGCATCATCTTACATTTGACAGCTAGAGCGAATCGCATGCCAAACATTCGAAGATTGCAGCTCAAGGTGTTCAGAAGACTCTGTTGCATTTTGTCATCGTCTTCACTTAGGATAGAGGACTAAATCATCTGCATATTCTAAGTCAACAACGAGATTATTCCCTGATGGTAACAAGTCAATCCCCGAGTCGCCGAAGTCAGCTGTTAGGGTTAATTCCTTTAGTACATCTATGGTGAAATTGAATAGAAATGAGGATAGTGGGCATCCCTGACGGACACCACTAGTTATCTCCGCTTCAGATAATAACTCGCTGTAAGCCCTCATCTGGCTGTCTGCATGAGTTCGAGTAGAGCGCCTTGACCAGTGCAATCTATATCCTTGGCATTCCCTTTACAGCCAGCTATCTCCAGAGTACCTCTCGGTCGACAGATGGTTGAAAGTGATTAGAGAAAACCCAGGGGAATGAAGATGTACCTCTGACGCACTTTATTTTGCTCAAATTCCGAGGAACAGATTATATATATTGATGAAAATAATGTCTTTTATATTGTCTTATCTGCTATCATTTCATGTCTTCTCTTATACATGTATAGACACGTATGCATTGTATCGTGTGCATTGGGAAGTTATTAGATCATTTAGACAAATGGATTGTTATGGATGATATTCTCCCATTTTTACAACAAATTAAATCACGTGAACCGACAATATTAATAGCTGTACTAGGTAGGTGTAGGCATGGGTGTATTTAACTTTAACATTGTTATTGTATTATTGTTGTTATTGTTGTTGTTTTTTTTTGTTGTGTCTCGTTTTCACCTTGCTTATTTGTTTATCTGTCTAATTGTCTAGCTGAATAATCATTTAACTGTGATAAAGTCCCTATTTCATGGGAAATCAATATGCCATCCTAGTCACTTCTTGGTTATATATAGTTGATGTAAACGGAGAGTGACTGGATTTACTATTTAGGACACAAATTATCTTTCGGGCCCGACCAAGGAGTCGGTATTTGCCAACGAGTACTAACCTAGCACACATATCCTTCATTTCCACTTTTTCTATGCATGGCTAGGGAACAGAGACAGGTAAGGAAGCCTCTAAGATGACATTTGTCATAGCACATGTTCCAATTTACCGAAAACAGTGTTTCTAAGTATTATTATTATTGTTTCCTTTAGTTCCTAGAGGAACATAGGGCTTCAGCCCCACACGTCTCCATTGCGTTCGGTTCTTTGCCAACGTTTTCATCGCCTGGCTCCACGTCTGCCCACATGCTTTCATCGCCTCTTCACATGACCTCCTCATCCATGTCACCCTCGCACTGACGACCAACTCGCCGCTTCCCATTCAGGTTCCACTCGAGAGAGAGCCTGACGTGTGATGTCACTCACTTGATGGGTTGTTTACACAGAGTGTGGCCAATCCACCTCCATTTCTTCCTGCATATTTGTTGAACAATCGGTTCCTCCTGTCTGTCTGTCTGTCTGGATTCAACATAGAACTTGGCACCGAAGTGCAGAAGTTCGAGTTGCCACGTTCCAAATACCACACAAAGGTAGACGGGAAAAGGAGAGAAGAGAATCAATAGAGTTTTGACAAGTATAAGAGTGAAACAGAATGAGTAATGGTAGAAAGGAATATGAAAGATTACAGAGACTGAATACATCTGCGTAAGCCACTGACAACGAGGATTTTGAGCCATGTCACCTATTGTCTCCAGCCATTAATTCTTAGAGTCCCGAGGGCCCCAACCCGGAAGTCTGCATCTCCCTCCCTACCTGACTCAGTTTAACTGTCAGGGATTTCATGGATTGATGCCATGCCATCGGTTCCTCCTGGGTTGGTTCGCTCCCAGAGATCCCTCACTATCGCTGATATTTTCTGGCTATCTAATCTTGAGTATTGATCGAAGACAGCTGTTTATGAAGGTTTGTAGTTTGTTCGAAGTATACTTCGTGACGCGCTGGACAAGTCTCTGATCCGTATAGTGAGTAGCACTGACCTCACATTTGAGTTGCAAATCCGGATCTTAATTTTCATGCTAAGTGCTTTTGACCTCCACACAGACTTGAGAGAAATGAAAGCTTACCTTGCTTTCCCGATCCTCCTGCTTTGATATCCTCATCAGTTCCGTCCGCCTGTAGTTGAAACGACGCTTCTCAGGTAGGTAGGTAAAGGAGGTTGCTTCTTTCAGATTTCTCCCATTTATGCTGGCTGATTGTTGTCTGTTGTTGTTGTTGATGTTGGTCAGGAATCTTCATCACTACATCTGTTTTCGCTATGTTTCTAAGTGATGACATTCAATGAATTGTGACCTCCTCCACTGTGTCTAAACACATGCTGCCTTAGACCTTAGAATCACTCACACAATGATGTCATTGGACACAAGGAGTTCTACGGTGGTAGAGTGATGATCGGATGTGCAAAGCGAGTAACTGATCTCTTACCTGACTTGATGGACCTCGCTGACTATGTCTTCTCATTAGAGTAGCTGAATGGTCTACGAGCTCGTCTTGTAATCAGAAGGTCCTGGGTTTGAACCTCAGTAAGTGCTCATTGGTGAAGAGTCCTAAAGTAGGACGAAACAGCTGTCCAATACTCCTTGCTGGTTTTCCGATAGTTTCACTAGCTGATTTCAACTCGTGAACAAACCTGTAACCAGTCAAATGCCTGTAAACCAATACATAATTAAACCATAAGGAAAAACAGTTTTTTTAAGCATTGGTTTGTAGGGATTTGATTGATTGGTTACAGGATTTCATCATGAGCTGACATTGGTTAGAGAACTATTGGAAAACCAGCTGGGAGTACTGGACAGCTGTTTCGTCCTAGTTTGGGACTCTTCACCCACTGGGGTTCGAACCCAGGACCTTCTGGTTACAAGGCGAGCTCGTAGACCATTGAGCCACTGAGACCCAATCCAATGGCCCATGAATTCCAACTTCTGCCAATTCACGACATAGCACGACCACTTCGCAATGTCTTCTTCGATGAGTTAATGCCTCATCTTCAACCTGCTGTACCCTACTGGCCATGGCTTCCCACTAGAACCCCAGGTCACTGCCTGAATACGGCCAGTCGCTGGTGAGCATCAGATTAATTTTGAAGTATTGGTTTTGTAGGGATTTTGTTTGATTGGATGGAGGATTTCATCATGAGCTGACATCAGTTAGAGAACCACTGGGAAACCTGGGAGTACTGGGCAGGTTTTCCAGTGGTTCTCTAACTGATGTCAGCTCATGATGAAATCCTCCATCCAATCATAAATATATATGTGACGGACGTGAGAGATGTCCATAAACGGATGAGTCACGCAGCTTCGAATCTCATAAGGGACATGAGTTCCTTCTAGGTTGCAGATACGCCTTGCTGACGAGTACTAACTAGCATGCGGATTAGGTTCAGGGCATCCTGGCAACTGCCGGCAACCAACTAACATCAACAATTCACAGTGCACCGTGATGGTGTGCCACATAATAGCATTGTCTTGGTAGCCATATTGCCAACCTTACTAACTGATAGAATTCAGTCTGCACCAAAGAAAGGACTAGACACATTACACTATTTAGCCTGTCTAGTGTCCAATCAAAAAGGATGTGTATCCCCATGTATGGTTTATTTCCAGACTGACCTTGATCACCATGTCAAGCAGAAAGGCAGCAGATATGTAAAAGTCTGACTAAATGTGTCCACCTATGAATAAATTAGAACTAAAATGGCCTAGAAAAAAAAACACCAACTGCTATAGCAATCACAATACACATACTACAGAAAAGATGAATATAAAATTGATTTTGATGACAATATTATTGGGAAAATACTGCAAAAGAGGGTTTTTATTCATACAAAGAGAAGAAAAGGTTGACCAACCTGAATGAATAGAGACCATGTGCAGTGCGAACGCATACTATTGATTCGTTGGATTACAGAAACCTGCCAGGATCGGAAAGGCAAGATACGCCTTCATCAACCTGAAACCAGTTTGGAAATCTTCCGCACACCAATGTCAAGTCGGTCAGTGCTTCTATACGGGTCAGAAACTTGCACTGCGTGTAGTCACGAAAAGGATTTCCAATAGGTTACAGACTTTCATCAACAGCTGCTACCTTCGCTGGATACATACTCAAGATCAAATGGCCAGAAAGTATAAGTAACATGAAACTCTGTCTGGTAACAAACCAACCAAAAACCAATCGCTCAACAAATATGTAGCAGAAAGTGGAGATGGATCGGGCACACGCCACTGAGGAGACCATCGAATGACATCGCGCACAATGCAGGCTGTTACTCGAGTGGAATCTAAATGGGAAGCGACGAGTGAGTCGTCGGTGCGAGGGTGACATGGAAGAGATCGTGTGAGGAAGAGATGAGAGAGTTTGTTCAATCGTGGACTGTTATTATAACGCTAGTAGTATGGAATGCTGTGCACTACTAAACTGATGTACAAATTTCATCTGTGATCTCGTTTTCAGGTACTGTGTTGGGCAATAAGTTGGATACATATGATGGAGAAGATTTGTAACTCATGTGGATGATTTTGATGTGGTTGTGTTCTCTGAGCTAGCTGAATGATTTATTTCTGAAGCTTTCATTGCCTCACTCACTAGACAACATCTTCAGCGTATACTTCGATTTGTTGAAGTGGGCTTTGAGACTTCTCCATGAGTTTATAAGTCATCTCTCCTGGTAACGTGACCTTGAATGTGATTGGCTGATTTTGTGTATTCTCACACCCTCTAGTCTACTTGTATAGGTATCGGTATTGATTGTTTTCTTGACCTGAACTTTGATTCTTTGTCTATGAGATTTCCTTCTTATCAATTGGTAAATTTTGTCTATCTCTATGTGTCTATTGATTGACGATTCTTACTGGAATACCAGGCAGGCTTCTAAAAATTCTCTAGCATTCTTGTTGTTTCCTCTGTCTAATATTTGAACGTTGGTTGTCCCACTCGAATTGATGTCCGTGGTTGTCTGTATGCAGGGTTAAACTTCAGGTCAGGGAAACAATCACCACCAATACCGATACAAGTAGCCTGGAGGGTGTGAAAACACAACGTTCAAGTTCGCCGGGAGAGATGACTAATAAACTCATGGAGAAATCTAAAAGCTCACTTCAACAAATTGAAGTGTATGCGCTGAAGATGTTTTCTAGTTAGTAGAGCAATGAAAGCTTCGCTAATAAATCATCCAGATAGTTCAGAGAACACAACCACATCAAAATAGGTTGGATAGCACGTTAGAGTTAGGGCCAAGGACTAAGGTTAGGGTTTTTCATTGTAACCGGGAAGCATTTTTCAGTGACATCATGGCAAATTATCGTCTTCGAAGTGTTTCATTATTACTATTATTACAGGTTAGACCATGGATTGATATCATTTAGAGAACCAGAGAGTACTGGACAGCTGTTTCGGCCTAGTTTGGGACTCATCGGCGGTAGGCATCCATTGAGTTTCGAACCAAAGACCATCCCGGTTACGAGTCGAGCTCGCATGCCATTCAACCACTGAGACACGAGTCAATGGCCAACCTATGAATTCTAACTTTTACACACTCATGATTTTAGCGCGACTAGTACCAACCAATATCATCGGCTGGAACTCCATCCCCACTCCCGACTGGATGAACCCCACTGGTCACAACTTCTCACTAATAGTGCAGGCTACTTCATCTTGTAGCCCACCAGTCACTAGCGAGCATGAGATTTTTTTTTCAAGAATTAGTTTGTAGGGATTCTATTCGTTTCAGGTCTCGAGGCAGTTATTACCCCACAGAAAACCGGTATTATTAGTGATGGATACTCTCACTGTGTTTTGCCTAATCTCATATAGTTTGTGTAGACTAGGTGTAGCTATTCCTTTAGTATTCGTAATGAGACTGTATGAAAGATTAGTGTGATATCAGTCAGTGGTCTAACTCGACACAAATAGAATCCCTGCAAACTATGTCTTGAGAATTAATCTGATGCTCTCTAGTGACTGATGGGCTACAGGACGAAGTCGCCTGGAGTCCATCCATTTGGGAGTAAGGATGCAGTTCTCGGCGATGACATAATAATAATAATAATAGCTTTATTCCAAACAGTATTTGTGGTACAGGTATGGAATTTTCAGCGTGCATTACAATATTGCATCTAATTAACTCATAAATTCTTTTATAAGATTTTAAAAATAAAAAGCAACAACAACAAAAAAATAAATAAAATAAATAAAAAAAGAACAGCATTGCATTCACATATTTAAACAATGCACCACAGGATATGATATATAAAATTAGTCTGTAATAGAATATATGAGCAACAATATAATAGTAACAAAGAAAGGAGAACAAAAGCTAATGGGAACTATTTGTTAGAGTGCCGCAGTAAATTGATCATGTCATGCCTAACAGTTTTCTCATCACATAACAGCTGTGCCAGATAAGGTATTGTGGAGTTTTTATACTTGGTAGTCCTGGCATATGGCCTCCTATCGTTACTTCTAGTTCTACCAGATGAAATGCAAGGAGAGAGCTGCGTATAGAGAGGGTGTTCGGGGTCTGACAATATAGAATTCGCTAGTTTCTTACATGACGTTATATGTCTATCCACAATTGTGTTAGCCAGTTGGTTTAACGAAATCCCACATACCCTACTAACAGCTTTTAGTGCCCTACGCAGCGAAGCAAAGTCTTTCTGAAGTCGTCCAGGAAAGATTAATGGGGAGCAGTAAAGAGGGATGGGTAGAATACAGGAATTGACAAACTGAGAAAGCAAAGACTGCTTTATACCAGACTGCCTTAACTTCCTAACGTAGAACGTTAAGCCAAACATCTTTCTAGTAACTAGACAGATGTGAGAGGACCAAGAAAGATCGGAGGAAATACTCAGTCCAAGGTACTTGACATCAGATGTAGTTTCAACCTCTATGCCGTCAATGATAATGGGACCATGTGAGCTAGCTAGTTGTTGTAGGTCACTTTTTCGTCTGAAAGTGAAATTTACTACCTGACATTTAGACGAATTCAGCTTAAGACCGTTTGAAGAGGACCACTGACTAGTTTCCGAGAGAAAGTTATTTAACTTGGAACAGTCTGACTGAGAGTTGACAGGCATGGAGACAGAGAGGTCATCAGCATGCTTGACAAAAGTTGCTACATCAGAATGGGGCAAGTCATGTAAGAAAAAAGAAAACAGAAAAGGAGAAAGAACAGCACCTTGAGGAACACCAGCTAAAGTAAGTGAGGTAGTGAAAGATTTTCCATTGTAGACAGTGTACTGCTTCCTATCAGAAAAGTAGGAATACAACCACTTATATATCCAGCTCTCACTCTGTGTTGCAGCAAGCTTACTTAGCAAGAGAGACCTAGGAACAGAGTCAAATGCAGATGTGTAATCAAGGAAGGCACACCTAACGTATTTAGCTCCTCTATCTAAACTAGAGACTATATTATGATATAGAACTACAGCGGCATCTAAGGTACACCTACTATGTTTATAGGCAAGCTGGTTGGGGTCATTAAAAGGCTTTAAAGAGGGTTCAAAATTAAGTAAAATAAGTCTTTCCATAACTTTCAAAAAAGGTGAGGTAATAGCGATGGGTCTAAGCTTGACAGTAGGTCCACTTGTTGATTTGGGCACTGGAACAACCTTGATATTTTTCCATGAGTCAGGAATAATACTTTTGGAAAAAGATTCATTGAAAATGTCGGTTAATGGGTAACATAAGATGTCAGCACACTTCTTAAGGATAACAGCAGGAACTCCACCAGGACCAAGGGACTGGGTAGGTTTGAGAGATTGAAGACACTTGAGGACATCATTCGTGTTAAAACATGAGAAGCAGTCATTATTTATACTATTAGATTTGGGAATCATAACATCTGCAGGGATACATATGAAGGATTTATTAAGCATATCAACATCAACGGAAGTATCATTCATTATTTGCTTACCACCTGTGATTTCCTTTAATAGCTTCCACATATTAGATGAGGATTTACATGAAAGAAACTTCTGGTTATAGAGAGCATTTAGTCTTTGTAATTCGGCTTTAATTAAAGTGTTCATTCTCTTAACGCCAGATTTATTTCTCATTTTGTACAACCTCTCTTTTTCACGGCGAAGCTTTTTGAGTTGATGGTCGCACAAAATATATCACGAAATAGGTAGAAGTTAGAATTCATGGGCTGGCGGCCATTTAGTCGGATCCCAGTGGCTGAATTGTTTACGAGCTCGCTGGCCTTGTAACCGGAAGGTCCTGAGTTCGAACCCTAGCGGTGGGTGTGTACTGCCAATGAGTCCTAAATCAGGATGAAACAGCAGCTGTCCAGTACTCCATGTGGCTGGTTTTCAATGGTTCTCTAACTGATAGCGATCCGTGGTCTAATAAACGGCTTTTTGATGTAGAATACACCGCAAATTCTGTAATCCAACGAATGGTATGCGTTAAAGGTCATCGTCACTGGTGCGTTCGCACACCCTGGTCAATATTCTTTATCTTTGCCCCAAACAGGCTAGGCGCAAACACATCCACCTACAACGAATCAATCAGAACTAAAATGTCTATTTTTAAAGAAAATCAGCTGCTCTACAGATTTCAGATTCATTGGTTGAGAATGGAAGGCTTGGAGCCTATGTTAATCCTTTTCTAGTAAATTTCTATGCTTGTCCAAACTCTTTTTGAATGAACCAGTTGAGGTTACAGACACCACTTCTTCTGGGAGTCGGTCCCAAGAGTTCATGACTCAGTGTGAGAACCAGTAATCCACAGAAATATGGTTTCTTCTTGGCTTTTGAACTCTCCTGCTATGTCCTCTAAGGTGTTCCGACCTGGTGGTAAGGAAAAGGGAGAATAGATCAGGTCCGTAGTCATTATTTAAAATTTTAAACATTATGATTTAATCTCCTCTCTGCCTACGGTATGATAGGGAAAAGAGATTTAAACTGTCTAGTCTTTCCTCGTATGATAAATTAATCATGCCGAGTATCATACTTGTTGCCTTCCTTTGGACCTTTTCTAGAATATGTGAGTCCCCTTTAAGACAAGGACTGGCTGCCTGGATACAGTTTTCCAGTCTTGATCTCACCAGAGATGTATATAAAGAGGTGAACATATCTCTGGTGATTCTAGTAAAGACTCTGTGAATTGCCCATAAGGATCTGAAACTACGTGCAGCCACCGCGCGACAGTGTGCTGTAGTTTTTAAGTCGTGGCTAACTATGACACCTAAGTCCAAGTGAGTCTGAACTGATGGAAGTGTTATTCCCTCTAGTTCGTAGGAGCTGGTGCTTGCTTGTCCAATGCGCATGATTGCACATTTTGCCACGTTGATCGGGAGAATCCATTCTATGGACCACTCTGACAATTTTTTGGGGTTTTCTTGCAGCATGAGCGTATCACTGTCGCCCTTCAGCTCTCTCCAAATTTTTAAGTCATCTGCGTAGGGTAATCGGTGAGCAGAGATAACTCATTGATATACAAAATAAATAGGAGAGGTCCGAGTACCGTGCCTTGTATCCACTCTGCTACTCACTGTTGTCCAGGAGGAGGGTTTTGAGTTGATCCTAACCTTCTGCATCCTATCTATGCGGAATTCCCTGAGCCAGTTTAGAAATCTGCCTTTGATACCAAGACTTTTCAACTTCATGAGTAGTCTTTTGTGAGGAACTTTATCAAAGGCTTTACTGAAGTCTATGAATGTGGATTATAAAATTGATTTTTTGTTTTGGTGACATAGAGAAGAATGCTGTTTCGTCCTAATTTGGGACTCTTCATCGGCACGCACCCACCAGGGTTCGGATCCAGGACCTTTTTGTGCGTTCTGATGAAGAGTCTCACAGCAGGACGAAGCAACTGTCCAGTACTTCCTGATGGTGGTGGTTTTCCAATGGTTCTCTAACCGATGTCAGCTCACAATGAAATCCTTCAACTAATCAAACAAACTCCTTACAAACCAATACTTGAAAAATGGAAGAAAGCTATAACCTCTGTATCGTTCGCATACTTCAACCTGTTGTCTAGCTAAGTAGCATAATTAAACAAAGCAGATAAATGCGATTTGTCATTAATATATAAATATTTAGCCTCTAAGTCATATCCATAATTATGCACTTATGAATCAGTCTGTTGTCTGTACAATATAAATAACGCACATATACAGGTAGTGGTATAAATATACATACACACACACATTGTGACAACTTGACAATAACAAATCGATAATGTGTGTGTGTGATCACTAATTTCATTTACTCACTTGATTCTATTTACCTACAAGTGACCTTCGGACAAGTTGAATTCATTTTCAATGCATGTATATATACGTTGTTTTCAAATAATCTTTAGGTTTATGATCTATTTCAAACTTGATCACAGATTAATGTCAGTTGGGGTGGGGGGTGGGGGACCACTGAAAACCATTACGGAATACTGGACAACTGTTATGATTTATGTCACCCGTTGAAACGAACTCGTCACCAAATTGGTATGATCGCATCGACAATTGATATACCCTAGTGGACTTACGCGTCTAGGTATAATAATAATACTGATGCAATGAATAACAACAGGTGCGATTTTGGCACAGCGGTAGGAATTCTGGCCAACCACGTTTGTGGTCCGGGGTTCGATCCCCGGCCGACGCACTTCTTTACCTTGCCAAACCAGTAGTAAGACTCTTAAGGAAGAAATATTGGGCATGAAGCTAGCAACTCCATCCCGTAAAATAAGCACCACTGCTACAGAAACTTCAAGCTTCTAGCTTGAAGCCCTATGTACCACTGGGAAGGTAAGGGAATAAAAAAAATGAACAACTCCACTGGTATGCTGGATAGATACACCTATTCATCCGTGGTACCTTACGCTTCAGTGAGCCATGGAAATATCAAAAGATAAAGACTCGGCTGTATGACTGTTAGGAAGCAGTTTTATTAGGAGACATATACATATATTAACTACATTTAAGTCGGCGTAAGGTATGGTGGAAATAGATTGTCCTAGATATGATGTAGAAGATTTGTAACTCAGGTGGAAGATTTTGATGTAGTTGTGTTCTCTGAGCTATCTGGATGGTTTATTTGTGAAGCTTTCGTTATTGCCCAACCAGGCAACATCTTCAGCGCATAATTCAACTTGTTGAAATGAGCTTTTAGATTTTAATTTTTAATATTTTTTTTGACTATAGCTTGAAAACCACACAGTATTTCTCCGACTTTATTAGTCACCTCTACTGGTGATGCAACCTTGAACGTGACTGGATGATTTTGTGTGTTCTCGTACCCTCTGGGCTACTTGTATTGAAACTGATTGTTTCTTTGACTTGAACTTTGACCCTTTGTGTGTGAGGTTTCCTTCTTATCGATTGGTAAATTTTGTCTATGTCAATGTGTCTATTGATTGACGATTCACTGGAATATCAGGCTGGTGTCTAAGAATTCTCTAGCATTCTTGGTGTTTTTTTTTCTCTGTCTAATACTTGAACGTTGGTTGTTCCAGTCGAATTGATGTTCGTGGTTGTCTGTATGCAGGCTCGAACTTCAGGTCAAGGAAACAATCAACATCAATACCAATACAAGTAGCCTACAGGATATGAAAACACACAAAACATTCAATTACGCTCAAGGTCAAGTCACCAAGAGAGATGACTAATAAACTCATGGAGAAATCTAAAAGCTCACTCCATGAATTCCATATCAGTTTGTTTATTAGATATATCGCACAGTGAAACAGTATTATTAACTTCATGAAATTGAAGTATGCGCTGAAGATGTTGCGTAGTGGGTGGTGAGGCAATGAAAGCTTCACAAATAAACCACCCAGCTAGCTGAGAGAGCACAACAACATCAAAAACAGATTGTTTTGATTGGTAAGCTATTCGGCTACATCGGCGAAAAACAAAATATTCTGATTGTTTGGCAATTTGACCAAGACCAAAGTGTAAGAAAACGATGATGAAATTTTACGATCACCTGATCACACGATGAATTATAAGGTGATTATTATTTTTTAGGCCTATTCCTATCAATCCGCCTCGTCCAGCTTGCGGACTCCTCAACAGTTGTGCACCCACAACATTCAGGTTATGAGGCCAGAGAAAGACAGAAATTAGAGTTCATGGGTCATTAAATTCCGGACAAAGTGACTGAATGGTCAAGCAGCTTGATAAAGAAAGCATTAGGCGTGACACCTATAATTCATTAAATAGTCAGTAGTGCAACTGGATCTCGTCTTTCCAACTCACATCATCAATAGGTACAACATTTTCTTTCTTTCTTTTCCTTTTCTCTCTCTCCCTTTTTTCCGTTATGTGCTGCTTTGTCTCTCTCTCTCGCTTACGCCTGTTAATAAGACATCTCCCACTTTTTTAACACCTTCAAACACTGTTTCAGCTTTACCTTTGCTACTGACATGCCAATGTATTGTTTTAATAATGAACTGTGGTTTCCTCAATCTATGTAGAATTCTATTTATTGATAATGTACTAACTGAATGCAATACTGTAGTAAAAATGCTGATAATTCCATTCTGTATCACATGTACTGTTTTGGAATAAAGCAAATTATTATTATTATTATCTCGTAACATGAAGGTTGTGTATTCGGTTGTCAGTGCGTACTTGCTGAAGAGTACCGAATCATGACGAAACAACTGTCCAGTCCTCCATGCTGATTGATTTTCAATGGTTCTCTAACTGAAATCAATTCGCGATCAAACTTCACATATTTATATATTGTTGTTTGATAAAATCGAAGTAACTTACCTGAAGAATCTGTGACTTATACAGCGAAACATTCGGAACTACCTTGTTTAATTGATTTTTTGAATACACTAGGATTTTTTAGATGGTTAGAGGCAATCGGCCACAAGAAGCCTTGCCTGACCTAAGTTTCGTGCTAGTTGGCACTCACCAGGCAGCCAGCAAGGCGTATCTGCAAACTTGAAAGAACTCATCTCATCCCTTCTGACATTCGAACCGGCGTCACCTAGTGAGTGCTGCAGTCAAAGACGTTACCACTGAGCTATTCGGGCTCGCGATTGACCTCTTGTAGGACTGTAGTGAGTATCTTGATTGGACACAAGTAACTAGTGTAGTGTGTGTCTATTCCATTCTTTGATGCAGACAGAATTCTATCAGTCATGTTTGCTATGTGGCCACCATGCTAGGTGGCTCGCCATCACGGTGCACTGTGAATTGTTGATATTAGATGGTTGGAGGCAATCGACTATAGGAAGCCTTGGACCTCCAGGACTAGACACACTACACTAGTCACTGACTAGTTTCCAATCAAAGTATCCAATACAATCCGTCCTACAGGATGTCAATCGCAAGCTCGAATAGCTCAGTGGTAACGTCTCTGACTGCAGCACTCACGGGGTGACGCGGGTTCGAGTCTCAGAAGGTTTCTTTAAGGTTGCAGATACGTCTTGCCGACTGATGGTGAGTTCCAACTACCACGAAACCTAGGTCGGGTAAGGCTTCCCGTGGCCGATTGCTTCCAACCATCTAATATCATCAAATCAATGTGTGCACCGTGATGGCGAGCTACCTAGTCGCATGTTGGCCACATTGCAAACCTGACTGATAGAATTCAATCTGCATCAAAGAAAGGACTAGACACATCACACTAGTTACTCACTAGTGTCCAATCAAAACATTAGGATTATATTTAATACTCACTATATACTACTTAATTGATTGAGGAGATGAGTAGTTGTATAACACTGACATCAACAAACCAGGAGCAGTTGCTAGCCAGCGGCAGATGGAAGCGATCTAAACACAGGCCGGTCATTTTCCTTGTTTGGGCGATGAGCTCATCAGCTGCGTAACAACCAGTTTGGCTTGGCTGAATTTTGGATGCTGCGGACTGTGGGCGAACTTCTAACACCACTGGGATTATTTCAAATCATTTTCTTTCTTGTTTTTTTCTATATATTTATCCAGGTATATATCGTTTAGCCTTTAGTCATGAAAAATTGGGTATAAGTCGAGAGAAATTAGCAACCAAAGTTCTACCTCATCTCATCCCATTATCAATTGAAAGCAGTCTAAATTTAAAACAATACAGTGCCTATGCATCGTTGATACAAGATATGTGTAAACACTTGGAAAGGGAACAATTCAGCAAATTGGAACAGTTACACGGTGCAACTGATGAAAACAGGTAAGATATAGTGGGAAATCATTGATTTTTTTTATTATTATTATTGTTTCTTTGGGTTCCTAGTGGATCATAGGGTTTCAACAACATATCCCGACTTTGTTCTGTTTTCTGCCATCCTCTCCAGCTTGCACCATGATTGCTCGAACTCTCTCATCTCTTCTTCACATGATCTCCCCCATGTCATCCTCGCACCAACGACCCACTCGTCACTTCCCATTCGAATTCCACTCGAGCGATGATCTACGATGCGCGTGATCTCATTCGACGGCCTCTTCAACGTATGCCGGATCAATCCATCTCCATTTTCTCCTACAAATTTGTTGAGCGATCGGCTCTTAGTTGGTTTGTTCATTTCACAGACCCAGGGATTAACTTGTTACCAGGGAATAATCTCATTGACTTATGATATGTAGATGATATAGTCCTCTCTCCTAAGTGAAGACGTTGACAAAATACAGCACAGTCTTCTGAACACCTTGAGCTGCACTCTGAGGATATTTGGCATGCGATTCGCTCCCTCCTAATGTAAAATGATGCTACAGGACTGAACTGGACTTGATTGACTCCTAGCTTAGAAATAGGGAGTGGTGTTTGATAGAGCGTGTAGACCGCTTCACTTATTTAGGAAGTTGCATCAGCCAGCGCCAGACGGTTGATCGCTGACGAAATCTCAGCACGGATACAGAAGGTTCATTTCGTATATGTCAGTTTACGGTGTCTCTCGCTTAGTAGACGTCATATCCGGCTGGTGGTCGACCAATGGGAGTGTGCTCAGCAGTCGGCTCCGTCCTCCTTTATGGCTGTGAGACATTGTCATTGAGAGTGTAAGACATGAAAAGGCCGGTTAGCTAGCTATTTTTGATCATAGGTGTCTGCCTTCTATCTCCCGTATGAAATGGTATAATATGGTGAGTAATATTGAGGTTAGGCGTCGAGTGCTAGGTAAAGAGGGGAAATCAATCGACGAGGCTTTGAAATTACATCGACTGAGATGGTAAGGATATGTGTTACGTATGCCTAGTCATCGCCTCCCTTGACGGGCAATGTTAGCTGACATAGGATTGATCAGGTTGGAAAACGGCCAGTGTTGGTTATTACTATTCCTCTTGTTTCATATCCCTGTCTACTGTCTCTATTATCCATTTCTTCTACTTTCTTCTCTTGCTTTGTATGCTAGATGGAGTGGAGTGTGGTGACTTGAACTGCTGCACATCTTTGCAAAGTTCTATGTCGAAAACAGACAGACAGACGAACAGGTGTTTTCATCGCCAGAGTTTCTTGTTGCTAATTCTTTCTAACCGGTTGACCACTTGATCTTCAGAATGAAGCGAAGGCAGCTGTTCATATGAACTGTTGTTAGATGGTTGAAGGGAATCTCCAAGATGTTGTGGATCCAGGTTTCGTGCTTGTTTGGTTACTCGTCATTTTAAGACATCTCTACAATCATGAAGGTTTCTCCAAGATTACAGATGCATCCTGCTGACGAGTACCGATAACCACAAGACCTGGGTCAAAGTTCTCCTTTTGATTCTACCTCAAACTATCTGATAACCACAATTCGGAGTGCAGTGTTATAGCGAGCCAGCCACCTAGCCTGTTGGTCGCATTGCAAACTTGACTGATAGAATGACGTTAGTTACTAACTAGTGTCCAGTGTATATATACACATATATATGACTTGATTAGAGTCGTAAACATGTTGAAAAATATGCTTGTGACCATTTCTTGAACTGTATTTAAGGTTACGGAAGTAGAATTGGCCGAATATGACTCGATTACTAGAATACAATACAGCTTTTTTGAAAACCAAAAAGTACTAAGATCAAAATATGCTATTGATCTGCTTGATACTATGAATTGTAATCAAGAAAGTTAGCATAATTGCAAGGTCGCGTATATACTACTGTTTGATTGAAATGAGTAGATGAGTACCACTATTGTCAGACAATAATAATAATAACAATAATAGCTTTATTCTAGACAGTGTTTATATAATGTACAGAATTTTCAGCGGAGTTTGTTGCATGATATTTTCTCTTGGTGTAGAATCTTCAAATGAAAGATTAATTGACAGTAGATCCTGTGAAACAACAGTGCCATCTGACTTGAAGTGTAAACTAATCCATTATAATAATCCTTTTTTGTCTCCTTTGAGAAATACACGGCATTAAATGGTTGAAAGCCAATTGTTACCAGTTCAGCAGTACATTTTGAGACCTAGTGATATCATTTAGGAATATTCATGTCAGTTCATGATGAAATCCTCCATGCAATTCAGTAATAGTTGTTTCATGAATTAGGATATTGTGACTCCCACGAATAGGCTTTTCTTGAAGTTTAGTAGAAACTGGCGAATCAGCAGGTTGTAAATACTTGCCAGAGTAAACAATACCGTTAGAGATATAAAGATAAAACTGGGGCACTATGGTAGAGTATAATTCCATAATGGATAAAATTTTACTTTGATAAATCGCAGTGTTGTGCAGTAAGTAATATTCCCTGATGACCACGTTTCGAGCAAAAATTATTGCCACTCATAATCATATCAAGCTGCTAACTCACATAACTTTTTTGCTTCATTTATATACATGAGTAAAAATTGATGATTACACATTTGAATAAAATCAGTATAGGATAATGTACATTCAGATATAATAATATGAGTGTTATTGATCAATTACAATTAGATGGGAAATAAGACGAGTGTTTTTATGGTCAAAATTAAGTAACTTGTTAGAATGTTGTGATGTGCTTGAATTGAATTGAAATAGAATACAATTTAAGATTATTTATCATCCTCTTCTGATTTGACTGACTGTTGGTAATAATATCTTCCATATCCCTGGTATGAGTGATGAGTCATTTCTATGACCCCAGAATTCTAACTTTATCAACTCGTTGTGTAACAGTACCGTCACCACAAGCCTCGGTGAGAATCCACTTTGCCTTGTGAAGGTCATCGATTCTGATGCTTGGTGTGGAGTAAGTGTGGAGCAACGGTTAAACCCCAACTTAGGCATTTAAGATATCGGTGTGGTTATGCCACAGGATGAGATTGTTTGTATGCAGTTCTGGTTTTGAAAAAGGCTAGCGTAAGTGTTCGATTCTCTTGAAACCAAATGTTTGCTAGTGGTTGACAACAGGACGAAGCTGCCTAGAGTTCCAGTGAGAAGTCTTGACCAGTAGGTTCTACCAAATTGGTTGGGTGTGAGGGACAAATACTCGCCAGCGATGGATGGCATTGACTGACGGTTGTGTAATATATATCGCAAACTGGTAGAAGTTAGGATTCATAAACCAGTGGCTGAATAGTCAGTTGGCCTTGCCGTATAACCTACATATCCTCGATTTGACTTCCGGTATGGTCGTGGGCACATACCGCTGAAGAGACCTGAACTATGACGAAATAGCTGTTGAATACTATCTGGTCTGCGGTGGTTCTTTAACTGCAGTCATTTCGTAATCACCTATCGTTGATAATATGAACTATAAACAGAAAATTAAAGTTTATTATCATTTAAAAAAATTATTTAATTTTTTTGTTTTGTCTTTTATATTAATTCTAGTATGCTGAGAATTGGTAATCTAGATGAAAGTATGTGGAATTCATCAAATTCTTGTTCAGATTTGGTAAGTTTGTTATATAACTAACTAACTAACTATATTGGCAAAGTTAAACAATAGCGACCCAAAGGGGGGGGAGGGGGGAGATTAACGCGTTCTATCTCCTATGTTAAGTGATAGTGTAACGACAGAAGGCAAGAGTCAGGCAACAGATCATTTATTAAGGAAATTAACGCATATTTATATGTGTTTTCATGTACATTACTATGGATATGTAAACAAACAAACACAGTCTTCCGATTGGTTGTTTCGCACGACAAATCTTGGGAACGTAAATATTGACGTAAATTAATGTCTACCAATTTGGCTAGTAGACAGCTCTCACTACACTCGTCCCCCCCTCAAATAGCTTCGCGCGCAGGCGTTCCGACCTTCTGGGTGATGCATCCTCTCGTTGATGATTGTTACAGACCGGCTTGTCCCAATGCACCCATCGTTGGATCTGACTGGCGTTAACTCGTTTTTGTTTGTCACCTCTTCTGATGGTATATACTTGACCCCGTCTTTTTGTGACTGTGTATGGTCCTTCCCGTTTTGGAAACTGTTTGCCTGACCCTGCCGCTCATTCGTAGGTATTTTGGCTCACACTTTCATACGCTGTTTTCTCCCGACCTCCTAGCAGCGTCCCAAGTAGCAGCCTCATCGCTGACAGATCTTGAACGCCACTCAACTGCGAAGAAGCCTCGAAGTCCTGCCCGAAGATCCATATGTCTTCATCAAAAACTGCAGGGCATAGGCTTTCCATTTGTCGGTAGGCAGTGACACCAATTGTAACGACATAAGGCAAGAGTCAGGCAACAGATCATTTATTAAGGAAATTAACGCATATTTATATGTGTTTTCATGTACATTACTATGGATATGTAAACAAACAAACACAGTCTTCCGATTGGTTGTTTCGCACGACAAATCTTGGGAACGTAAATATTGACGTAAATTACTGTCTACCAATTTGGCTAGTAGACAGCTCTCACCACAATAGGTGTAATAGGGTGAGTAATATTGAGATTAGGCACCAAGTATTGTTATGTAAGGAGGAAAAATTAATCGATAAAGTTTTAAAGGTGAATCGATTGAGATGGTATCACCTAAGCCTTGCCTTCCTTGACGGGCATTGTTAGCTGACATAGTAGTAGTGGTCGAACCAAAACATGGCTTCATCACTTAGTTTAAGCGGGCCACTTCAGGAGGTGTAGATTGGCTTCCTGACTAGTAGGGGTCCTCGAGATGGTAAGAACCAATGAATGCTAGAGACAATTGGTGATATGGCTGAAAATCCTTGTTGTCAATTGGCTGGCGCAGATGCATTCTACTCTTTGTGATATCCAATAAAAGTCTATTGTTGTTCTTTCCCCTCACATTTCTGCTCATTATAGTTGTTTTTGTTTTTGAATTTCTTTTTTGAGTTTGACCACAGACTGATATCAGTTAGAGAACCATTGAAAACCAGCAGGGGAGTACTGGACAGCTGTTTCATCCCACTAGTTTGAGAATCATCGGCAGTACTCACCCACTTATTTCTTAACACTATATCATCGAACATCTCAGTTGAATTCTTTTCGAATAAAACAAGAACACAACAGTAGTTTGTGCAGAATAAGAATATGGTACCATCCTGGTTTATTTCGTTCGTTGGCTTCTCATCAGCCCAGCTCCTTACAGCCTTAATAAATTATTATTAAGTATATACACAAACAATTTTGACATACTTTCAAATTTTACATGATGTCAGTTGACAGGAGGTCCCGGACTTAATGAACAGTGCTCAGAAAATTGCACTTCTATAGTTTTTACACAGATATTTCTAGTTTAAACAAAGTAAATGCATTCATACAGTGGTAAAGGAGTTATGTAATAAAGACCAGAAGTGCGTAAGATGATGGATGAGTAACTAATAAATTGGGTAACAATGTACTTAGCTCAACTCAAATCATAGAAAGAAGCAAGCGAAATGACGCTATATCAAAGTGAGGGGGGTTGAGGTCAAAACCAAAGATTGCGTAATCAAATGAAAGGGATGGAGAATAAAGATATGCAGTTACCAGGGTGGGGCAAGGAAAGACTAATAACTGCTTCTTTCTGAACACATAAATCTGGTTTCAAGCGTTTGACAGAGACTGTCTCAGCAAACTTGAGGAGAATTGAACTAATTTGTCTATTGATAATTTTAAAGGATTTTGTGATTTCCACCTCATGACCCGTATCAAGAGGATGCCTGATAATGGCACTATTGTTTGGCGTTTGTTCCCTTGAAACGTAGGCTTTTCAGTATATGTTCAGAAAATCTGAGGTGTGCCCTTCTTTCTGTTCTTCCAATGTAGCCGCTCCCTGAGATACATGCGAATTTGTGTACATAGTTTGAGTTAACATGAGAAGGATGTCTGTCGATTTTTGATTGTACCAAAGAGCATGTTGTTCGATAGACGCGAACCAACTTAGCTGCAGGATAGGTTGTGTTGACTATTAATATATGTGTAAAACTTGGGCACTGTGGTAGTAAGTAATTCCATATTATTTTGTTTATTTGATATATCACACAGTGAAACAGTATTATTTACTGGATGACGTTTCGAACAAAATTTATTCTTCATAATCATATCAATTATAATCACACGACTTTGACACTTGAGTTTTATAGTACTATAAAACTCAAGTGTCAAAGTCGTGTGATTATAATTGATATGATTATGAACAATAAATTTTGTTCGAAACGTCATCCAGTAAATAATACTGTGTTGACTATTGTCTCAATATTTTCACTTTTAGAATCAAGTTGAATGAAGACAGGCCATTACCCCACTGTGATGTGTTTGACATTTGACCCTTCACATCTCCCGTACTTGTTAATGAATCTCTGAGTGTAACCGTTGCTTTTCAACATCTTTTTGAGAAACATAAATTCTTCCTCTAATTTCTCTGTAGAGCACATTCTTCTAGTGCTCGTTTAAAGCTGTTTGGACAAAAACTATTCTAACGTAGGTATTGTCCATTTCATGTGGGCTTTCAGTAAATTGACCTCTGGAGACCACCACCATCTTTTAGGCATTGCCTGCCAATGTCAAGGAAATGGAACTCTCCATCATTTTTATGTTCCATAGTAAATTCAATCTTTGTATGTGAGTCGTTCAACTCAAACCATGGAAACAAAAGACAAACAGAATTAATCTATATAATCAAAGAGGGGTAGGATGAGGTTAAAGCCAAATATTACATAATCAAATGAAAGGAATGGGGAATAAAGGCACCCAGTTACCAGGGTGGGGCAAGGGAAGACTGATGAATCATCGAAAATACCCATTGAGTCATGAAGAAAATTTTCTTTATCAACGAAATCATCTTCACAGGCTGTACAGCCGTAATACAACTGGGGTAGGTAATATAATTGATATAATTATTCGGAAGTGGCTTTAGAAGTAAAAAATTAAAAGTTGTAAATTACGTGGTACTCAACGGCACAAAGATAGAAATTTGATAAGGTTAAAATTGCTATTGAGTAAGAATAGAGGTGGTAGTTGAGTGTCAGTTTTACAAGTGTGATGAGGGTATGAAAATGTACAACAGGGAACATATGAGAGTGATAATAGTGAATTAATTATTAAAGCAAAAGCAAACTAAAAGTAAAATTAAAAATAGGAAAAAATAAAATTTTTTACAGGGAACGACTAGTGAAGAGGTTAAGACCAAGGTAGAATAAGAGACTGGACAAACGTTTTCTGTATACAGAGTTCGGGGTTGTATTGACGAATTGCCAACGCCTCCGCCATACACAAAAGCCGAAACCTGACGCCCTTTGTACCATTTGGCCTCACCTTGTAGATGATCTTGAAAGACGACTCTGGTGGAGCTACGTGGCTTGAGTTCACCAAATGCTCGAGAATTGAGCTAGTAACCAACTGTCTTGCATTGTCCTTTTGCTAACCATGCCGGATAATGTTCAGAGATGCGTTTGGAAAGTGTGTGCTTTGTGCGGCCAATACAACTGTACAGCCAGCCTCTGAAGATGATTTCGTCGATAAAGAAAATTTTCTTCGCTGATGAATTTGTCTTTTATTTTCTTCATGAAGACTGATGAATTTTTTTCGTTTTGTTTAATTCTCATGGTGTTCATTTCAATATGACTAAAAACTAAAAGCATCTTTTCATAATTTCAGAAAATAAAAATTTGCTTTCTTATAGTTGTTTACTAAATGACATTATTTATTTAATAGGCGTTGACCTTTCTTGACCCTATGACTCATCCATCTTAGGTCATATACATATATATATGTATTGAAATCACGTTTATAGATAAACAACTTGACACTTGCTCTGTATATACTGACTGTAGTCGGCTTATAATTGATTTGACGAGAACATACATGTAAATGCTTCTTTCGATTGGACACTAGTCAGTAACTAGTATGACGTGTCTAGTCCTTTCTTTGGTGCAGACTGAATTTTATCAGTCAGGTTTGCAATGTGACCACCATTCTAGGTAGTTCGCCATCACGGTGCACTTTGAATTGTTGATATTAGATGGTTGGAGGTAATCGGCAGGAAGCTTTGGACCTAGTACTAGACACGCTGCAATCTATGAATGTTTGGCATGCGATTCGCTCCCGCCAAATGTAAGATGATGTCACGGGACTGGACTACATTGACTCCTAGCTTAGAAATAGGGAGTGAAGTGGTTGATAGAGCGTGTCGATCAAAGGGCGTGTGTACTGCTCAGCAGTTTGATCTGTCCTCCCTTATGGTTGGCTGTGAAACATGGCCATTGAGAGTAGAGGACATGAAAAGCCTGGCTAGCTGTCTTTGATCATGGGTACCTGCGTCCTATCTCCCGTGTTATGTGGTATAATAGGGTGAGAGTTTGAATGCCACTTTTATTCCTGCATTGTTAAGAATTCTGCGTAAGGTTTCCGAGGTTCCTTCTTTGTATGGAATTACTACTGATGATTTAGATTTATTGTCGGAAACCTTACACAGAGTTGTTAACAATGCAGGCAGTAATAAAAGTGGCTTGCGTTCAAACCACTCACAAACTCAATTAGAAACAAGCTTTGTCGGTTAAAGGATCCTGTGGAGCCTTTAAAACAAAACAATTTAGTTTATCTAATACCCTGCTGGAATGATTGTCAGGTCAAATACATAGGTCAAAGTAGTAAAAGAGGGTCAGTCAGACTAGCCGAGCATAAAAACCTAGCAGCAAAATCTAGATTAGTTGATCCGAATAAGATAAGAAATCTAGAGAATAGTTCAGCTATAGCACTCACTACATGCAATTACACACAACCATACAATGGGATGATAGGATAAAATGACAGTTTTAAAATCTAATATAACAGCAGGGTGGAGGGAGAGATTGATAACGGAAGCTTTGTTTATGGAATTAACTACAAACAAAGTAACTTTAATTAATACGAAACGAACTTACTTGTTTGTTCTTATTTCCATGTCAACTCTTTCTAGATGACTCGAATAATTCATGCCTATGTGAATGATGCTGACCAATATATTAAAGGAAATACTTCACAATCAGGTCCAACTAATAACAGTAACAATAATAATAACAATAACGAAGTATTGTCAAGTATTTTATCAAACAATACATCTCCATCTGCATGCCCCGAGAGTAAATCATCATCACCACCTATTAACCAAATAAATGGTTTATCAACTAATGAAAGCAATAATAATAGTAATAATATTCATTTGAGTTTAGAACAAAAACGTCAGTTAGCTGCTAAACAAGAACAAATTGAACAGTTATCGAAGTGTATCACACCATTACAACAAGGCCAACAATCTTCTATTGGACCAATGAAATTGACAACCACGAATAATAATAATAATAATAAACCAAAACCAATTGATATTACAAGTTCTTTAATTACTTATAATCTGAATGCTTTAAATAATAACAATAATAATAATAATAGCAATACACTGAATAAAGGATCAAATCGTTTAGGTACCGGGATCCCATTATCGTTAATTACACCACCTCAACCTCAACAGCAGCAGCAACAACCACTACAATTGACCTACGGACAAAATGGTGTTTTTAACGCTTCTTCACCTTATTCAAACAATTTTGTTCAAGGTCAAAACACCATGGCGTCTACAGTGTCACCGAATGCAATAGTTCCATTATCCTTCAATCAGAATAATAGTAATAATTATGCACCATTTACCCCAATGACATCTCCACCAATCAAATCTGTCCAACAGTATAATAATAATAATAATTCATTCTATCCTATGTCGACCAATCAGATGGCAATGCCCTTGACGCCATCTTCACAATTATTATCCAATCAAAATTCAATAAATAATAATTATAATCAAACCTCTATTAAACCGTTATCTAAAGGTGATATAGATGATTTGTTAAGTTAGTAAAAAACAGAATTAAACATTATAATTATATCACTAATAATAATATTATTATTATTAATTACTTTCATTTATTTAATTTTTTTCTCCCATATAATTTTCTGTTGTTTTTTTTGTTATTATTTCTTAACCATTGTACATATTGAATACTCCTCTCCTCTGGGTTTTGCTAAACCAAAATAATGAAATCGATATCATCATTAAGAAGCTGTGACTGACTCGTTTGTCATGTAATTTTTGTGATATATATTATATATACATTTAATAACAATTATCATTTTTTTTTTCCGCATATTTTCTAACGGCGGTACACTCACCCAACCCTCTCCACACTACATTCCTTCCCCTTTTTGGTTTTGTTTTGTCTTGTCTGTGATGATGATAATCGTACGATGATTACGTCCATATTTTTTTTGAAAAAATTTTTTATTTGTCTTTCATGTTTAACCTTTTTCCTTCTCTTTGTGTCTTGGGTTCTTTCGTGCATTTTTCGCGTGTTTATTTTTCTTCAATTGAATAAACTAATTATGCAATTAAAAATTAAATATTCTTAGTTTATCCTTCTTTTGGTTTTCCTGTTATTCTTATAATATACTTTTGTTCAGTGGGATTTTTTTGGCTGGCGTTTATATTTTATTGACGCTTTATAAAAGATGAGGTTCACTCCTTTTTCGGCGATATCATTCTCAAACTGTACAGTTACACTTTCTCATGGTAACAAAAAGGGGATTATGGTGATGGACTAGCAGTGGAATCCAGGATACGCGCATTTCGTTCTATCTGAAACTCATCATCTGAACGTACCTGCATTCCCCAGTGAGTGATGGTGTTCCCACCGAGGCTCGAACCCAGTGCCCATAGTTTCAAACGCCAAAGCGTTATGCACTAGACCACTTGGGCCACGAGATTCACCTCTTGTGCAACGGGTCATATTAATTATTTAATTGAATTTTAGATTTTCCCGTCTACTGATTGAACCGAAGTGCTTGGTCTCAGATTGACATATGTCGGCTCCGCGTTTAGATGTTTCGACGATGTCTGGTCTAAATTGAATTTTTAAAATGTGTGATTAGAATTTTAAGTTTTTGGGCAACGATCAAGATATTCTATGAAGGTAGAAAAAATCAAATTCTCAGCAGAAATGGAGGTGGATTGATCATATACTCTGAGAAAACAAACCATCAAGTGAGTGAAATCACACGTCAGGTCATCGCTCGAGTGGAACCCGAATGGGAAGCGGTGAGTAGTTGGTCGTCAGTGCGAGGGTGGGGTGACATGGAGGAGGAGGTGATGTGAAGAGGAGATGAAAGCATGTGGGCAGACGTGGAGCCAGGCAATGAAAACGTTGGCAGAGAACCTAACGCAATGGAGACGTGCGGCTGAAGCCCTATGTTTCTCTAGGAACTAAAAGAAACAATAACAATATGATGATATCCTTCTAATTCACAGGTTCTCATTTGTCTGTCTGAATTCAACATAGAACTTCGCACCGAAGTGCAGCAGTTCCAGTTGCCACGTTCCAAATACCACACAAAGGTAGACAGGAAAATGAGTGAAGAGAATCAATAGAGTTTTGACAAGTATAAGAGTGAAACAGAATGAGTAATGGTAGAAAGGAATATGAAAGATTACGGAGACTGAATACATCTGCGTAAGCCATTGACAACGAGGATTTTGAGCCATGTCACCTATTGTCTCCAACCATTGATTCTTAGAGTCCCGAGGGCCCCAACCCGGAAGTCTGCATCTCCTTACCTGACTCGGTTTAGCTGTCAGGGATTTCATGGATTGATGAGGCCATGTTTTTTGTTTGGCCACCACTTACTCTTTTCCAAC
Organism: Trichobilharzia szidati; assembly: GCA_944472155.2. Taxonomy (NCBI): domain Eukaryota; kingdom Metazoa; phylum Platyhelminthes; class Trematoda; order Strigeidida; family Schistosomatidae; genus Trichobilharzia; species Trichobilharzia szidati. The sequence continues at coordinate 134,747,261 of OX235274.1, forward strand.
CTGCACCTATATCAGCTAGTAATGCCCGTCGAAGTAGGCGATGGTTAGGCATGCGCAGCACGTGACCTAACCATCTCAATTTATGTAACTTTATGGCCTCGTCGATTGATTTTCCCTCTTTGCTCAACACTCTACGCCTAACGCCAACATTACTTACTTTATTATGCCACCTAACGTGAGAAAGAGATCGTAGACATCTATGATCAAAAACAGTCAACCTTTTCATTTCTTCAACTCGTATTGGCCATGTTTCAGAGCCATAGAGAAGGACGGAGTGAACTGCTGAGCAGTATTCACGTCCCTTGGTTGATAGTCGGATGTCACGCCTACGCTAGAGATGGTGTAAGTTAGCGAAAGCAGCCCGAGCTTTTTGGATCCGTGCTGAAATTTCGTCACCAATCAGTCCGTTGGTGCTGACTACAGACCACCTGGAACTACAATAGTTATATAAGAATTAAAACAACATACTTCAAGGTTTGAATGGTAGTAAAGGAAATACAATCCTCTAAGAAATTAACGTATCTGAAATGTAAGCATTACAATTTTTTAGTTCAAGCTACCATCAATGTATATGTCTTGAAATTTGTTCAGTGAGCTGAAATCACGATCAAAATGCAGTTATCAAGGCAGTGGAAGATTTGTCTCACTCTCTCTTTCTGTATGTATAAGTTTTGTTTGAAAAGGTGTGATTTCATTGGCTCCAACAAATCCTAGTAAATTTACTGTCCTTTGTATATTTAGCTTTCTGAATGATTAGGAAATCTCAACGAAATTCCTCGCATTCACAAAGTGTTTGGTAATTGCACAGGGAACAGTTGCACTCTGAGAATATCTGTTTCACTTCAGGCATACATTTCTTGGTTTATACTCAGAAAACCGGATAGAAGCGCTTCTTTCTGTCCTTTCAAATGTACTTGCTACCTCAGTTGCCCTTAAATTTATAAACACAGTTGGAGGTAACATCAACAGAGGGTATTTATCCAGTTTAGATTGACTTATTGAGCATGTAGTGCTGTATAGTATGTTACGAGCTAGCTTCAGAGAAGCATTAAGATAGATGCTAATAGAAATTAGGTAATACATAAGTAGTGAACATGCAGAGACTAAAGCAAAACTAAGCAAGTAAATTGACTAACGCAACACTATTGATAGGGTTGAGTAATGTTCAACCAAAAAATTGGAAGAAGATCAATATTACAAGGAGAAGAAGTTCAGTAGTGGGAATTGTGAAATTCTAAAAAAACAAAATCTACACGTCAAATGTTTACACAAATCAGGTTTATTGTAAATACCGTGAATGAACAAACTTTTTTCTGTATACCGCATCCACAAATCTAAAATATGAATAGCCATGGCGTCTGTGATTTCAAGAAGTTTGATTTATACACTATTGGCAAGTTTGTCGTGTATTCTCTAGATGACTGTGAAGTTGTTTTGTAAGTTCTCTTGGTTTTCCGCAACAGATCTGCAGAAGAGGCTATTTTCTCCTCTGTAAAATCATGAGAGTAAATGTTTGATCATGCGTTTTGATAGCGAACTCAAAATTTTAATGACACATCTTTGAGAACATTCCTTTTTTGCTGTGAAAATGTGATATACATATACATATATAATTTATTATCACTTCAGGTTCCAAGTGGACCGTGGAGCTTCAGAAGCACATCTCTATCTCACTCTGTTCTCTAAAGCTTCTTTTTAACTGGATCTACGAGTACCCGTAAGCTTTCATTTCCTCCCCCACATGATCTCTTCCATGTCACTCTCGGATGCCTAACTCACTGTTCCTGACTTGGGTTCGATTCAATAGTCTCCGCAACGTTATGTCCAATCCATCTCCATTTCCTTCTGTCTACTTGTTTGGTGATAGATTTTTGGTTGGTTTGTCACCGGAGTTCCTTGTTGTGGTTGTTTGTACATGTTGAGAATAATGTCGCTGAAAAAACAACGGTAACACTTCTCTGAATTCTTCTCAAATTAACTGGCAAACAGTGAGAAATGAGAGTAAACGAAGCATTTTCTTTTTTCATACATTTATTCCCCTTCATGAATTTGAATAAAGCAAGATCAACAGTTTATGCAAAATAAAGTGGTACCGTCATTTATTTCGTTGGCTTCTCATCAGCTGCTTACAGGCCAAAGACATTATTAAATATATCTACAGAAAACCCCGAGGGTCCCGCTTGCCACACATGTGTATGGCCTTCCGAAGATACACAAAAAACAAGTCCCCCTGAGACTTATACTTTCGATGATCAACTTGCCCCAACATAAGGTTGCACATCGGCTTACGGAGAAGTTGGAACCTATTCGTTGACGGCTAGAAGTGCACACCATGAAAGACTCATTTCATTTCTCTGAAAGTGTGAACCGCATGAACGTTTTAAATAAGTTCATGGTGTCATTTGATGCAACCTCCTTGTTCACAATGATTCCAATCAATGAAACTACTGAGATCATTTGTCAGCAGTCTGATCTTCTCCCACTCCCAGAGTCGGAATTCAAACACCTACTGCTAATGTGTACCGTGTATGTGCAATTCCAATATGACAACACTCTTTACCGACAAATAGATCGTGTAGCTATGGGCAGTCCACTTAGCCCTGTTTTAGCAGATATATTCATGTCCAACCCTGAAAGAACAAAGTTTAAGCATGCAATCGACTAAACAACTTTCTTACTGTCGATATGTCGATGACATATTTATAGTGTGCAACAATGAGAGTCGTGCTTCCCATTTACTCAGGTTATTCCATGACGCACATTATTTACATTATTATTATTGTTTCCTTTAATTCCTAGAGGAACACAGGGCTTCAGCCAAACGTCTCCATTGCTTTCGGTTCTCTGCTAGAGTCTTTACTTGGCTCCAAGTCTGCCCACACGTTTTCATCTCCTCTTCACATGACCTCCTCCAAATCACCCTTGCACTGACGACCAACTCGCCGCGTCCCTTTCGGGTTCCACTCGAGCAATGGCTTGTCTAGTGATGTCACTTGATGGTTTCCTCAGAGTATGGCCAGCCAATCCATCTCCATTTCTTCCTACCTATTTGTTGCACAATCGGTTCCTGGTTGGTTCGCTCCCAGAGATCCTTTCCTGTTGCTGATCTTTTCTGGCCGGCC
>OX235274.1:134750882-134929662 GCA_944472155.2 Trichobilharzia szidati
TGCATATGTCTTACTTAAATTGATAGGGCAATGGTTCGATATCAATTTTGGGTTATCTATGTTGAATAATGGTCAGTTCTCGGGATTAAATGATTCAGTCAGATTAATTTAAGCACCCGATTGACACAATGCCAGATGAGGTTAGAACTGACGAGATGTCATAGGTTTAATACTTTCGTCTATAATATAGATAGGTGAGGGTCACATGCCTTGTTTCCTACATCCATCCACTTGTAGTCACGTGTTAGCGAACTAATGCGTGGAGGGACTTAGTGCAGTTGTCACAGAAATAACAGTATTACACTGATCTTGCTTATCTTATATTTAAAGGAAAACATTCTCTGTAAGTCGTATACTTAATGTTGGCGATCACCAGTTGAGACAATATCCGTTATCATATTTGAAGATCAATAATTTAATAATTGCCATTGTAGCATTAAGAACACAATATTCAGCGAAGAGAATCTTTTCAATGAATTTATTATCAAACTGTACAATCGTATATATATGGTTTTTAAGAAATTATATCCGGTGAGGGAATTAGGTCAAAGGTGTGAATACATGAAATAATAATAGTATGAAATGCAATTAAAACTGTGTCTGTTTTCGACATAGAACTTTGCACTGATGTGCGGCAGTTCAAGTCGCCACACTCCATGCAATTAAAACTAAAATGTTTGTGATTATAATCATAGTTTAATGTCAAGTGGCAAAATAATTAATGTCAAATATAGAGTAATACATAAGGTGTTTAGATTTTGGAAAGGGGTACATAATTATGAGATCAATAGACGAATATAAAATGTTGCATAACATGGTGTGAAATTTGATAAGATAGAATTCAATATTGTAAAAATAAAAAATATATAAATAATAATTTTGGGTTTAAAATGACAAGTGGGTCAAGTGGAAAAGATTCAGAGTGAGAATAGTAATAATGATTATAATAATCGTAGTAATAAGGGAAAAGTACATAGAATAACTAAATAAACAAAATAAATAAATGTCTATGCCTCTACGGCCAAGGCAGAAGTAGGGATTGTACATACTTCTTTTGTACACAAAGATCTGGCTTAAAGTCATGAATTGCCAAGGCCTCAGCTGTCTTTAGAAGTCTGTAACGAAGAAAACGCGGGAAGTTAGCATGGATTCTATATATGATCTTGAAATCATGGTCAGGGTTGACAGTGACAGAAGTCGATCAGGTGTTCCAAAATAGAGCTTCGCACACTTCCTTTCTCCCTTGTAAAACCATGCTGGAATATGTTCTCATATCCGTGTGGAAAGCGTCCTCTGACTACGGCCAATGTACCTTGCTCCACAAGAGCAGGTGAACTGATAGATGCACATGGAGGCGGCCAGACGGGGGAGCTTATCTTTTACAGAGGTAGAGAACAACTTGCGGCTAGTGAACGTCATATGTAATTTTGCTGCAAAGGACGTCATACTGACTGATTTAGAGAGACGATTTTTGAGCATATCTGAAGCTTGATCACCTTTGAATTCCAAGTTCATGAATAAGGTCTTCTTTGGAACTGAGTCGGTGAAGTTGGCGTTGGTCAAATGAAGCGATTATTTAAATTAGGTGTTGGGAGATGATCACCACAGTCAGTTGGTTATCAGTATATTTTACAGATATTCTCAAATATATTTCTGGTTGGCACGACTTCTCCTCTTAAATATTAAAACCACCTGCTTATATAATCACATCTGAGCGTTTAGATTTTTGAGTCAGATGTGGTCGATTCTGGTACAACTTATCCGTCACTTTATGGATACTGTAGTCGGCAATTTTTAGGTGATGATTTAAAAAAGGATGTCGACGAATGTCATGGTCAAACTACAGGTCTAGGACAGTGAGATGATAATGGGTTGTCTCTTTTCACTATAATTGAGGTGTTCTTGTGCATAACTTTTGAGACATGAACAAACTCTAGTGGATAGTTCCAAAGTTCGGCCAGATACAATAAAGCAAGGAAGTATATATGAATAGGACAGTTGTTGGCTTTCATGAGAGGGGGGTTGTTGTTCGAGGGACAAATTGAGGGGAAATATATGACCATTTCACCCACGAGTTGAATGAAATCCAACTATCCTTCCGCAAATAATTTCTTTACGTCTGTTACAGTCTAGGAAGTGTGTCAGTAACCAATATTGACACTACTGCTTATAAACTGATACTTCTGTGATAGTTACTTACATTATGGTGTTTCATAGAGACAGAAGTAATAAAGGTAGGTCCTTCCTAATCTTCCATACATTTTCAAACAATTGTCCCGGATACTTGACCAGAGTTTCGCCTTCATCCTCAAGAAGAATGTTGTAGGCGAGGTTGTCTAGATGGAGTGCCTTATAGTTCTTCAGTACTTGAAATTCCTTTTCGGCACTTTAATCATTTACGTTAATCAGTCTTAACTGCTTTGGTGCAGTAAACACTAGTTGTATAGGCTTGTTAAACTTTTTCAAAGTAGTGGTGCTCAGTATTCCAGGATTCATTAAACACAGGGGTAGAATTCGAGCACTACGGTAGAGCATAGTCATCGCCTTCCTCGACGAACAATGTTAGCTGACATAGGATTGATCAGGTTGGAAAAGAGCCAGTGGTGGTCAAACCGAGACATGACATCAGTCAATGAAATCCACGACAGTTAGTTCAAGCTGGCAACGTAGGAAGGTGTAGACTGCCCAACTGGTTGGGGTCCTCGGGACGGTAAACACCAATGAAGGCTGGAGACAATCTGTGATGTGGCTCATAATCGTTCTGAATGGCGCAGATGCATCCTCTCCTTGTGACTTATAATATCTAATAAAACTATATTGTTCTTTGATATTACTATTCTTTTTACCTCATTATCTCTGTTTACTGTCTCTATTTTGCAAATCTTTTTACTTTCTTCTCTTGATTTGTGTGCTACATGGAGTGGAGTGTGGCAACTCGAACTGCTGCACATCGGTGCAAAGTTGTTCTATGTCGAAAACAGACAGACAGACGGTAGAGTATAATTCAACTTTAGATAAGCTTTTTTGATATAACACAAATTGATGCAGTATAAATAACTGGATTACGTTCGGAGTGCAATTTATTACTTATAATCATACTAATGCATTCACACAACTTTCATCAATAAACGGAATCAGTCAGTCTAGTTCTAGTTAAGTTCCTATGTTTCGATAACTTAACTAGGATATCAGACACAGGTTATAGGAACACATTGTTGATTTATTATTGAATGTCTCTGTTTTTTATGTAATTCAAAGCTATACTCAAATACTAGAAAATCTTTAGTACTGTTCAATATATCGATCAAATCTAAAAGTGGATTACTAAGCTAACTAACACAACACTACACTATATACAATTTAGCCTTTACATGTTAAATCCGGATTATTTATTGATTTATTATTATTATTTTTTTTTTTGATTGTTCACATTCACCTGCATTGTGTATCTTTAACCCTAACAAATCTCCTGACACGTCTGCCCACATTTACATCCGAAGTAATTGTTACCTCCAGTATGATCCTACGTTATATATATAAACATGAGCCAATAGGTTCCTGGTTCGAATTCAGTTCCACCTACTTCAGCCTGGGCGATTGGGTACTATCGTTAGCCCTGGCACGAACGATATGTGTAACCCATAGCTTGATACACTAAAGATTTATTCTGAGTAACTTTTCCTTATATTCCTTTACGTTCCCATTGGAACATAGGGCTTCAAGCTAGAGGCTTGAAGTTTCGGTAGTAGTGGTGTTTATTTTTACGGGATGGTATTGTTAGCTTCATGTCTGACCTTCCTTCTTTACCAGTCTTATTACTGGCTTAGCGAAGTGAAGGAGTGCGTCGGTCCGTTATTACTATTCCTTTGTCTCACACCACTGTTTACTGTCTATATTTTGCATTTCTTCTACTTCCTTCTCTTGCTTTGCGTGCTACATGGATTGTGGCGACTTGAACTGCCGCACACATGTGCAAAGTTCTATGTCGAAAACAGACAGACAGACAGGCAGGTGGCCGAAGATCAAACCCCGGACCACATGAGGCTTGGTTGGTGAGTATTCTACCGCTGAGCCACCGACGCACCGACCAATTGAGTTCAAACAATTAACAGAGTTATCTCACATGTGACTGACTTACTGGTTTCAGTATTGAACTTTTTCCGGAAGTGCAGCGGTTCGAGCTGCTACACTCTAAGTAGTACACAATGGTAAACTAAAAGGAGAAAGAAGGGATTGCAAAAAACTATAATAAACAGAAATGTGATGGAGAGAGAACAGTAAAAATGGAAAAACAATAGGCATTAATGTGTGATAGATCAAAAAGAGTAAATGCATCTGCACCATTGAGAACGATTTCTAACGATATCACCAATAGTATTCACACATTGGTGCTTAGAATCCCTAGGACCCGAACCACGAAGTCAACCTGACTGATGACTGGTTTCAAAGTAGTACAACTTTGCACAGATGTGCAGCAGTTCGAGTCACCACACTCCATGTAGCACACAAAGTAAGAGAAGAAAGTAAAAAGAAATGCAAAACAGAGACAGTAAACAGAGATATGAGACAAAAAGAATAGTAATAACGAAGAACAATATAGTTTCATTGGGTATTATAAATCACAAGGAGTGAATGCATCTGCTCCATTAAGAACAATTTTCAGCCAGCTATAACACTAATTGTCTCCAGACGTCATTGGTTTCTACCGTCCCGAGTACCCCAACCAGGAATTCTAGACTTTCCTACGTGGCTTAAACTAACTGTTGTGAATTTCATTGACTAATGAGGCCACGTTTTGGTTTGACCACCACTAGTTCTTTTCCAACCAGATTCTAAGTCAGATAACATTACCCGTCGAGGGAGACGATAGCTAGGCATGCGTAACACATGTCCTAACCATCTCAGTCGATGTAATTTCACAACCTTGTCGATTGATTTCACCTCCCTCCTTAGTTAGCACTCGACTGACACCTAACCTCAATATTGCTCACCCTATTACACCTACCACCTAACACGGGAGATAGAACGCAGGCACCTATAATCAAAGACAGCTAGCCGGCCTTTTCATGTCTTCCACTGTCAGTGGCCAGGTCTCATAGCCATAAAGTAGGACGGAGCGGACTACTGAGCAGTACACACTCGTTGGTCGATAACCAAACGGATATCATGTTTATGCCAGAGATGGCGTAAACTGGTATATGCAAAACTAGCCTTCTGTATCCGTGCTGAGATTTCGTCAGAGATCAACCCGGTGGACTGGCTGTTGCAGCTCCCCAAATAATGCGGTCTACCACTTCACTTCCTATTTCTAAGCTATGAGTCAATGTAGTCCAGTCCAGTCCTATAGCATCATCGTACATTTGACGGGAGCGAATCGCATGCCAAACATTCTCAGATTGCTGCTCAGCTCAAGGTGTTTAAAAGACTCTGAGAATTTTTTGTCAGCGTCTTCACCTAGAAGGACTTTGTCATCTGCATATTGTAAGTCAACGAGATTATTCCGTGGTAACAAGTCTATCCCTGAGTCTCTGAAATGAGTTAGGGTTAAGTTCATTAGTACATCTATGATGAAATTGAATAGAAATGGGGATAATGGGCATCCCTGGTGGACACCACTAGTTGTCACCACCCCAGATGGCAACTCGTCGTAGGCTCTCACCTGGCTGGCTGCATGCGTTCCTGTAGAGTGCCTTAATCAGTGCAATGTATTTTCTCGGCATTCTCCTCACAGCCAAACATCGCCAGAGTACCTCTTGGTAGACAGAATCGAATGCCACCTTTCGATCAACAAATATGACGATTGTTGGACGCCGACGGTAAGTATGCCTATGCTCCTCGATCTGTCGAAAGGTGAAGAGATGATCAATACAGCCTCTTCCTGGTCCAAAGCCAGCTTGGTTCTGTCGTCTTTGTTCCTCCCGAGCACCGCTTAGTCTACGCATGATTATTGAGCCTAGAACTTTAGATACCAAATTAGTCAAGCTAATCCCCCTGTGATTATCATAAGAAGACTTGTCTCCCTTCTTGTATATCGGGATAATCAATTACTTACACCAACTCGACGGGACTTCCTCGAATTCCCAGACACTGCCTAGTACCTTAGTTAACGCAGACAGTAAACTGTCTCCACCGTACTTAAATACCTCTGGAGTCATTCCATCGGATCCCACACCCAGGGAGGTTGTTTCACTTTTCATCTGCCTTTTGCCACCTGTTTCCCTGATAAGTCTAAATAGTTGTCTGGTGTTACCAATCGCCGATGCCTTTTCCATCTCTTTCACTTTTGTCGCCCACCACTGTTCACGGTCGTTACGAAGACTTCTTGTTAGTTTGCGTTTGAGTAGCTTTCGCTCCTCATCATAATCGGAGCTCGTCGGAATCAGTCTTCTTGCGTCAATCAGTTCTGATGAGGTGGTAGAAATCCACTGGCTCTTACTAACTTTAGGTTTCAGGTTATTAACAGCTTTTACAACTTTGTCTACAGCTAACTGTATGTTGTGTCAGGCTACCTCACTCAGGGGAAGTCCTGCTGTCGATGTGAGATACTCGTCTCGCTATTAACAACGATTTCTAGCCACATCACCAATCGTATCCAGACATTGGCTCCTAGAATCCCGAAGACACCCATCCACTACGTGGCTAGCTTACAGTAACTGTCAACGATTTCATAGATGGATCCCAAGTTTTAGCTTGACTTATTTCACATGTTTATCTTAACAAAAAAACGCGATTGTGCTACATTGTTCCATATTAGTTTGTTTATTAGATGTATCACACAGTGAAACAGTATTATTCACTTGATGACGTTTCGAACAAAATTTATTGTTCATAATCATATCAATTGTAATCACACGCCTTCGAAACTTGAGTTTTATATATGTAATATGCATAATAATAATGTGTAATAATAATAGTATGTATTAAATATGTAAGGAAATGTAAAAATAAAATAAATGATGATAGTAGCGATAGTAATAATAATGATAATAATAACAATAATGATAATAACAGTATTAATGACGACACCAACAATAAGGAATCTAAATCATCAGTAGTAATTCCATACAAGGAAGGAACCTCGGAAACCTTACGCAGAATTCTTAACAAGGCAGGAATAAAAGTGGCTGGCATTCAAATCACTCACAAACTCAATTAGAAACAAGCTTTGTCGGTTAAAGGATCAATCCTGTGGAGCCTTTAAAACAAAACAATTTAGTTTATCTAATACCCTGCCTGAGATGATTGCCAGGTCAAATACATAGGTCAAAGTATTATTTTTTTATTTACAGCTTGATTCCACACCGTATTTTCAGTACAAGTGTGGAATTTTCAGCGTGGATATCGGTAGCCCAAATTCAGGCCGACCATAGATATCGGGTGTGCGCCGGCAGGGGATCGAACCCCGGACCATGTGCATGGTCGGCGAGGGTCCTAACCACTGTGCCACCGACGCACAGGTGCAGTCAGACTAGTCGAGCATAAAAACCCAGCAGCAAAATCTGGATTAGTTGACCCGAATAAGATAAGAAATCTAGAGAATAGTTCAGCTATAGCACTTACTACATGCAGTTACACACAACCATACAATAGGATGATGGGATAAGATGACAGTTTTAAAATCCAATGTCACAGGGTTGAGGGAGAGATTGATAACAGAAGCTTTCTTTATCGAATCAACTGCAAATAGGTGCCTGAATAGGAATGATTCAACACCTGTCCCAGATATCTGAAATTCTACTATCCCAACGACGACAAATAGGAGAGAACAAAGAAAACTATGAAACTCAAGTTTCGAAGTTGTCATTATAATTGATTGATATGACTATGAACAGCAATAAATTTTGTTCGAAACGTCATCCAGTAAATAGCAATACTGTTTCACTGTGTGTGATACATCTAATAAACAAACTAATATGGAATTACTTACTACCACAGTGTCCAAGTTTTACACATATGTTAATATGTGCTACATTGTGTCTTTTTGATGTTATTGTTTTAAAAAATGAAAAACAATTTCTACAATCATGTTTGCGAGATGGAAACAAGTGTGAACATTTTGTTACTTATTATTATTATTGTTTTTTTACACAGATGGATGCTGTATTCAACAAATTAAAAACAAAAGTTTCAAGTGCTCTACCTGGTAATCCATTAACTCGAGAATATGAAATTGAAAAACAAATTGGTCAGGCGGGTCCTGGTTTACTATGGAAGTTGTATTCAGCTAAAAAGCGATCAACTCAACAGGTGAGTGATGCTTATACATTCATATATATGTATATATATATAATATTATTCTTCACGTTCCCAGTGGAACATAGGGCTTCAAGCTAGAGAGCTTGAAGTTTCTGTAGCAGTGTTATTATTTTTACAGGATGGGGTTGCTAGCCTCATACCCAACCTTTCCTCTTTACCAGTTTTATTCCTGGCTTAGCGAGGTAAAGGAGTGCGTCGGTGACCGGGGATCGAACCCCGGACCATGTGCATGGTCGGCGAGCGTCCTAACCGCTGTGCCACCGACGCACTATAATTCCCTTAAGTTGCGAATGGAACATAGGTCCTCAACAACACATCCCCATTTCACGGAATATACACATTGGATCATAGGAATTATTAAAAAGACGGTTGCAGCGAAGAAAATTTTCTTTTCGACGAAGTCACCGTCAACTAGACAGCTGTACATTCGTGTATTTATAACAAATCGATGGGAAAGTTCCAGAATAATTTCCGGTTAAAGGTCAAATTAATAAAATTACAATTAGGAATTAAAATGCCATAATAAACAAGGGGAGGGGGACGGATAAAACTCAAACAAAGTAGCATCATAATTACTGAGAAGATTGACATTGATTGTGCAATTGGGGGGTTAGAAATGTAGAAATAACAAAAATAGACAGGATGTTTGGATAAGAAAAGTCTAGTGGGATCATAACTAATGTGACGAATAATTGTTTATGCAATCAGGGATTAAATATGTAGAAATAATAAAATGACAAAATAAACAGGAAGTTTGGATAAGAAAGGCAATGGGATAGTCACTATTATAAGAATTACCTGTTTATGATGGCCATGGCAGGGACAAGGGTCGGACGTATTTCTTTTTTGGATACAAAGCGTGGGTTTGAGCTTTTGGATAGCTAGTGCCTCGGCTTTGCGCAGATGTCTTAATTTCACTCCCTTTGATAGATTTGATCGAATCGTGTATATTATTTTGAAGGATTTCTCGAACGGCACTGAATGTCCTGAATTGACTAGATGTCCTGCTACTGAACTACATACACGTTTTCGATCTCTTCCCATTTTATCCTGTCGTCTGCAGTCCTCTTTAGTTGGCTGCACAATTGTCCATAAGCTTTCATCTCCTGCTCCTTATACGATCTCCTCTGTGTCACCCTTTGACGCCCAACTCGTCGTTTCCAATTCAAGTTCCACTCGAGGGCCTGGTACACGATGCCACTGAACTATCTTCTCAGCGTATGTCCTACCTATCTCCATTTTCTTCGATGTATTTGTTGAACGGCAGGTTCTTGGTTGGTTCTTCGCCTGCCAAAGTCTCTTGTTACTAATTCTTTCCGGCTATTTGATCTTCATTATGGAGCCAGCCAGCGAAGGTGGCAGCTGTTGATAAAAGTCTACAGTAGTCATATTAATATATGTGTAAAACTTGGGACATAATGCTGGGAGTGCAGCTATGCCTCACTTCCACAGTATTTAAATTCTAGGGGAAAATATACAAACAAACTAAGGGAGTTGCCATGGGGTCACTAATATCCCTGGTTGTAGCAGATATATTCATAGATGATAGGTGGGAAAAGCATAGCGATTGAAACGTTCAGCCCCACCCCACGTCGAAGTATGGTGGAGGTGTATGTAGATGACACATTCACTGTACTCAGAACACAGGATATAGATAGATAGATTTTTCGAACACATTAACTCACTCAAAGGTGGAGGCAATTCAATTCACTTATGAATTGAGAAGTCAAGAAGGGGAACTTCCAATGTTAGATTGTAGCGGAAAAAGGAAAGAAGATGGGAAGTTAAACACACTAGTGTTTACAGGAAACCCACACATTCAAACAGATATTTGAACTTTTGATCATCCCATCCTATGCCAGTGAAAATAGGATTGGTGAAATGTTTGAGTAATAGAGCACAAAAACTAAGTAGTACGAGGGAAAATCTAAGACAGCAAGTGAGACATATAAGATAAGCTTCGAAACTAAATAATTACCCTGATAGATTAGTCAGAAAGTATGTAGGAAAATGTAAAAATAAAATAAATAATGATAGTGGTGATAATAATAATAATAATAATAATATTAATGACGACATGCATGTCAAACATACGCAAGACAAAACCAACAATAAGGAATCTGAATCCTTTGTATTACTTCCATACAAAGAAGGAACCTCGGGAACTAGCTTACGGAGAATTCTTAACAAGGCAGGAATAAAAGTGGCTGGCATTCAAACCACCCACAAACTCAACTAGAAAGAAGCTTTGTCGGTTAAAGGATCCTGTGGAGCTTTTAAAACAAAACAATGTAGTTTATCTAATACTCTACTGGAATGATTGTCAGGTCAAATACATAGGTCAAAGTAGTAGAACAGGGGCAGTCAGACTAGCGGAGCATAAAAACCTAGCAGCCAAATCTAGATTAGTTGATCCGAGTAAGATAAGAAATCTAGAGAATAGTTCAGCTATAGCACTACACCACATGCGATTACACAGAACCATACAATGGGATGGGATAAGATGACAGTTTTAAAATCTAATATAACAGCTGGGTGGAGGGAGAGATTGATAACAGAAGCTTTGTTTGTCGAATCAACTGCAAACACGTGTAATAGGAATGATTCAACACCTGTCCCAGATATCTGGAAAATTCTACTACCCCTACGACGACAAATAGGAGAGAACAAAGAAAACTATAAAACTCAAGTTTCGAAGTCGTGTGATTATAATTGATTGGTATGATTATGAACAATAATAAATTGTGTTCGAAACTTTGTCATCCAGTAAATAATACTGTTTCACTGTGTGATACATCTAATAAACAAACTAATATGGAATCTGCAGCAGCCAGTTGGTGATGCTTTTGGTGAAGCGCTATACCTCTGACCCATAAAGAGGACCTGTGTTTTCTTTCATTGGAAGCAAAAGTTAAGCATAAGGACATGGAATGTTCACACAATGTTCAAAGCTGGGAAGGTTATTCATTATTGTCCCCCGCCCCAATTATTGTCTCCTGGATTACTTAAAAAAAGATTTTTATTACATTGTAGAGAAATTTAAAAGCTGTCTATAGGCAGTAGGTGATGTGCCCCTAGGTAGAATTGTTAATATCATAATTAATAGGCATTTGAACTCATGCAAGAAATTGGCAAACGTTAGTGTATCGGACTCTCCGGACCATCTTTGTCCACAACTTTCTCTTTACACACCTCCTCAGGTAGGATATGAAGTAATTATGATAAAAGACTTTACCTTCATACAACGTCACATAAAAACACGAAGATACTTTATTCGATACGCTTTTTATGTGTGAAGAAAATATGTTAGGCATGAGTTCACCAATTTATTTTCCCTGTCCTTATGTTTTTGTCATTATTTCCTATCAACTTATAATCTCAAGTTAGACAACGAACTAACTTCATTATTCAGTAAGAGAATCATTGAAAATTAGCAGAGAGTATTTGACAGTTGTTTCGTTCTAGTTTGGGACTCTTCAGCGATATGCGCCTTGGCCCTGGCAGGAATCAAACCCAGGACCTTAAGGCGTGTACATTGACCATTCAGCTAACAGGACGGAATCCAACCGTTTGTTAATTCCAGCTTCTGTTAACTCATGATTTATAGCGCCACGGCCAGCTAATGTCATCGACCCGAGTTGGTGAACTTAGCTGACGACCTACCACCATAAATTCAGGCAATTTCATTCTCCAGTCAATAGACTGTTGAACAACAGATTGATTCCAAGTAAAGTTTTCTGTTTGCGTTGGTGGCACAGCGGCAGAATTCTCGCCAACCGCGCCTCATGTGGCTCGGGGTTCGATCCCCGGCCACTGGCGCACTACTTAACCTCACTAAACCAGTAATAAGACTGGTAAAGTGGGAAGGTTGGACATGAGGCTAGCAATCCCATCCTGTAAAAATAAACACCACTGCTACCGAAACTTCAAGCTGGCTCTAGCTTGAATCCCTATGTTCCACTAGTAACGTAAAGGAATATAAAAAAATTTAAATAGTTTTCTCTAGATGGAGCATAGAGAAAACAGAGGTGATGAAGATTCCTGGGCGACACCACCAACAGCAACAACAACAACAGACAACAATCAGCATAAATGGAAGGGACCTGAAAGAAACAACCTCCTTTACCTACCTGGGAAGCATCGTTTCAACTACGGGCGGAACTGACGAGGATATCAAAGCAATAATCGGAAAAGCAAGACAAGCTTTCACTACTCTCAAGTCTGTGTGGAGGTCAACAACACTCAGCATCAAAAATAAGATCCGGATTTTCAACCCCAATGTGAAATCAGTCAGTGCTACTATACGGATCAGAGACTTGGTGCGTTATAAAGAGCATCTCAAATAAACTACAGACCCTCATTAACAGTTGTCTTCGCTCAATACTCAAGATCAGATGGCCGGCCAGAAAAGATCGGCAACAGAGATCTCTGGGAGCAAACCAACCCAGGAGGAACCGATTGTGCAACAAATAAGCAGGAAGAAATGGAGATGGATTGGCCATACTCTGAGGAAACCATCAAGTGATATCACTAGACAAACCCTCGAGTGGAACCCGAAAGGGAAGCGGCGAGTTGGTCGTCAGTGCAAGGGTGACTTGGAGGAGGTCATGTGAAGAGGAGATGAAAGCGTGTGGGCAGACTTGGAGCCAGGTGAGAACTCTAGCAGAGAACCGAACGCAATGGAGAGGTGTGGCTGAAGCCCTATGTTCCTCTAGGAATTAAAGGAAACAATAATAATAATAAAATCTTTTTGTACTATCATTGTTATTATTTCTTCTTCTTCTTATAATTATAGGAAGCTACTATATGGATTATGGAGAAGAAATTGTTAGAATCTTATCCAAAAACACAACGTGATTCTATGATAGAAATACTTAAACATGGTGTAGCAACTCTGACACGAATTAAACATCCAAAAATACTATCTGTACTTCAACCACTGGAAGAATCACGTGAAAGTTTAGCCTATGCATCAGAACCATTGTTTACTTCGCTGAATAGTGTATTGTCGAAAGAATTTATCAACACTGGACAACAACAGAATGAATCTATGGAATTCTCTTTATCAGATATTGAAATTAAATATGGTTTAGTACAGGTAAGCCCTTTTTAAAAAAAATATTATCCTTTTTGTTCAAGGGTTTGTTAACACATCATACTTGATTGACCACCGACCCATTGAGTTATACTAGGTGAAACCAAAGTTCCTGCTGGTCCCACCATGCCAGACTGAAAACAGTTACAATCATACTTAAACCCTCTTCCACTATTTTGGCTTGTAGGGATTTGATTGATTGGTTACAGGATTTCATCATGAGCTGACGAGTAGGGTAGAGCAGGTCGGGTGTGAGGACAAATACTCGCCAATGACATTGGTTAGTGGTTGTGCCATGTTGTGAATTAGCAGAAGTTGGAATTCATGGGCCATTGGATCGGGTCCCAGTGGCTTAGTGGTCTACGAGCTCGCCTTGTAACCAGAGGGTCCTGGGTTTGAACCCTACCGGTGGGTGCGTACTGATGAAGAGCCCCAAACTAGGACAAAACGACTGTCCAGTACTCCCTTCAGGCTTTCCGACGGTCCTCTAACTGATGTCAGCTCATAATGAAATCTCCTCCACTATGTTGAAGGTTTGAGGATGAAGTCATACTGCTAGCGAAGAGGCGTGTAACCAGTAGTAAGACGTCTGATTCAGAGGACTAGCAAACACTGATTGGTCACCGAGGTATAACACTAATATTTCATATTGCTAGTCGATTGTGTTAGTTAGCTTATCGATTAGGCCAGATATATAACGACGGGAAATGATAAGTATTGACAAATAATTCGAAAAAAACAACAAAATATCCGTTATTTATCTAATTAACGTACGATAGAAAATCAGGTACATGATGCCTCCTCTCCTGTCTGCAGAGTGACGGTTGGCAGGAAAGTTGACCTAGAATGGTACATCCTGACTTATCCTGTGACTGTCCATAGTCGGCGATAAAGTCTTCATATTGACACAACGACTTCAGTTAACAAGTCAATTATCTAGGTTCTTTCTTTTGTGAATCAAGAGTAATTGATATTGTGAATTTGATAGTACTTAGTAGCGATAAAATCAAGAATGCGCGTTCTTGCCTTATTTGAGGTTCAGCAGCTGGATGTAGGCTTTAGCGTTTGAGACGATAGGTGCTAGATTCAAGTGTCAGTGAGAAATACCATTACTCACTTGAGATACAGCTAATGGTAAAGCAAGAGTACTGAAACGTATATTGCAAATTTATTGCTATTTTGATAGATGACGATGGAATCCAAAATGCGCGTTTAGTCCTATTTCAGTGCTGGTCATCTGAATGTACTTTCGTCTCAGTTAGTGGTGGTGTTTCCCTCTGAAACTAAAAGTTATCGTACTAAACGCCAAAGCCTTCTCCACTAGATGACATGTCAACATAGACGTATCATTTTTGTCTACGAAATTTTAGATTCCAATAGAAGTAATGCTGCAAATTCCTGATTTAAAGTTTTAGAATAATGGTAGGATGCGTTACAAACTGCTTTCCTGTTTGATACAGTAACTAGTCTACTAGTCTGTTCTCATGTATTTCTCGTTAACTGAAACAAAACCTGATCGATTGAATAAACAGGAATTTGATAATAGATGAGCTGGTATATATTTCATCTTTTAAAGACTTACAGAATTAAAAAGTTCCTTCCTTTATGCTTTCCTTTAATTCTGTGTTCAATTAGTGTACTATGCTAATTAAGACCCACCTATCCGGAAAAGATTTTCCACATACCAGACTAATTGCTGTAGAAATGTCAGGAGTGGATACAAAAGGCTTGTGTGACATTTGCCAACATGGAGCATCTCAGGCGTATGTATGATATTCAACTATCTATCATAAGACGCATATATTGTGCAGTACTTCCCCTCTGTCCTCCTTTGTAGCTGTGAGATGTGGCCATTGAAAGTCGAAGATATGAAAAGGATATCTGTCTTTGATCATAGATATTTGCGTTCTATCATCCGTGTTAAGTGGCATAATAGGGTGAATAATGTTCACGTTAAGTGTAAGTGTTATGTAAAGACAGCAAGTCAGTGGATGCGGCTTTGAAGCTACATCGATCGAAATGGCTAGTACTTGTGTTGCAGATGCCAAGCCACCGCCTTCCTCGACAGGAAACGTTAGCCGACATAGGTTTAGACTGGAAAAGATTGAGTGGTGGTCGAATAAAAACATATGAAATCAATCTATGAAGTATTTGAAAGCGGGTTTGAGCCAGGTAGGGAGGTGTAGACTGCACGGTTGAGATCTTCAGGATGCTAAGAACTAACGACTGGATACAATTGGTGATATTGTTTTAAAATCGTTCTCACTGGTGCAGATGCATTCTCTCCTAGTAATCGCCTAGACCCTCTAAATTCTCATGTTCTTCATTCCATGTTACTATTCTTTGTCCAGTGCATTTCTGCTCATTATAATCCTTTTGAGTCTCTTTTTTTTCTTCACGTCTGTGTGCTATGTGGAGTGAGGTGACTTGAACTGATGCCTTTGTGCGCAAAGTTGTCTGTTAATACTCAGTCATTTCATCAGAGTATACGCTATATATTGTATGAAGGCCAGCAGTATTCCCCAGTTGCTCAGGTTAATGGTGTTAGAGTGGAATTCGAGCCCCAGGATCCATTGACTGAAAGTTTGAGTACTTTAGCCAACGAATCATATCTCTACTGTATATATTATGTATGTATGTTGTAACTATATTGTAAAACTTTTTACACAAGTCGACTCTGACTCCCAACCTCCCCCCACAAATTTTGCTTCTTTTTGTTGTAATTCTTTTTAGCTCGCTGAAGCTTTAAACTTTCTCCACTGTGATTGTCATCGTCTCCACTTGAATTTAACACCTGAATCTATCGTGATTAATCGATTTGGAATATGGAAACTTGGCGGATTTGAATTCTCTCAGGCAATATCTAATCCTGACGGGAAACATGCGGAACAGTCTACTATTGTCAGAATTCCTACCTGGCAGTCAAATTTAATGCCTAATTGTCAACTGAGTTTAAATGCTAGCAGTCCAGAGGCAATTTTACAAGTAAGTAAGAGTCTTTAAAACACTCTATTTATTTAACTGGTCGTGTGGTAAGTATGACCTATGGTTTATCCCGGCATTCAAATTTCTTTGGATTTATTTTCTTGACTTGTTCGTGTTATTACTTCACATAGTACGTTACCTTTGAGCTACAATCGCATAATATCTAGAGGTTTCTTGTTTACAGATCCAAAATAGTTCTTTTTGCCTATTTAAGTTCAACGACGAATTGAAATGTATTCATATCCTAACTGCTTTTCTCTGGCGTCAACTGAGTTTGTATACTGCTCAGCAGTCCACTCCGTTTTCCTTTATAGCTGTGAGACCTGGCCATTAAGAGTGGAAGGCATGAAAAGGCCAGCTAGTTGTCTTTGATCATAGGTGCCTACGTTTTATCTCCTGTGTTAGGTAGTAGGTGTAATAGGGTGAGTAATATTGAGGTTAGGCATAGGTCAAGTGCTGGGCAGGTGGGAGTGGAAATCAATCGACGTGGGTGTGAACTTACACCGACTGAGACAGTTAGGAATTGTGTTACGCATGCCTATCCATTGGTCGCCTTCCTCGGTAACTGGAAATGTTACTGACATAGGATTGATCAGGTTGTAAAAGAGAAAGCTATTAGTGGTAGTGGTGGTCAAACCGAAATATGGCTTCACCAGTCAATGAAATGCATAACAGTTAGTTTTAGCCAGCCACGTAGGGAGGTGCACACTGGCTGGCTTCTTAGTTGGGGACCTTGGGATGGTAAGAACTAATGAAAACTGAAGGCAATTGGTGATATGGCTGGTTCAAAATCCTAGTTGTCAATAGCTGGTGCAGATGCATTCACTCTTTGCGATTTAGAATATCCAATAAAATTCTATTGTTGTTCCATATGACTACTCTTTTTCCCTAATACTTCTGTTTATTATCTCTCTTTTGTTGAATCTCTCACTATTCTCTTCTCTTGCTTTTTGTGCTATATCGAAGGAGAGTGGCAACTCGGACTGCTTCACACCTGCAAAGTTCTGTGTTGAAACCAATCAGTCGGTCAGTCAGTCATATATATGACTAAATAACATGCCTATACATGCAATAAACAAGGAGTTTAGTTACACAAACTATCTAACTACTTATCAGGATATCTGTTATAAGTGGATTGCGTTCAATGAATTTGTTATTGATTAAATAGAAAATCGATTTCATGTATTCTTCTTTTATTATCTTTGACTGTTTTTAGTCCACTAGTTTTGCTTGCTTGCTTGTTTATTTATTTCCTTGCTTGCTTGCTTGCCGTGTGTTTAAGTCTATATTTTCTGAGGGTATTTCTATTTATTTATTTATATTTTTGCATAAAATGGATATGTAAATGTCTTGTTTAAATCATTGTCTCCAGTGTAAAGTAGTAGTAGTAGGTTATTGCTACCGGTAGTTATGTCAACATTGTTATGCTGTCATTGTTGTGTGTCTTCGTTTTTCTTTCCATGCGGTTTTATTATTCTTATTAAAAAACAAATTTGGTACATTGATAGTACGAAGGACTTCAATGGCACATCTCCATTTTGTTCTGTTCTTGGCGGTCCTCTCTAGCCAGACCTGCCTGTTGTCTGATTTGCATCAG
Source organism: Trichobilharzia szidati (assembly GCA_944472155.2). Taxonomy (NCBI): domain Eukaryota; kingdom Metazoa; phylum Platyhelminthes; class Trematoda; order Strigeidida; family Schistosomatidae; genus Trichobilharzia; species Trichobilharzia szidati. Next base: position 134,768,816 of record OX235274.1, read on the forward strand.
TGTACGAATAACACGACACAGAGTTTCCAAATAAACCTGTTGGATATCCCACTGGAAGTCAATATTTTGAAGGCTAATTATTAACTGACAACTTGGAAAACACAACAGTTAGTTTACGCCGGCCACGTAGGAAGGTCTAGACTGCCTGACTGACTGTTTGGGATCCTCGGGACAGTAAAAATCAATGAAGGCTGGAGACCATTGGTGATATGGCTGGTGCATATGCATCCACTCCTTGTGACTTATAATCTCCAATGAAACTATATTTCTCTTCGTTATTAGTATTCCTTTTGTTTCATATCTCTGTTTGCTGTCTCTATTATGCATTTATTCTACTTTCTTCTCTTGATTTGTGCGCTACATGGAGTGGATGGTGGCGACTTGAACTGCTGCACATCGATGCAAAGTTCTATGTCGAAAAGAGACAGACAGACACACAGATAGTTTGGGATTTCAGACATAAAGAGAAAGGCTGACGAAAATGAAGACACCAAAAAAGTAAAGTTGGTAGGAAAGAAAACAAATGAAAATAAAAAAAGTATCAAATTGCCAAGAAATATGATTATAGTCTTTGATAGTGAACCCGCTGGATAACTGTGTCGTCAGCCTCGTTTGGAACTAATCGTCAGTACCCACCCAACAGGGTTCGAACCCAGGACCTTCCGGTTACAAGGAAAGCTCGTAAACCATTCAGTCATTGGGACCCGGGTCAATGGCCGCCAGTCCATGAATTCTAACTTCTACCAATTCGTGATTTATTTAGCGCCACCGGCACCAGCTAATGTCGTCGCTGGCGAGTATTTGTTCTCACTCACCCGACCGGGTGGACCCCACTGGTCACGACTTTTGACTAGAACTCCAGGGAAATTCGTCCTGTAGCCAGTCACTAGCGAACATCAGATTAATTTTCAATAGTTCTCTAGCTGATATTAATCCGTTATCAAACTTGAAACAAATCAAATGTCTACAAATAAATTCTTGAAGAAAATTTTCTTCCAGACGAAACCACACCCATTTATGTTGTACACTCATGAATATGTATATAGTAAATGGGTGAGAAAGTTTCAAAACTACTTCCAGTCAAGGATCAAATTAACAGGATTACAAATAGGGATTAAAACAGTAATGACAAAGTAAACAGAAAGATCGGATAAAAACATAATAGGATCATAATTGTGATCTTATTAATTTGTCTCTTGACCGGAAATAGTTCTGAAACTTTCTCGGTCGTGTTCTTTCGGAAGTGTGTGGGCGGTTGTTACTTCCCGGCTGCCCACACCGTGGAAGTTGGTTGAGTCTTCGGGTACCTGAAATACAGAAAAGGTTAGTGTTGCGTGACCGCAGGGGACAACTGCTTGAGGCCGGTCACACACGGCCTGTTTTTGTTTGTTCTTTTTTGTTTGGTGTGTCTCAGTAGCATATTTATCACTTCTGCCCTGTGACACGGCAGCAGGAAGCGCGGTCGTTGTTAATCCGGGCCCCAACCGATCTGGCATAATATTTTGTGATTTTGTTTGAGTCATAGCATTGGATTGGATTGGGTAACTACTTTTTGTCTAACCGCTATCCGAACAACCTTTCTGGCATGGTAGGACCTGTAGGAACATAAGTTCCAGCCAGTGTAGCTCGTTGGGTCATTGCGATATGCAAGCCCGACCACCACGTCAAGGTAGCAGCTATCGGCCGGGTGAAACTTTCTCACCCATATACTTTATATATTAACGAGTGTGCAGCCTAATTGATGACTTCGTCGGAAAGAAAATTGTTTTCGCTGCAACTGTCTTTTTAACTTTTCCGATCTTCTATTTTCCCTAAATTGTCTTCCTTCTCATTTAATTCAATTTTAGATTTTCCCGTCGATTAATTGGACCCTGAAGTGCTCGGTCTTAGGTTGACATGTAGGCTCCTTGTGCAGATAATTTGACGATTTCTGGTCATGTAACTTGAAGTCAGTTGCGGTGTGTGGTGACTAGCAGTGGAATCCAGGATAGTGTGCATTTCATCCTATTCGGAACTAGTCGTCATCTGGATGTACCTGCATTCCCCAGTGAGTAGGTGAGTGGTGTTGTTCCCGCCTAGGCTCGAACCCAGTGCTTAAAAAATTGACGGGAAAATCTAAAATTGAACTAAATAATTAATTATAACCTGTTGCACGAGAGGTAGCTCTCGTGGCCCAATCGGTCTAGTGGATAACGGTTTAGTGTTTGAAACTATGGGCATTGGGTTTGAGCCTCGGTGAGAACACCACCACTAACTCATCGGGGAATGCAAGTACATCCAGATGACGAGTCCCGAATAGGACTAAATGCTCATCCTGGATTCGCAGCACTACTAGTCACTATCCATCAATTGACTTATTGTCTTCCTTCTTGTTACCTCCTGACTTAATGGGCAACTGTAACCAATATTAATTGTTTGTCATTCCTCAAAAGTACTGCCATATTTGCCTGTTTTTCGTTAATCTATTATTCCAAAAAGTGTAAATTGCATAACGATATTTTCTTATCACTATTGTTATTCTTATTGTATGCAACATATGTGTATAGGGTGAAGTGACCGCTGCAAGTGATATGTTCTCTTTGGGTCTATTAATCTGTGCCCTATTCAATCGTGGTAAATCAATTCTCTACGTGGGGAATGATTATTCAGCGTATAAACGAACTGTGAAACAGGTAAGTATATATAGACGTAATACTATTTGTGCTTTTTGTTTGTTCTGTTTTTCTCATTTTATACAGAGTCAGTCCTCGGGGGACACCTTGGCTAGAAATCTTAGGATGTTTGGGATGAGATTGATCCCTGTCAAATATAAGATGATGCTATAGAACTAGAGTGCATTAATCTCTAGTTTATGGATAGGGAGTGAAGTGGTTGAACTCCAGTTGTCTGATTGCTGACGAAGTCACAACATGGATAGAAAAGGCTTGTTTGACGTTTGCCAACTTACGCCATCTCTGGCTTATTAGTAGACATAATATTCGGCTGGCTATCGATGAAAGGACGTGTGTACTGTTCAGCAGTTCGCTCTGTTCTCCCTTATGGTTGGCTGTGAGACATGGCCATTGAGAGTGAAAGACATGAAAAGGCCGGTTAGCTAGCTGTCTTTGATCATAGGTGTCTGCGTTCTATCTCCCGTGTTAGGTGGTAGGTGTAATAGGGTGAGTAATATTGAGGTTAGGCCTCGGTCGAGTGCTAGGTAGGTAAGGAGAGGAAATCAGTCGACGAGGTTGTTAAGCAGCCGGCTGGCCATTTGATCTTCAGTATGGAGCCAATCAGCGAAGGTGGTGGCAGCTGTTGATGAAAGTCTGTGGTATCCTGATGGAAATTCTTTTCGTGATTGATACGTAGTGCAGGTTTCTGATCCGTATAGAAGAATTGACTGACGGACTTGACGTTGGTGTTGGAAATCCGAATCTTGTTCCTTATGCTGAGTGACAACGGAAGATTTCCATACTAGTTTCAAGTCGGTTGACGAAGGTGTATCTTGCCTTTCCGATTCTGACTTTGACATCTTCGTCCGTCCTGTCTGCCTGTAGTTGAAACGATGCTTCCCAGATAAGTGAAGGAAGGAGGAAACCTCTGAGGCATTGCTGAAATAATTGTCTACAATCTCCCAAATAACTTCATAACTTCAAGTAAAAGGGCTTTAACACAACCCGCGTAAATGTTAATCCAATTTCACATTAGTTTTATTTAACTTGTCATCACTCAGTTCAGTATAGATTGAATATCAGTGCTTATCAATCAGTTGTGACATTTACTGTCAATTAAGCCACCACCACATGGTGTAGAATCAAAGATCAGCTGAGAGGTTATAATACCATTTGGATTATTGATTTATCTGCATAATTTCAATCTAACACATTCTGCTTGAACTATCCACAACAGGAAACGCACGAAATTCTTCGAAGTGAAGACGGGAGTAAGATAAAGCTGACTGGCTGCCTACTATCTACAAAGATTTTCCTGATTGCGGTTGACTGGATAATGCGACAGACTGTGGAGGGCAGCAAGGAAACGGGCATAAAATGGACCCACACAAAGACAATCTTGGAGGGTCTGGACTTCGCCGATGATATATTTCTGATTTCCTACAAACTGGAAGGTATGCGAGTGATGAAAAGCAACAAGTTGGTGATAGAAGAAGCATCCAGAGAAAATAGGACTTCAGGTGAACATAGAGAAAACAGAGTTGATGAAGATTCCTGGCCAACAGCAACAACAATCAGCATAAGTGGAAGAAATCTGAAAGAAATAATAATAATAATAATATGCAAATTGAACAAACAAAACAAAAAATAAATACCGTCGACATAAGAGTAGAAATCATAATAGTTTAGTTTAGATGAATGAGGCTTGTGAAAGAAGGAGGAGCAGTTGAACAAACTTTTTTTCTGTGTACAAAGATCCAACATTTTTAAAAATTTCGATGACCAAAGCTTCAGCAATATGGATGAGACGGATACTTATTGATTTTAGTAGATTATTTTTCGCTCTGTCTGTCTGTCTGGCTGGCTGGCTGGCTTCAACATAGAACTTGGCACCGAAGTGCAGCAGTTCGAGTTCCCACGTTCCAAAGAGCACACAAAGGAAGACAGGAAAATGAGTGAAGAGAATCAATAGAGTTTTGACAAGTATAGAGTGAAACAGAATGAGTAATGGTAGAAAGGAATATGAAAGATTACAGAGACTGAATACATCTGCAAAAGCCATTGACAACGAGGATTTTGAGCCATGTCACCTATTGTCTGTCTCCAGTCTTCATTGATTGATTCTTAGAGTCCCGAGGGCAGGCCCCAACCCGGAAGTCTGTATCTCCCTACCTGACTCAGTTTAACTGTCAAGGATTTCATGGATTGATGAGGCCATGTTTTTGTTTGGCCACCACTTACTCCTCTTTTCCAACCTGCACCTATATCAGCTAGTAATGCCCGTCGGGAGGGGGAGGCGATGGCTAGGCATGCGCATCACGTGACCTAGCCATCTCAATCTATGTAAATTTATAGCCTCTTCGATTGATTTTCCCTTTTTGCCCAACACTCTACGCCTAATGTCAACATTACTTACCTTATTATACCACCTAACGCGAGAAAGAGATCATAAACATCTATGATCAAAAACAGACAATCTCTTCATGTCTTCAACTCGTATTGGCCATGTTTCAGAGCCATAGAATAGAGGAAGACGGAGCGAACTGCTGAGCAGTACACACGTCCCTTGGTTGATAGTCGGATGTCACGCCTACGCCAGAGACGGTGTAAGTTAGCGAAAGCAGCTCGAGCTCTGTAGATCTGTGCTGAGATTTCGTCACCAATCAATCCGTTGGTGCTGATGTAACTTCCCAAATAGGTGAAGTGGTCAACATGTTCTATCACCTCACTCCCTATCACTAATCTAGGAGTTGACGTAGTCCAATGCTGTAGCAGCATCTTACATTTTACAGGGGCGAATCGCATGCCAAACATACGAAGATTGCTGCTCAAGGTGTTCAGAAGACTCTGCATTTTGTCAGCATCCTCCCCTAACAGGACTATGTCGTCTGCGTATTCTAAGTCCATAAGACTATACCGTGGTAACAAGTCGATTGCTAAGTCGTTAAGTTCAGTTAAGGATACTTCCATTAGCATATCTATGATGAAGTTAAACAGGAATGGGGAAAGTGGACATCCTTGACGGACACCACTGGTTGTTATCAAATCAATTTTCTCCTTTTAGAGATAACTTTGAAGGAAGAGGCTGTAGAAATATGGCGGTCACTATTGACCAGATGCTCAGTTATTACTCTTCTTATGACCCAACTTCCCACGTCTTCGTAACCATGGAGGATAGTGTTCTTGCATCCTCTTGAACAAAAACCGCATCGAACTGTCGATTTGCCTAACTCCAAAATTGGAGATGAATTGATAGATGCACATAGAGTTACACAACTGCGGGATCTTGTCCTTGTCAATATTTGCTGAATAGTAATAGTCGACTAGAAAATGCTATTCTCAGCGATACTGTGCAGTGAATGTCCTTTTTAGGGACTGTGAGATCCTTTTTTCTAAGGATGTCAGCAGCTAAATCACCTTTGAATTCAAGATTCATTCATATACAGCCTTTTCTTGGTTACAAACATTTTTGTCTATAAAAAGCGGTAGAAATTCATTTCCCATTAGGATTTTTCTGAGAAGATTCAACTCTTCCTCCACAGCGTCAGGATTACATATGCGCTGACTACAAATAGCAAGTGGTGGAATCAGGTCTCTTTTTCGACCAATGGGTGATAATCAGTTGTAGGAATTTGTCAGTTGACCATTCCATGACAGCTTTTCTATAAATTTAATCTCCTCAAAGTTTCATCAGTCCTCTTTGATAATTTCACATTTGAAAAAAAAAAGAATATTAGACTCGTTCTTTTCATTCATTCATTAATTTTTTAGACTCAACTTTTACTACTTATAAGTAGTTGAAATCTGTTGTAAAAATATTACACAAAATACTATTTATCTGCAAGATTTTTTATATCATATTATTGTCTATTCCTACTGTCATTATTTTTTTTGTCACAACAAGCTGCCGTCGACATTGTCTGCTAAAGCGACTAATTTACCGAGTAATTTGAAAGAATACGTCAAAATGATGATTTCGTCGGATCCACAAATTCGACCGGATGCTGTTCAATTTTTAAGAGTAGGTTTACCAATACACATTTTCATTTGATGTTGCGTTTTTTTTGTGTATTCGTTTTGATCATTTTTGGCTTGAGTACTTGATTTTCAGCCAATGAATCTTTGGGTTCGAGTCTCGTTCCGCTTAAATCAACTTGGAGGGTTATTTTAGGTTATGGGGCGGGCGTCCTGAAATCTTTTAATTTAATTCTACTCAATTTTACTGAAGCAGGTGTTTTGCAGTTAGTAGTGTTCTCTGAGCTGGTTGGTTTAGTTGCGGAGCTTTCGTCGTCCCCCTTCTGGACAACATCCCCCTTCAGCGCAATTTTTAGCATAAAGTGAACTGATTTAAATTTTACATGAGTGATAGAACTGCGTCTCCCGGTAACCATCTTTACATATATACTGATCATTTTCTATTAACTTGGATTTTAAACTTTCTGGTCACCTGATTTACTTTTTATTAGTTGGTATATTTCGTCTATATTAACATGTTTGTTAATTGTATATTCGTTTGAGTACCAGGCTTCTAGGAATTCTCTGGCACTTTTCGTGTTTCCTTTATCTAAAATCTCGACGTTATCCCAATCAAACTGATGTCCATAATTATCTACATGCATTGATATGAAGGGAGAGTGGCAACTTGAACTGCTGCACATCGGTGCAAAGTAGTTCTATGTTGGAACCAGTCAGTCAGTCAGTACTGCTGGTTCATATAAGCATTATACAACTACTCATATCAAATAATTAGTAGTATCATATAGTATCATGCAAGTCTGAAGTATATTGCAGATTATATCGGTATGAATATTTTGAAATTTCATATCAAACAATAAACAAAACTAATTACATTTTGTTTTGTTTATTCGTCAATCGTTCCTCTCCCGGCCACCCCCACCCCCTATCGGCGCCTCCATCCCTCCACTCCCCCTCAATAGACACCGTATTTCGAGGATGCATCAATGTCTGTACTGCGCAGTGTTGACAATATGTATCAATTGGATAATTTGGCTAGATCACAATTTTATAAATCTCTACCGAATTCTATTCATACTTTACCAAAAGTAAGTTGTCCTTTTTATTGTTGTTGTTGTTATCATAATAAAATAAAATTTGTATAATCCTGTTTCCAAATTCATATAAGAAATATAAAGTTTTGCCATTGTGGCAGAGTGTAAACCCACTATAGAATGTATTATTCGTATAACTATGAACCTTGGGCACTGTGGTAGAGCACAACTCCATTATGGATAAGATTTCATTTTGATGAATCACACAGCGATGTTATACAGTAATATTAACTGATGACCACGTTTCGAGCACAAATTATTGCTGCTCATAATCATATCAAATCAATCACTCACACAACTTTTTCCTTCATTTATATACATGAGTGAAATTGATGATTAGACATTTGAATAAAAATCAGTATGTTATAATGTACATTCAGATATAATAGTACGAGTGTTATTGATCAATTACAATTAGATGGGGAATAAGACGAGTGTTTTTATAGTCATAAGAAGCAACTTGTTATAATGTTATGATGTGCTTGAATTGAAATAGAATTTTAAGATTATTTATTATCCTCCTCTGATTTGACTGACGGTAATAATATCTTCCATGCATATCTCTGGTATTTGCATTGAGTCATTTCTGTTGCATGTGTTGTGTTGGGTGTAGACTCGATGAACCAGGATTCAGTAATCAATCTCTCTCTACCTCCACCTACCTATATTACTTCTTAGAATTTTAACCCTGTTGTGTGGTTGTGTATTAATGCATGCAGTGCAGTTGCTGAGCTTTTTTCTAAATTACTTATCTTCTCGGGGTCAACCATTCTTACCTTAGCTAAATTCTTATGTTCCGACAATCTGACTACTCCCGATCTACTAGTTTGACCTATGTAGTTTACCTCACTCACAGTCATTGAGAGGTATTTTGTAAATTATATTATTTTGTTTAATTGGATCCACCGGGTCCTTTAATCTACAGAGCTTGTCCTACCCGAGTGAGTTTGTAGGTTTGAATGCCACTGTAATTCCTGTTTTATTAAGAATCCTACGTAGGGTCTCAGATGTCTCCCCCCCTTATATGGTAGAACTGTAGATGCCTGATATTTTCTCTGCTTTTGACTTTTTCTGATCTTCCTAATGAATTTTATAGGATAGTTATTCAACACCAACCAGCTATTCTTCTATCTGTTTCATTTCATCATTTAGGTCTTTTCTTGTACTACGTAGTGATACTGCTCGGTTTGTTAGACACTTAAAGAATCCTGCCATTACGGATAACGACGGATGAGGTGAATTAAAGTCTAAATATTTATTAGAATGAGTTAGTTTTTATAAACTATAGAATGATTTTATTTGATAAAACTAAGCTCTAGTAAGATAAAAGTACTCGAGAAAGGGTTAAACTTCAACGTTTTTAAAAAGATACTTGTCAGTGTCGCGGTTAACATTGGACGAGCAACATATCGTTTGTTTCATATGAACTGTGATCAAGATTTGACCAAATTGTTCCAAAATATAATTGGGCGCTGAGTGAGAAGTAGACATTTGTAAAATCTCAGCAAAATTGTGAAATGATTAATTCCAACGTTTCCTACGTTCGGCAATCTGGTCCGAACTTTTTCAGGGAAATTAATCGATCATAACATAAGAGTGTTTTTTCGTGCAACTAACACCTTACGCTCATCACTGGTGAAGGTTAAGGATGATAAAATAGAAGAAGAAAACCAACAGAATTGTGTGTATCAGATCAGTTGTGGGGACTGTGACCCTGCTGTATATGTGGGAGAAACTTGCAGACAGGTAAATAAATATAAGAGTGAAAGAGCATGAAGAATGTCTAAAGGTGGTTCCAAAGACCTCTGCAAAGAATTAAAGAAGCTAGAAAACAGATCAGCGATTGTACTGCATTCGATAGAAATGGGACACAAAATCGACTTTGATAGGACTAAGGTTCTACAGAAAGATATTTAGTTAGTATAAAGAAAGACTGACTGACTACGGAAGCCCTACATATATGGGTGAATCCCAACAGTTTGAACAGACATGAAGGTGTGATGTTAGCTGATGCATGGCAAATCCTGATTAATAAATAAATTTCAAAAAAAAGGATTTGTTTCCCTAATTAATCAGACCTGGTCAAAATTCTCAATTGTCTATATCTTCTTATGGAGTAGCTAAGATATGTTTTACAACTTTACTCATGCACGCATGCACACACACACACCATTGTATATCTACGACCACGAACTTTTAGTCGAACGTAATCCGATGAAAAGTACACTCTGTTTAACAAAAGTAGACTAATTTTTAAGGTTAAGTCTGAGGTCACATTTTGATCACAGTTCATAAAATTTTGTTTAAAACAATTAAGTTCCCTTTATGAATATAGACAAAGCAATAGGAAGACGTAATTTGTCTGAATCGTGTGTGTAATGTATTTGCGCAACACATTTCGAACAATCTGATCATACTCCACGTACTTGTCATAGTATAACAACAGAAGACAAGGACCAGGCAACAGATCGTTTATTAAGGAAATCAAAGCATATTTATATATTTTCGTGTACATTATTATAGATTATTTAAGCAAACAAACACAGTCTTCTGATTGGTCGTTTCTCGCTGAACGTTAATCTTTCATCTCTTTGTGGCTGTTTCTTGAAGTTCAGATTATCTATCTGCAAATTGTATCCGCCTACGCAAAATCTTCTGTGATTGGTTGTTGGGTCAATCTTTCTTCTTATTTTTCTCATGACCAATATTGGGGACGTAAACATTGACGTAAATTACTGTCTTCCAATTTTGGCTAGCAGCCAGCCCTCACCTCACACCAGAAACAAATGGAATCTTCAGAACCCATTAATGGTGAGAACAGAAGACTTAGCTCCTCTATTGCGAAACATATTATAGAGACAGGACGTTAACAGACCTTTGAAACCTATCTATAAAACGTGTTTGGGGTGTATCTTAAAGTTTGTGGAAGCCGTAGCTGGCTATTAGGAAGTTTAAACCACCTATATGCGTTTAAAAACAATTCGTCGTCACTTTAAACCTTCCTTGGTAAATTTTGTTTTGATACCATAGCAAGTGTACTATTACTTCTGCTATTTGGTTTAGTGGTCTTCATTGTTATTTTGACCTTGAATGTGTCCTATGACAAGTCCGTGTGTGATCAGATTGTTCGAAATGTGTCCTGTGCAAATACATTACACGATGCAGACAATTTTGTTTTTTATACATGTTGATACCTGTTTCATGACTCATATGATTGGACAAAGTTTTTAAAAACAAGAGATGTCTCCCCCTTTTTATATATAAATCACTGTTATGTTAATTTCGATTAATTTCCTTCCCTGAAGATGTTCGGACTAGATTGCCGAACGAAACGTTGGAATTAATCATTTCACAATTTCACTGAGATTTTAGAAATATCGTTTGTTTATTTGAACTGACCTCCATTTTGGCGGGAGGCAACAATGAAACGACCTTGGCGTGATCGTATGGTGTTTGGCAGAAGACTGGAGAAAAACGATCTGAAGTGGCTGTGCTTAGTAACCTTGCAGACATGGTTGATTGTCTGTGAAGCAATAAACAATCCTCAAATTGCCAATCTGTTTTTTTCTGATATTTCCTAGTCAGTTACCGCGCATTAATATTCTGAGGCAGCGATTAGTTTTCTCTGCGACAGCAATAGGTTCAGCATCATTCCTGATCTGGAAAGTTGGCAATACTTCTTGTTTGTCTAGTGGGGATAACGCTCTCGCGTTTGAAACGATGTGCACTGGGTTATAGTTTCTCAGCATGGACACAGCTCTAATTTAAGCTGATGAGTTCGAAAATAGGAAGAAAAACACGTTCGAATTCCACTATCAACCGTAATAACATCATGTTAACCTTCAGACATGCTCAAAGCGTTCGTATTAGGAGATGTATTATTTATTTTTTATTTAAACGCAGAAAAACTTGGTACAATATGGCACCAAGAAAGATGCGCCACACAATATTGTGTGAGAGCTGAGATACTGCCCGGGCGCCCAGACCGAAGCAGGTGGTTTTCCTAAGGGACCACCCCCCGAGCCTTTGACTTGGAGTCTAATCCGCAAAGCAGCGGAGCAGCGTCAGGAGCTGCGTTCCCATGGTTGCCGGTGACCCATATGGGTTCATACGCCATTTGATCCGATTGAATTCTGGAACCCATGTTCCCCATGGTAACTGCTTTTAGTCTAACCGCTATCCAAACAACCTTCCTGACATGGTAGGACCTGCAGGGACATGAGTCCCAGCCAGTTTAGTTTGTTGGGTCACTGCGGCATTCAAGCCCGACCACCACGGCAAGGTAGCAGTTATCGGTCGGGATAAGTGTTCTTATTAGTATTTAATTGGTGGATGGTGACTAGCAGTGGAATCCGGGATGCGCATTTCGTCCTATTTGGGACTCGTCATCTGGATGCACCTGCATTTCTCAGTGAGTGATGATGTTCCCACCGAGGCTCGAACCCAGTGCCCATAGTTTCCAACGCCAAAGCGTTATCCACTAGACCACTTGGGCCACGTTAGGAGATGAGAGGAGAATGATGCTCGGGAAGGCTTCGTGCGCTTTTAGAAGTGTGTGGGCGGTTGTTACTTCCCCGCTGCCATCCGCACACCGTGGAAGTTGGTTGATTCTTCGAGTACCTGAAACAGAAAGAGGGTTAGTTTTGCGTGACCGCAGAGCCCAGGGGACAACTGCTTTAGGCCGGTCACACATGGCCTGTATGAATCGGTTTCTTGGTTTGATTCCGTATCAGTAAATTTACTACCGGTTACGGACCACCGTTGGGTAAATCGGGATGCACAATTGTCGGGGTCGACCTTTTCTAACCCTCTATCTTCAGAGTGGAGAGACAGCATAGCTGAGGGAAACACCTTACTGCTGTTACATCCCTGTTCCTCAGCAGTACGACTTCGCCTGCAGACCCCCAGCATAGTGTATAAAAATAATAATAATAATAATAATTTGCTTTTATTCCAAAACAGTACTTGTGAAATTCTTGCACTATTTCGGTAACTGCTTTCAGTCTAATCGCTATCCTAACAACCTTCCTGGCATGGTAGGACCTGCAGGAACAATAGTTCCAGCCAGTGTAGCTTGTTGGGTTATTGCGATGTGCAACCCTGGTGACCACCACGTCAAGGTAGCAGCTATCGGTCAGGATTAGGAGATGACATGTGAGCGTAGACGGAGAATTTCGCTGCAGGGTTGGCGAACATTCTACTAGTGGAACCCACCGACCTGATTTTCGCTCTCGCATATCGGAAGTTTATTGATTTGAATGAAATGTCATGTTTAGCATTCTTTATTTCTTTTGTTTGCTTATTACACACATTTAGCGTTTATGTCTGTATCGTGTATTTCCTCAAATTGCCGAGGATTTCTCGAATCCACATATGGTACCATTCATTCTACCGGCGGTTTTACAAATTATGGATAGTGTCAGTCAAGATGAATTTATTCAGTATATGTTACCTCGTCTTATCCCTGTGATGACAATGAAAGAGCCTATTCAGGTGAGTTGTGATCACACAATGGTAAGAAGAAGAAGAAAAGATGAAAATTTTGTTATAATTATCTCATAAAAAACAATATATTATTATATACTTGTATAAATATTAATTCATTTGGTCGATTGGTAGGTTGGTTGGTTGAAGGATTTCATCATGAACTGACATTGGTTAGGGGACCATTGGAAAACCAACACTCTGGAGTACTGGACAGCTGTTTCGTCAGCCTAGTTTGGGACTCTTCATCAGTACTCACTCACCCCACTGGGGTTTGAACCCAGGACCTTCTGGTTACAAGGCGAGCTCGTAGACAGTAACTCATCGAAGAAGACATTGATAAGTGGCCGCGCTATGTCGTATATTGGCAGAAGTTGGAATTTCTAGGCCTTTGGATCGGGTCCCAGTGGTTTCATGGTCAACGAGCTCGCTGGTCTTGTAACCAGAAGGTCCTGGGATCGAACCCCAGTGGGGTGGCTGCGTACTAATGAATAGTCCCGAAATAGGCTGACGAAAAAAAGTGATCCTCAACGGAAAACTCAGGGAGGCGTTCGGAGTAAACACAAGAGTAAGACAAGGATGCTTATTATCACCAATGATATTCCTAATTGTGGTGGACTGGATTATGCGTCAGACAGTGGGAAACGAGAAGACAGGAATATCCTGGACCGAAGTGAAGAACCTAGAAGACCAGGATTTCGCGCGTGGATGATTTATGTTTGATGTCACACAAAATCGAAGACTTACAAGCGAAAACCGACAAACTGGTCGAAGAAGCAGCAAAGACAGAACTCCAGGTGAACATAGACAAGATGGAGGTTATGAAAATAACCAACCAACAACAACAACAGCAGCAACATCCAGCGCCATTCACCATCAACGGGAGGGACTTCAAAGAGGTTACTTCATTCACTTATCTAGGGAGCATTGTCTCAACTACAGGCAGGTGGAACGGACGACGATGTCAAATCGAGAATCGGGAAGGCGAGAAACACATTCATCAACTTGAAACCAATCTGGAAATTTCCGTCACTCAACTCAGCATCAACAACAAAATTCGGATTTTCAATACAAACGTCAAGTCAGTCAGTTCTTCTATACGGATGGATCAGAAACTTGGCCAGTGTGTCACAAAGAATATTTCCAACAGCCTGTTGCAGACCTTCATCAACAGCTGTCTTCGCTCTACACTGAAGATCAGATGGCCGGAAAGAATGACCAACAAGAAACTATGGGAACAAACAAAACAAGAAAGAACCAATCGCTCAACAAATATGCAGGAGAAAGTGGAGATGGATTGGACACTCGCTGGCTGAGGAGGCCGCTGGGTGACATCGCGCGTCAGGCCGCTCGAGTGGAACCCGAAAGGGAAGCGGTGAGTGGGACGTCGGTGCAAGGGTGACATGGAGGAGATCGTGTGAAGAGGAGTTGAAACAGTATTGACTAACATGGATGCAGGTGAAAAGTACAGCAGTAGACAGAAACAAGTGGAGACGTGCAGTTGAAGCCCTATGTTCCACTAGAAACCCAAGGGAACAGTAATATATAATAATAAGGCTGATGAAACAGTTATCCACTACTTTCACTTAGTTTTCAGTGGTTCTCTAACCGATGTCAGCTCATGATGAAATCCTCCAACTAATCAAAAAAAAATGCCTGCAAACCGATGCTTGAAAATAATTCATTTGATTGTTTAATGAAGATAATTCATTGTGAACATTGTACAATTGTAATGTTATGGAGTAGATTTGTAGCTCAGGTGGATGATACTGAATTAGTTGTGTCCTCTGAGGAGGAGCTGGTTGATTTAATTGCAAAGCTTTCGTCGTCCTCTCTCTTCTAGACAACATCCCCATTCAGCACAGGTTTTAGTATATGAAATGACCTCATTTGAATTCTCCATGATTGATGATACAATTGTATGTTCTCCTGGCGACCACTGTCGTGACTGATTGTTAACTCATGTCTCTATTGATCATTTTTATTGATTCGGATTTCGAACTTTCTTGTCATGTGATGATTTACCTTTTATAAGCTGGTAAATGTGATCTATGTTAATTAATGTGTTTGCTAGTTGCCGATTCACTTGAGTACCACCAGGCTTCCAGGAATCCCTCGACTTCATTTCCGGTAGAGTGGGTGTCCCCTTCGAATCCGAATCCAAGAACACAAATCGGTTGTAGAAAGACAAGATATATATTCCTGTTTCATATCAATGCATGTGGATAATTATGGACACGAATTTAATTGGGACGATGTTGAAATCTCAAATAGAGGAAACTCCAAAAATGCAGTCAGGGAATTCCTTGAAGCCTGGTTGGTACTCAAGTGAATTAGCAATTAACAAATACATTAATTAATATAGACCAAATTTACCAGCTAATAAAAAGTAAATCGTCACATCCGGAGGCAAGGATGTGAATTAATTGTGGATAACAATCGAGGTGTAGTATAAATTCGAGTACAGGTGAAGGATAAGCTACCGAGTCTGTCCACTTCAGTGTACATTTAGAAATGTTACTGTTCATGTGACGGAGACAGTTACATAGGTAGAACGACTTGGCAAGTCCACTGTCGCCTTCTGGAGTATTGTCCAATGTGGTTAGGTAAAGGAGTCGTAAAGTCAGTCAGAAATTCCATACTGGTGCACACCCAGTGGATACGAAACACAAGATTGACAAACAAATTCAGCTTTTACAATTCTATACAAGGTCCCATCTCAACGTCTTCGGTTGCTAAGCATAGCTGAGGCAGTTGCCATAAAGATTTTTCAACCCCCTGTCTCTGCGTTCAGAACAAGTTTATTCAATCTCTCCCCCCCCCCCAACCTAAAATAGTTATCTCTTTCGGTGACACCAGATAACTGTAAATATTATCTTATTATATTTTTTATTTGTAATGCTAACTGTATTATCAATATCATGCTGTGCTGTAGTTGTACATTTTAATCTTGGTTTTACAATTTATCATTTTATTATATTATCTAATCGCTGTGTGACAATAGTTATTCTCGCCTCTACCCTTACTATTATACACATTCTACCTATGATACACTCACCGTTATTATTATTATTGTTCCCTTGGGTTCCTAGTGGAACATATGGCTTCAACTACACGTCTCCACTTGCTTCTGTCTTCTGCTGTACTTTTCACCTGCGTCCATGTTAGTCCATACTGTTTCAACTCCTCTTCACACGATCTCCTCCATGTCACCCTTGCACCGATGAACCACTCGCCGCCTCCCTTTCGGGTTCCACTCGAGCGTTGGCCTGACGCGCGATGTCACCCAGTGGCCTCCTCAGTGAGTGTCCAATCCATCTCCACTTTCTCCTGCATATTTGTTGGGCGATTGGTTCTTTCTTGTTTTGTTTGTTCCCATAGTTTCCTGTTGGTGATTCTTTCCGGCCATCTGATCTTGACTATAGAGCGAAGACAGTTGTTGATAAAGGTCTGCAACAGGCTGTTGGAAATATTCTTTGTGACACACTGGCCAAGTTTCTGATCCATCCGTATAGAAGAACTGACTGACTTGACGTTTGTATTGAAAATCCGAATTTTGTTGTTGATGCAGGCTGATTGACGAAGATTTCCAGATTGGTTTCAGGTTGATGAATGTGTTTCTCGCCTTCCCGATTCTCGATTTGACATCCTCGTCCGTTCCTCGTGTAGTTGAGACAATGCCCCCCAGATAAGTGAATGAAGTAACCTCTTTCAAATCCCTCCCGTTGAGGGTGAATGGCGCTGGATGTTGCTGCTGCTGTTGTTGTTGTTGGTTGGTTATTTTCATAACCTCGGTCTTGTCTATGTTCACCTGGAATCCTGTCTTTGAATGAATTTATCCGTGTTATTATGATCACCTCCATACATGCACATCCCTGAACTCTGATTCTACACATCTTAATAACTGCAATAATCCAAGTGCCTATAACTTACATTTCATCTCGATAGTTGATTTGTAAGGATTAGATTTGTTTTGACGAGTTGATCACGGATTGATATCAGGTGGAGAACCATTGAAAACCAGCCAGCTGTTTCATCCCACTAGTTTGGGAATCATCGGCAGTACCCACCCACCACAGGGGGGTCCAACCCAGGACCTATCGATTACAACGCCAGCTAGCTCGTATACCATTCAGCCACTGAGATCCGATTCAATGGCCACCAGCCCACAAATTCTAACTTCTACCAATTCGTGATGCATTCAGCTCTACTGACACCAACCAATGTCATCGGTGGGAAATCCATCCTCACACATGACATCTGGATGGACCTCACTGGTCATGACTCCTCACTAGAACTCACTCCAGGAAACTGTGTCCTGTAGCAAATCAGTCACTAGCGAGCATCAGATTAAATTTCAATAGTTGGTGTTGTCAGGATTAGATGACATTGGTTGGTGCCAGTCGCGCTAAATGCTTCACGAATTGGTGTAGAAGTTAGAATTCATGGGCTGGTGGCCATTGAATTGGATCCTCCCAGTGGTGGCTGAATTGTATACGAGCTCTCTGGTCTTGTAATATTTTTGATCATTATGTAGATGTGAAGCCTGATGAGAATTTACAGAAACTACTTATTTGCCTACTTAAATCGTGTTCTATCACATAGTAATTGCCGAATCGGATAAGAGTAATACAACAGTGGTTATAGACAAATCAGATTATATCAATAAGGTCAATAAACATATTGAAACAGGCCCATATGGTGAGGAAATTAAAAGAACCCGTGGATACTATTATGAGTAAAATCAAAGAAACCTATTATTGATGATCTAGTACGCCGAATGAAGTCATCTTTGAGTGAGTCAAAATCGTTTAATTGAATGCCCTTCGAAGTGACGACAGGAGTAAGACAAGTTGGCTGCCTACTATCGCCAGTGATTTTGCTGATTGCAGTAGACTGGATAATGCGACAGACAGCAGTGGGCAGCGAGGAAACAGGCATAAAGTGGGCCCACACAAAGAAAAATTTGGAGGATCTGGACTTCGCCGATGTGATATATGTCTGATTTCCCACAAACTGGAAGATATGCAAGTGAAAAGCAACAAGTTGGTGATAGAAGAAGCATCCAGAGAAGATAGGACTTCAGGTGAACATAGAGAAGACAGAGGTGATGAAGATTCCTGGGCAACACCACTAACAACAACAACAACAACAACAGACAACCATCAGCGTAAATGGAAGGAACCTGAAAGAAACAACTTCCTTAACCTACATAACTGGGAAGCATCGTTTCAACTACGGGCGGAACTGACGAGGATATCAAAGCAAGAATTGGAAAAGCAAGACAAGCTTTCACTACTCTCAAGTCTGTGTGGAGGTCAACAACACTCAGCATCAAAAATAAGATGCCGATTTTCAACTCCAATATGAAGTCAGTGCTACAATACGGATCAGGGACTTGCACTGCGCGTCATTAAGAGCATCTCAAATAAACTACAGACCTTCATTAACAGCTATCTTCGCTCAATTCTACGCAAGATCAGATGGCTGGCCAGAAAAGATCAGCAACAGAGATCTCTGGGAGCGAACCGACCCAACAGGAACCGATTGTGCAACAAAAAAGCAGGAAGAAATGGAGATGGATTGACCATACCCTGAGGAAACCATCAAGTGACATCACTAAACAAGCCATTGCTCGAGTGGAACCCGGAAGGTAAGCGGCGAGTTGGTCGTCAGTGCGAGGGTAGGTGACTTGGAGGAGGTGATGTGAAGAGGAGATGAAAACGTGTGGGCAGACTTGGAGCCAGGTGAAAACTCTAGCAGAGAACCGAACTCAATGGAGATACATGGCTGAAGCCCTATGTTCCTGTAGGAATTAAAGGATACAATAATAATAATATAATAATGCCTAAAACTAAATAATCCTCATTGGATTGTATAACACTATTAAAATTCATAAATCAGGATATCCTATTAGGCCAATAGTTGACTTTAAGAAAACTTTGTCGTATGAGTTATCTAAATGTTTAGCATCAATACTATACCCCATGAGAGATAAGTCAGATTCTAGGCAGATTTGTTCCTACATAATGAGACAGAAACAAGGGGAGATTGAATTTTTTTTGATTGCACACTAGTCAGTAACTAGTGTAATGCGTCTAGTCCTATCTTCGGTGCAATCAAAAATACCCAATACAGTCCTACAGGAGGTCAGTCGCGAGCCTGAATAGCTCAGTGGTAACGTCTCTGACTGCAGCACTGGGTGACGCGGGTTCGAATCTCAGAAGGGACATGAGTTCCTTCAAGGTTGCAGATACGCCTTGCTGATGAGTGCCAGCTAGCACGAAACCTAGGTCCAAGGCTTCCTGGAGATTGAATTTTTTTTTAATGATTAGTTTTGATATAAGCGGTTTGTACACTAATATTCCGAATATAGTACAGCTCTGAAGGCAGTTAGGAATGAATTGAACATTGATTCTGAACTCAAAAGTAGGACTAAGCTCTCACTCGGTTGATGAAATAATATTAGGTGTTCAGTTATGTTGTTCAGTCTCCATTGTATTCAAATTTCAAAATAAACTATATAAACAAACTTAAGGGATGGGTGGTAATGGGATCACCAATATCCCCAATAGTGGTAGACATATTTATGGATAGTTGGAAACATAAAGCTCTTAGAACGTGTGTAGTCCTGCTCCACTTAGGTTATAGTGGAGAAATGTGTACGACACATTCCCTACGGTGTTGAGATCTGAACATATCCCTTAATTCTTCATACATTTAAACTCAATAGTAGACGGAACCCAATTCACTTCTGAGTTGGAATACGAAGAGGGTGAGTTGGCCATGCTAGACTGACTGTAGAATAAAACGGAAACAAGATGGCGGGTCAGATACAAACATTTATAGCAAACCGATGCACGCTCTAATAATAAATACTTGGACTTTAATTTATCCCATCCAGAATCGGTAAAGGAAGACAGGTTTATTTTTGATTGGACACTAGTCAGTAACTAGTGTAATGTGTGTGTCTAGTCCTATCTTCGGTGCAAACTGAATTCTATCAGTCAAGCTTGCAATGTGTCCACCATGCCAGTAGGTGGCTCACCATCACGGTGCACTGTGAATTGTTGGTATTAGATGGTTAGAGGCAATCAGCAGGAAGTAGCACTGGGTGACGCGGGTTCGAATCCTAGAATGAGCATGCGTTCCTTCGAGGTTGCAGGTACGCCTAGCTGATGAGTGCCAACTGGCACGAAGCCTAGGTCAAGCAAGGCTCCCTGTGGCCGATTGCCTCCAACCATCTAATACCAACGAAGACAGGTTTAGTTAAATGTCTGTATGACTGGGCTAAGAGCTTAACTAGTAAGCCAGAAGATCTAAATGATGAAATCAAACAAATAACGGAAATATTACTAGTAGTGAATAACACACACTATCCACCAGAATTTATTCAGAAATGCATGAAGAACCACAGAAAAACTAAGATTAGCAATAAAAATGACGAACATAATGTAGAATTCAAAGCCGTACAAAGAAGGAACTTCAAAGGCCTTATGTAAGATTCTCAATGAGGCTAGAATTAAGGTCGCATTTGAACCAATCAACGAATTAACTCTCTCAGAGATAAACTTTTTCAGTTTAAGGGCCCAATAGATTGAATTAAGCGAAAAATAATATAATTTATCAAATACCATGCAGTGATTGATGACTGTAGGATGAAGTACATAGGTGAAAATAGTAGATCGGGGTCAATAAGATTATTGGAACATACAAATTTAGCTATCTGGACCTAGAATGATTGACCCTGATAAGTTAAATAACCTAGAAAAAAGTTCAGCCAGTGTGCTGCATTGCATTCACTTAATAATAATAATAATAATTTGCTTTATTCCAGAAACAGTACTAGTGGTACAGTGTGGAATTTTCAGCACATATCTACAATATTTGCATCTAATTTTATCAAACATTTAAAAAGGGGTATTTCAAAAAATAAATATAAAGACAACAACATCAACAAAAATAATAAAAAAAATGCGAAAAAAAATATCAAGAAGTAGAAAGGAAAATAAATAACATATAATAATAACTCAGTATTGGGGAGTGGAAGCTATGATATGATTAGGCATGGTGACAGTAAAGCTATAGTCATACAAGAAGTTATGAAATGATATTTAAGAATGTTTATCGCCAAGATGATCAGCTAATTTGATTGAAACAACACTAAACAATCATAAAATAACATTTCAGGGTTGTTGTTTTGTTTTTTATTGTCAGGTCTAATGCAGTGTTTGTAGTGGTAGTGTGAGTAATCCTGCATAATACAAAATTTTTAAGGTGGTGACAATGGCGTTCACAACCAATGATTGTCAGTTTAGTATTGCCATAAGAAAAATAAAAAAATAAGAAAAAACAACCACAAAAACTAATAAACACATGATGGTTAATGACAGGACAATTTTGTACTACTCACAGTGCTAATATAGTCGGAACCAGTAGATACACAAAAGAAGGAATATTGTAAAGTACAAAAAGTAAGCCAATGTTAAAAATTTATGTAGTTAAGTATGTTTAAGAAGGAGTTCTGTATAGAATACAGAATAAGAGAGACTGATTCATCCCATCCAGAATCGGTTCAGGAAGATAGGTTTAGTTAAATGTCTGTATAATCGGGCCAAGAGCCCAACCAGTAAGCCAGAAGATCTAAATGATGAAATCAAACAAATAACGGAAATATTACTACTAGTGAATAACACACACTATCCACCAGAATTTATTCAGAAATGCATGAAGAACCATAGAAAAACTAATACTGGCAATAAAAGTGACGAAAATAATATCGAATTCAAAGCCTCTGTAGTATTTCCGCATACAAAAGGAACGTCAGAGTCCTTGCGTGAGATTCTCAACGAGGCTGGAATTAGTCCAGGTGGCATTTAAACCAACCAGCCAGCTGTCTCAGAGATAAACTTTATCGGCTTAAGGACCCAATTAAGAAAAATAATATAATATACCAGATACTATGTAATATCTGTTAGTGGGGTCAATTACATAGATTAGTCAAACTAGTAGATTGGGGTCAACTAGATTATTGGAACACAAAAATTGAGCTGGCCCTAGAATAATTGACTCTGCTAAGTTAAATAACCTAGAAAAAGGTTTCAGCTATTGCATAGCATTGCATTCACTTGCATGTAATCACACAATAAGATGATGGGACAGATTGAGAGTATTAAAAAGTAATATAGTTATGTGGAGAGACATAGAGGCTAATTACTGAATCTTTATTTACTGCTTCAAACACCTATACCGGAGATATGGAAAGTGATAACAAGGGGAAGAGGGAGAGAGAGAAGTATGTATAAGACAAGTTGTGAAACCGTGGGACTTGTCATAGCGTAACAACAGAAGACAAGGACCAGGCAACAGATTGTTTATTTAAGAAATCAACATATATTTATAGATTTTCATGTACATTATTATAGATTATTGTAAGCAAACAAACACAGTCTTCTGATTGGTGGTGGTTTCTCGCTGAACGTTAATCTTTTATGTCTTTCGTTTCTTTTATAGATTATATTAATATTTTTACAAAATTTACATATTCTAAGTGCAAAATTTCCAATTAAAGAATTTCGTAATTATGTTCTACCAATGTTACAATTAGCCTTAGATATGGAGAATAGAATGATACAGGTAAGTTGATTTTAAATTGTGTTGCTTACTCTTTCTCTGTGTGTGTGTGTGCGTGCGTGTGTATGTGTGTGTATTGGATTTTTTTATCCCTCTCATTTTGCGATCTGAATGGAACATAGAACCTTTAAGCTTTGAACTTTAAAGCCCGACCGATAGCCGCTACCTTGATGTGGTGGTCACCGGGCTTGCACATCGTAATAACCCAACAAGTTACACTGGCTGGAACTATTGTTCCTGCAGGTCCTACCATGCCAGGAAGGTTGTTATGATAGCGATTAGACTAAAAGCAGTTACTGACATTATGTAAGAATTTTTGTTTACACCATGTTTGGGGTCTGTGGGTGAAGTCGTACTGCTGAGGAACAGGGATGTAACAGCACTAAGGTGTTGTTTCCTCCACACAACCAGCATGCCGTTTATGCTGTCCCTCCACTCTGGAAAGAGAAGATCAGAAAAGGTCGACCCTAAAAATTGTACATCCCGACTTACTCTACGGTGGTCCGTAACCGGCGGTAAATTTACTAATACGGAACCAAGCCAAGAAACCAATTCATACAGGCCTTGTGTGACCGGTCTTAAGCAGTTGTCCGTTGGGCTCTGCGATCACGCAACACTAACCCTCTTTCTGTTTCAGTTATCCAAAGAATCAGGCAACTTCCACGTTGTGCGGGTGGCAGCCGGGAAGTAACAACCGGCCCACACACTTCCAAGAGCACTTCCACTTTAACTTAAGTGTTTCAGCGGTATTGGGGGTGTTATTCTTCCTGTTTTAGAGGATGGGGTTGACTAGCTTCATTCTTTATCTGTCTGTCTGTTTTCAACATAGAACTTTGCACGGATGTGCAGCAGTTCAATTCACCACATACTCTCTATCTTCCTACTCTTTGTGTGTTTGGCTTACTACTACTATCGGCTAAGCGATGTTTAGGAGTGCATCGACTGAGGATCGATCCTCGGTCGACTCACTAATGTGCCTCTTTAAACCGTTCTATGCATTTTTATATGTACTACTTCTTTTGATTGTTATTTGAATTGGTGAAATTAAATTTTAGACAGTTAACAGGCGCGAATGCACCAATGCCATGGGAAGCCTCATCATCCAGCAAGACGCTGAAACAGCAGCATACTCATTAAATGAAAGTGTTGAATGAAATGTGATGAAAAAAACAAACTAACTAAGATCAGTTCGAGGTTAGATTGGAGAAAGAATAAGGTGAGGTTTACTCTGGGCTGACTGACAGACAGACTGACTCAATGACTGATTTCAACATAGAACTTTGCACAGAAGTGCAGCAGTTCGAGTTGGCATACTCATAATATAACTGTGTAGGCAGTCAAGTTAAACTATTTGTCGTTTAACTGGTCTGTTTCTTCCGCTTTACTGCATTCCTTGAGTGCAATATACACCTGCTACAGAACTACTGTAGTCTTTTTAGTAGTCTCTTCCAATATCTACACAACACCCTTGTAGCAGTGTAACGACAGAAGGCAAGAGTCAGGCAACAGATCGTTTATTAAGGAAATCAACACATATTTATATATTTTTATGTACATTATGATTAGCGTTATCGTTAGCAGAGAAGCAACGTCTTCTGATTGGTTGTCTCAGCGAAGAGTTTCTTTTCGGCGAAAAGAAACTCTTCGCTGATCTACGTGTTTTGTTTTCATTTCTTTGAAGGTCATACCATATATATGTGCGAATCGTATCCGCCCACGCAAAGTCTGCTGTGATTACTTGTTGAGTTAGTCTTTGTTCTTGCTTTTTTTTCATGACCCCGATTCGGAAAGTAAACATTGACGTAAATTGCTGTCTAACAATTTTGGCTAGCAAACAGCTCTCACCACATAAGTACTCCAAATATGTTTATTGTTTTTTTTCCTGTTTTTTCATTCTTTTCTCCCAACTGTAGGAACTCTGCCTTAAATCATTACCAGGTATAGGTAAAGCAATGGATATTAGCGTATTGAAAAATTCACTTCTACCTAGAATACAAAGGTTATGCTTATCAACAGAATATTTATCAGTAAGTTGTTTAAATGGCACTTTAAGTTAATTAAACACAAGCGTATTGATTTCTTTATTTCTCTGCGTGTGTGTGTCTGTATGTAAGTGAGTAAGTGCATGTCTACTTGAATGCCATACGTGTATTAATCCGATTAATATTAAATTATAATAACAATAAAATGCTTCATTCGATCATTTTTTTTATGTATAGTTCGTTTAATCATCATATATACTAACTTGTAGATCATATCTATATAATGTACGGATTACTTATACGTGAAATTGTTGATGTACTTTGTAATGATGATAAGAATAGTAATATGATTCAGCAATTTGATTTATGCACCTGTTACATACTACTTATTGGTTGATATGAGTAGTTAGTAAAGTGATCATTGTTAAACAGAAGTCTCATACATTTATATTCCCCCTTAATAATAAATTTGAATAAAGCAAAAAAACTGTTATTCCTTTTATAATTGGCTTAAGTTGACGTATGCCACCCTAGCTTTGATGATACGATTGGAAATCTTATCCCTCATGCCTTCGCCAGCACTCACACAACTACCCAGATACACGAACTTATCGACAAATTCAAGCGGTTCACCCGCAAGAATGAGTGCAGGTACAAGCTCCTACCAATCTTGTAACAGTACTTTGCACTTAGACGGTGCAAAGCACACACCAAACTTACAGACACTGATTGCCAACTGATTAAGTGCTATTTAGACAGCCTGCATGCTATCGCACAATAAGACGATATCGTCTGAATACTCGAGGTCGAAAAGTCTCTCTCCAGGATGCAAATCTACATCACCTCAACCCACGTCCTTCTGACTGACTTCAGAATTTCATCGATGCCAAAGTTAAAGAGAAATGTGGAGATTAAACAACCTTATCTAATCCAACTGTTGCTTGGGAACGGTGATGATAGTTAGTTGTATGCCCTCACTCTACCTGAGGTGTTTTTGTATAGGGCTTTCACGATGTTAACAAATTTCTCACGTACACCTCTCTCTAACAGACAGTTCCAAAACACAGTTCTGTCCACCGAATCGAAGGCAGCTCTAATACCAAGAAACACAGCGATTGTTGGCCCGCAATACGTGTGGCGGTGTTCCAACAACTGATGATGGGTGAACACATGACCAATGCATCCACGGCCTGAACGAAACCCATCCTGCTCTTTGCAAATCAATCCCTCATGTTATTTGCACAGCCTGAGAAGCAAGACAGCATACGATATTTTAGACCTAACTGGTGGCAAACAGAAATGCAAAATAGAGACAGTAAACAGGGATATGAGAAAAAAGGAATAGTAATAACGAAGAATAATATAGTTCCATTGGGTATTATAAGTCACAAGGAGTGAATGTAGCTTCACAGCCTCTTCGATTGATTTCTCCTCCAACTTACCTAGCAATCGACCGATGCCTAAACTCAGTATTGTTCACCTTATTATACCACCTCACTAACGCGGGAGATAGAACTCAGATACCTAAGGTCAAAGACATCTATCCATTTCATGTCCTTCACTCTCAGTGGCCAGGTCTCACAGCCATAAAGGACGACAGGGCAAACTGCTGAGCAGTACAACACACCCTTTGGTCGGCCGCCAGCCGGATATCACGTCTACGCCAGAGACGGCGTAATTTGGCCTTCTGTATCCGCACTGAAATTTTGTCAGCTATCAACCGGCTGGCACTGGCTGATGCAATTTTCCAAATAAGTGAAGTGGTCGACACGCCTCACCAACCACTTCACTCCTGCTTATCTTTAAGTCAGCAGTGAGTCGATGTAGTCCAATCCAGTCCTGTAGCATCATCTTACATTTGGCGGGAGCGAATCGCATGCCAAGCATTCACAGATTACAGCTCAAGGTGTTCCGAAGACTCTGCACCTTGTCAGCGTCCTCACTTAGGATGAAGGATTATATCATCTGCATATTCTAAGTCAACGAGATTATTCCCTGGTAAAAAGTCAATCGCTGAGTCGCTGAATTCAACAGTTAGGGTTAATTCCATTAGTACATCCATGGTGAAGTTGAATAGAAATGGGGACACCACTAGTTTTCACCACTTCAGATGACAACTCGCCGTAAGCCCTCACCCGGCTGGCTGCATGAATTCGAGTAAAGTGCCTTGATCAGTGCAACCTATTTCCTCGGCATTCCCTTTACAGCCAGGCATCTCCAGAGTACTCTCGGTCGACAAATGGTTGAAAGAGATAAGAGAGAACTCAGGCGAAAGGAGATGTACCTCTGACGCCCAATATTCCGCTCAGATTCCGAGGAACGGTTTATATATATATATATGTATTGATGAAAATAATGTCTATTATGTTGTCTTATATGCTATCATTTCATGTCTTCTCTTATACATATATAGACGCGTATGCATTGTATCGTGTGCATTGGGAAGTTATTAGATCATTTAGACAAATGGATTGTTATGGATGATATTCTCCCATTTTTACAACAAATTAAATCACGTGAACCGACAATATTAATAGCTGTACTAGGTAGGTGTAGGCGTGGGTGCATTTAACTTTAACACTTTTTTTTGTTTATTGTTATTGTGTTGTGATTATTGTTTTTGTTGTGTCTCGTTTTCAGCTTGCTTACTTGTTTATCTGTCTAGTTATCTAACTGAATAATCATTTAACTGTCATAAAGTCCCAGTTTCACGGGAAATCAATATGCCTTCCTAGTCACTTGGTTATATATAGTTGATGTAATTGGATTTAGTCCTGTACGTAACTTTAAAGGGGCTGAATGACCTGACTCTAGAAGGTGTTCACAGATTGAAGACTTTGTCGTCTTTTGTTCACCTTTCATTGAACAAACCGGGTACTGTTCACAGCTACACGTTTACGAATATTACGCCTACAACGTCCAATGTAATCAGCAGCTCAACACGAGTATGTGAATGACTGTATGCACATAGAGGTAAACTCACATAAGCACCAGTAGTTTATCCTTGACGCATTGTAGAATCATGTTTCGACTGGTAAATGCTAAATGTAAGTCAGCTGTACAAAAACACCGTTTAATAAATTTAGATAAACTTGATGCCTTTTAAATATTCCCATTTTTAATATTAGAGCAAGACATATAAGCGAACACTTGCTGTTTTCAATTAGATCTTCTTCAGCCTTTACTCTAATTTACATAGATTTATACATAAAATGGGAATTCGAGAGAACAATCCTAGTCTTTGCATACAATAAAAGAAGTTTGTTCTACCTTTGTCTCTCCCTTGGCCCAGGTAAATTCTAATCAGAAAACCTCCCACCCTCTCTTATTTTCCATTTCCATCGTACTTTTATGATACATATTATTTAAACTCTGATTATCTGTCTACTTCACCCACCTTTTAGTATTACTTAACTTTTAAGATTTGACCTAATTTATTTATTTATTGAATTGTCTACGCATACGCATACATATTACTACCTTCGTTGTTCTTATCGCCACCTGCATATCAATGTTTTGTTATCATTATAATCATCGTTATTAACTACGTTCAAAACATTTACCACATTACAATTATCATTATTATTATTTGGTCCATAAAATCACCGTCATTGGTTAAAATTTTTATATGCAAATCTTTTTACTGCCGATGATTCCCAAACTAGGACGAGACATCTGTCCAGTACTCCCTGTGGCTGGTTCTCAATGGTTCTCTAACTGATATCAATCCGTGATCAACTCGTAAAAACATAACTAACCCTTACAAACCAAACTATAGAAAATATAAATCTATGAAAATTAGAGTAAAGCCTGAAGAAGATCTAATTGAAAACAACAATATTGTTCGCTTATATGTCTTGTTTTAATGCCTTTTTTTTCATAATATAAATACGGCTGTACAGTTGGCTTGAAAATGAAGTCGTTAAAAAGAAACAGTATTTCTTCCGCTGAACAAAGCAAAACTGTGTTTTTCCTTATGAATAAATGAGTACATTTCGCGATATGTGATTAAATCTCTAAAATCAATATCCTAAGAATGTACTTTGATTGGACACTAGTCAGTAACTAGTGTTATATGTCTAGTCCTTTCCTTGGTGCAGACTGAACTCTATCAGTCAGTCAAGTTTACAATGTGGCCACCATTCTAGGTAGCTCGCCAACGTTAAAGGCTTCCTGCCCATTGCTTCCAACTATCTAATATCCTTAGAATATGTTTTGACCGATTGTGAGACGACCTATATATCATTCATCTGTCCAAATAAACACTTAACAAGTCTTAAGAATTAATTTTTTTGATATGGTGTTCCTATTGTACGACAATGCTGCATGCCAAGTAATCCACAACGGGAAACTTACGGAACCCTTCGAAGTGAGGAGCGGAGTAGGACAAGGCTGCCTACTATCGCCAATGATTTTCTTGATTGCAGTAGACTGGATAATGCGACAAACAGTAGGCAATGAGGAAACAGGCATAAAATGGACACACACAAAAAACTTGGAGGATCTGGACTTCGCCGATGATATATGTCTGATTTCCCACAAACTGGAAGACATGCAAGCGAAAAGCAACAAGTTAGCAGAAGAAGCATCAAAGATAGGGCTTCAGGTGAACATAGAGAAAACAGAGGTGATGAAAATTTCTGGGCAACACCACCAACAGCAACAACAGACAACAACCAGCATAAATGGGAGGAACCTGAAAGAAACAACCTCCTTTGACTACCTACCTTGGAAGCATCGTTTCAACTACAGGCGGATGGAACTGACGAGGATATCAAAGCAAGAATCGATCAGGAAAGCAAGACAAGCTTTCACTACTCTCAAGTCTGTGTGGAGGTCAACAGAACTCAGCATCTAAAATAAGATCCGGATTTTCAACTCTAATGTGAAGTCAATGCTACTATACGGATCAGAGACTTGCACTGCGCGTCATAAAGAGCACCTTAAACAAACGACAGACCTTCATTAACAGTTGTCTTCGCTCAATACTCAAGATCAGATGGCCGGCCAGAAAAGATCAGTAACAGCGAGGGATCTCTGGGAGCGAACCAACCAGGAACCGATTGTGAAACAAATAAGCAGGAAGAAATGGAGGTGGATCGCCTGTACTCTAAGGAAACAAACCATCAAGTGACATCACTAGACAAGCCATTGCTCGAGTGGAACCCGAAAGGGAAGCGGCGAGTTGGTCGTCAGTGCAAGAGTAACTTGGAGGAGGTCATGTGAAGAGGAGATAAAAAGGTGTGAGGAGACTTGGAGTCAGGTGAAGACTCTGGCAGAGAACCGAACGCAAAGGAGACGCACGGCTGAAGCCCTATGTTCCTCTAGGAATTAAAGGATACAATAATAATACTATAATAATTGAATACCTAATAAGCAGTAATAATTATATATATACATATATATATACCTGATCTCTAACCACCCGCTACTTAAACGAGAATACACAATGAAGTGAGACGAAAAACTATATTTATCAGTACATGAAGGAGTATATTCCCGTAGACGTGAGAGATGTCCCTAAAAGGATGAGTGACGCAGTTTCGAATCTCAGTAGGGACACGAATTCCGTCTAGGTTGTAGATACGCCTTGCTGACGAGTGCTAACTAGCATGCAGCCTAGGTTCAAGGTATCCTAGCAACTTCCCACAACCAACTAATATCAACAATTCACAGTGCACCGTGATGGTGTGCCACATAGTATCATTGGCTTGGTAGCCATATTGCCAACTTTACTAACTGATAGAATTCAGTCTGGACCAAAGATAGGACTAGGTATATTACACTATTTAGCCTGTCTAGTGTCCAATCAAAAAGGATGTGTATCCCCATGTATGGTTTATTTCCAGACTGACCTTGATTGCCATATCAAGCAGGAAGGCAATAGATAGGTAAAAGTCAGACTAAATAATGTCTTCCTATGAATCAGTTAGAACTAAGATGGCCTAGAAAAAAAACACCAACTGCTATAGTAATCACAATACACATACTACAGAAAAGATCAATATAAAATTGATTTTGATGACAATATTATTGGAAAAATACTGCAAAAGAGGGTTTTTATTCATATAAAGATAAGAAAAGGTTGATCAACCTGAATGGATGGAGACTATGTGCAGTGCGAACGCATACTATTTATTCGTTGGATTACAGAAACCTGCCAGGATCGGAAAGGCAAGATACGCCTTCATCGACCTGAAACCAATTCGGAAATCTTCTACACTCGACATAGGAACAAGATTCGTATTTTCAACACCGATATCAAGTCAGTCAGTCACTTCTTCTATACGTGTCAGAAACTTGCACTGCGTGTCAGTCACGAAAAGGATTTCCAGCAGGCTACTGCAGACTTTTATCAACAGCTGCCACCTTCGCTGGTTAGCTCCATTCTGAAGATCAAGTGGCGTCTAACTAACCAAGAACCGATCGCTCAGCAAATACGAAGTAGAAAGTGGAGATGGATCGGACAAACATTGAAGAGATCGTCGAATGACATCACGCTCAATGCAGGTCATTGCTCAAGTGGAATCCAAATGGGAAGCGGCGTGTCAGTCGTCGGTGCGAGGGTGACATGGAGGAGATCGAGTGGAGAAGAGGATGAGATGAGAGATTGCGAGTAACCGTTGTCCAAGTTGAAGAGGACAGCAGAAAATGGAACAAAGTGGAGATGTGTTGTTGAAGCGCTATGTTCCACTCGGAACTCAAGGGAACAATGATAGTAATAGTATGGAATGCTGTGCACTAAATCGATGTGCAAATTTCATCTGTGATCTCGTTTTTAGGTACTGTTTGGAAACTAGGTTGGATAGCACGTTAGAGTTGGGGTGTTTCATTGTAATTGGGAGGCATTTTTCACTGAAATCAGGGCAAAATATCGTCTTTAATGTGTTTCGTTATTATTATTGTTATTATTATTTCAGTTTAGACCATGGATTGATATCATTTAGAGAACCAGAGAGTACTGGACAGCTGTTTCGGCCTAGTTTGGGACTCTTCACTTAGTAGGCACCCACTAAGTTTCGAACCAAAGACCTTCCCGGTTACAAGGCGAGCTCGCATACCATTCAGCTACTGAGACACGACTCAATGGCCAGCCGATGAAATCTAACTTCTACCAATTCGTGATATATTTAGCGCAACTAGTAACAACCAATGTCATCGGCGGGAACTCTATCCTCACTCCCTACTTGATGTACCCCACTGGTCACGACTTCTCACTAGTAGTGCAGGCTACTTCGTCTTGTAGCCCGCCAGTCACTAGCGGGCATGAGATTAATTTTCAAGAATTTCTTTGTAGGGATTCTATTTGTTTCAGGTTTATTTAGAGGCAGTTATTACCCCACAGGAAGCCGGTATTATTAGTGATGGAGACTCTTACTGTGTTGCCTAATCTCATCTAGTTTACGTAGACTATGTGTAGCTATTCCTTTAATATTCGTATTCAGACTGTATGAAAGATTAGCATGATATTGATCAGTGACTGGCCACAGGACGAAGTCGCCTGGAGTTCATCCAGTTGGGAGTGAGGATGGAGTTCCCACCGACGACATTGCTTGGTGCCAGTCGAGCTAAATGCATCACGAATTGGTAGAAGCTAGAATTCATGGGCTGGTGGCAATTTAGTCGGATCCCAGTGGCTTAATTGTTTACGAGCTCGCTGGCCTTGTAACCGGAAGGTCCTGAGTTCGAACCCTAGCGGTGGGTTTGTGCTGATAATGAGTCCTAAACCAGGAGGAAACAGCTGTCCAGTACTCCATGCTGGCTGGTTTTCAATGGTTCTCTAACTGATATCCATCGGTGGTCTTATCTCAAACAAATAGAATAGCTACAAACTAATCCTTGAATATTATTATGTTAGTTGTCCTGGTAAATAAATGGCTTTTTGTTATGGAAAACACAGCAGATTCTGTAATCCAACGAATGGTCTGCGTTCAAGTTCGTCGTCATAGGTGCGTTCGCACACCGTGGCTCGCTATACTTTATGTTTGCCCCAGACAGACTGGGCTCAAAGACATCCACCTACAACGAATCAATTAGAACTAAAATGTCAATTTTTAAAGAAAATCAGCTGCTCTATAGATTTCAGATTCATTGGTTGAGGATAGAAGGTTTGGAGCCCAATGTTAATCCTTTTCTAGTAAATTTCTGCGCTTATCCGAACCCTTCTTGAATCAACCAGTTGAGGTTGCAGACACCATTTCTTCTGGGAGTCGGTTAAAAGAGTTTATGACTTAGTGTGAGAACCAGTACTCCACAGAAATATGGTTTCTTCTTGACTTTTGAACTCTCCTGCTTTGTCCTCTAAAGTGTTCCGACCTGGTGGGGAAGGAAAAGGGAGAATAGGTCAGGGTCGTAGTCATAAACTTTCAAACATTGTAATTAAGTCTCCTGTCATACCGTAGGTCTAGTCTTTCCTCGTATGATAAGTTAGTCATGCCGAGAATCATACTTGTTGCCTTCCTTTGGACCCTTTCTAGAATATGTGTGATTCCTCTTTAAAACAAGGACTGGCTGCCTGGGTACAGGTTTATAGTCTTGACCTCACCAGAGATGTATATAAGGAGGTGAACATATCTCTGGTGATTCTAGTAAATACTCTGCAAATTGCCCACAAAAATCTTAAACTACGTGCAGCCACCGCGCGGCAGTGTGCTGTAGTTTTTAAATCGTGGCCTACTATGACACCTAAATCCAAATGAGTCTGAACTGATGGGAGTGTTATTCCCTCTATTTCGTAGGAGCTGATGTTTGCTTGTCCGATACGCATGGTTGCACATTTCGCTACATTGATAGGGAACATCCATTCCATGGACCACTCTGACAATTTGTTGAGGTCTTCATGCAACGTGAGCGTATCACTGTCGCCCTTCAACTCTCTCCAGATTTTTAAGTCATCCGCATATAGGACCATAGGGGAATCGGTGAGCGGAGATAACTCATTGATATACAAAATAAATAGGAGAGGTCCGAGTACCGTGCTTTGTATCCACTCTGCTACTCACTGTTGTCCAGGAGGAGGGTTTTGAGTTGATCCTGACCCTCTGCCTCCTATCTATGAGGAATTCCCTGAGCCAGTTTAGTAATCTGCCTTTGATACCAAGACTTTCCAACTTCATGAATAGTCTTTTGTGAGGAACTTTACCGAAGACTTTGCTGAAGTCTATGAAGATGGATTATAAAATTGATTTTTTTTGGTGACATTTTTCATTCACATAAAGAAGAAATCTGTTTCGTCCTAATTTGGGACTCTTCAATGGTACGCACCCACCAGGGTTCAGATCCAGGACCTTTTAGTGCGTTCTGATGGAGAGTCCTACAGTAGGACGAAACCGCTGTCCAGTACTCCCTGATGGTGGTGGTTTTCCAATGGTTCTCTAACCGATGTCAGCTCATGATGAAATCCTTCAACTAATCAAACAAAATCCCTACAAACCAATACTTGAAAAAAGAAGAAAGCATTGACCTCTGTATCCTTTGCATACTTCAACCTGTTGTCTAGCTAAGTAGTATAATTAAACAAAGCAGATAAATGCGATTTGTTATTAGTATATATAAATATTTAGCCTCTAAGCCATATCCATATCCATCATTATGCACTTATGAATCAGTCTGTTGTCTGTACAATATAAACAACGCACATATACAGGTAGTAGTGTATACATACACACACACACATTGTGACAAATTGAGAATGACAAATCGATAATATGTATGATCACATTTGCTCACTTGATTCAAATTATGTTTACCTACAAGTGACCTTCAGACAAGTTCAAATCATTTTCAATATATTATATATGACGATACATACGTTGTTTTCAAATCATCTCTAGGTTTATGATCTATTTGAAACTGGATGGCAAATTAATATCAGTTGGGGGAATCCATTGAAAACCATCACAGAATACTGAAAAGCTGTTATGATCCATGTGACAAGTTGAAATGAACTCATCGCCAATTTGTTATGAATCTGTCGCCGAATCGAAATGATCTCATCGACAACTGATATGCCCGAGTTGACTTTTTTATTCTTTTACGTTTCCTATGGAACATAGAGCTTCAAGCTGTAGCTTTGAAGTTTCAGTAACAGTGGTAATATTTTTAAAGGGTTGGAGTCGGTAGCCTCGTGCCCCCAACCTCCTTTCCTTATCCGGCTAAGATGAGGTAAAGTTGTGCGCCGGCCGGGACTCGAAACCCGGGCCACGTGCATGCTCTGCCAATGCTATACCGCTGAACCACCGACGCACTTATGCATGGGGAATAATAATACTGATGGAATGAACAACTCCACTGATATGCTAGGTATATACACCTATTCATCGTGGTACCCCTTACACTTCACTGAGTCATGGAAATATCATAAGACAAGGATTGGCCTGTGTGACAGTTAAGATGCAATTTTATCAGGAAGAATAAAGCCTGTCGTATATATATGTATATATATGACCACATCCAGATGACGAGTCTCAAATAGAACGAAATCCACATCCTGGATTTCACTGCTAGTCACTATCCACCAATTAACTTCACATTAATATTGGCCTAGGGTATGGTGGAAACAGATTGTTCTAGATATGATGGAGAAGATTTGTAGCTCAGGTGGATGATTTTGATGTAGTTGTCTTCTCTGAGCTATCTGGATGATTTATTTGTGAAGCTTTCATTATTGCCCTACTAGGGAACATCTTCAGCGCATACTTCAATTTGTTGAAGTGGGCTTATAGATTTCTCCATGAAGAAAATTTCCTATACCGACGAAATCACCTTCAGAGGCTGTACAGTCGTATTTATATTTACCAAAAATGTATAGTAGTCCATTATTGACTAATAGGGGGTGACAGTTGATATAATTACTCACAAATGGCTTTAGAAGGGAAAAATGAAATTTTTTATTTACGTGGTACTTCACGGCACAAAGTCAGAAATTTGATAAGGTTAAAATTGCTATTGAGTGAGAATAAAAGTGGTAGTTGAGTGTCAATTTAACAAGGTGATGCTAAATGCTACAGAGGGCGTCAAGTTTCGGCTTTTGAGTATGGCGGACGCACTGGCGATTCGTCAATACAACCGTGAACTCTGCATACAGAAAAACTTTGTCCAGTTTCTTATTCTACCTTGGTCTTAGCCTCTTTACTAGTCGTTCGCTGTAAAATAATTTTAATTTTTTCCTTTTTTCAATATTACTTTCAGTTTACTTTTAATTTAATAATTAACTCACTATTATCACTCTCATATGTTCATTTTGTACATTTTCACACCGTCTTCACACTTTTTAAATTGACACTCAACTTCCACCTTTCTTCTCACTCAATAACAATTTTAACCTTATCAAATTTCTAACTTTGTGCCATTGAGTACCACGCGAATTACAACTTTTATTATTTTACTTCTAAAGCTACATCCGAGCAATTATATCAATTATGTCACCCCTATTTCTCCACGAGTTTATTAGTCATCTCTCCTGGTTATCTTGAAGATGATTGGTTGTTTTCGTGCTTTTACATGCTCTAGGCTACCTGTATTCATATTAGTGCTGATTGTTTCTTTGACCTGAACTTTGACCCCTTGTGTATGAGATTTCCTTCTTATCGATTGGTAAATTTTCTCTATGTCAATGTGACTATTCATTGACGATTCTCACTGGAATACCAGGTTGGCTTCTAATATTTCTCTACCATTCTTGGTGTTTCGTCTGTCTAATATTTGAACGTTGGTTTTCCCAGTCGACTTGATGTTCATGGTTATCTGTATACAGGGTCAAACTTCTGGTCAAGCAAACAATCAACACCAATGCTAATACAAGTGGCCTAAAGGGTGTGAAAACACACAAAAACAACCAATCACGACGTTCAAGATCACCAAGAGAGATGACTTGTAAACTCGTGGAGAAATCTAATAGCTCCCTTCAATAAATTGAAGTGTATGCGCTGAAGATGCTGCCTATTGTGTGAGGCAATGACAGCTTTGCAAATAAACCAAACCATCCAGCTGAGAGAACACAACTACTTTAAAAACAGATTGTTCTAAATGTTTGGCGATTCGACCAAGACCAAGGTGTAAGAAAAAGATGATGAAATTTTACGATCATCTGATCACACGATGAATTATTAGGTGATTATTATTATTATTTAGGCCGATTCTTATCAATCTGTCTCGTCCTAGCTGAGGACTCTTCAAAAGTGTGTGCACCCAAAACATTCAGCTTGTGAGGCCCGACAAAGATAGAAATTAGAGTTCACAGGTCATTGAATTCCGGACTAAGTGACTGAATGGTCAAGGAGCCTTATCTCATGAGTTCCGTTGTCGGTGCATACTTGCTGAAGAGTGCCGAACCATGACGAAACAACTGTCCAGTCCTCTATGCTGATTGATTTTCAATGGTTCTCAGACTGAAATCAATCCCTGATCAAACTTCACATATTTGTATATTGTTGTTTGTTAAAATCGAAGTAATTTACCCGGAAGAATCTGTGACTTATACTGCGGAACATTCGGAACTGGTTTCTTTTTATTGATTTTTTTAATACATTAGGATTATATTAGATGGTTGGAGGCAATCGGCCATAGGAAGCCTTGTCTGACCTAGGTTTCGTGCTAGTTAGCACACATCAGTTAGCAAGGCATATCTGCAAACTTGAAGGAACTCATCTCATCCCTTCTGAGATTCGGACCCGCATCACGCCGTGAGTTCTGCAGTCAGAGACGTTACCACTGAGCTATTCGGGCTGGCTCGCGATTGACCTCCTGTAGGACTATAGTGAGTATTGTGATTGCAAACTGGTAACTAGTGTGTTGTGTCTAGTCCTTTCTTTGGTGTAGATTGAATTCTATCAGTCAGGTTTGCAATATGGCCACCATGCCACTATGTAGCTCGCCATCATTGTGCACTTTGAATTGTTGATGTTAGATGGTTGGAGGCAATCGACCACAGGAAGCCTTGGACCTCTAGGACTATACACACTACACTAGTCACTGGCTAGTGTCCAATCAAGGTATCCAATACAATCCGTCCTACAGGAGGTCAGTCGCAAGCTCGAATAGCCCAGTGGTAACGTCTCTGACTGCAGAACTCACGGATTATATTTAATACTCACTATATACTACTTGATTGATTGATGAGATGATTAGTTGTATAACGCTCACATCAAGAAAACAGGAGTAGTTGCTTGCCGGTGGTAGATGGAAGCGATCTAAACACGGGCCGGTCATTTTCCTCGTTTGGGGGATGAGCTCATCAGCTGTATAACCACCAGTTTGGCTTGGCTTGGGCGAACTCCTAACACCACTGGGATTATTTCAAATCATTTTCTTTCTTTTTTTTCTATATATACATATTTAGGTATATATCGTTTAGCCTTTAGTCATGAAAAATTGGGTATAAGTCGAGAGAAATTGGCAACCAAAGTTCTACCTCATCTCATCCCATTATCGATCGAAAGTAGCCTTAATTTAAAACAATACAGTGCCTATGCATCACTGATACAAGATATGTGTAAACACTTGGAAAGGGAACAATTCAGCAAATTGGAACAGTTGCACGGTGCTACTGATGAAAACAGGTAAGATATAATGGGAAATCATTGATTTTTTAAAATTATTATTGTTTCCTTGGGTTCCGAGTGGAACATAGGGTTTCAGCAACACATCCCCACTTTGTTCTGTTTTCTGCCATTCTCTTCAGCTGGGACCATGATTGCTCGAACTCTCTCTCATCTCTTCCTCACACTATGTGCTCTATGTTACTCTCGCACTGACGACCCACTCGTCGCTTCCCATTGGGATTCCACTTGAGCGATGGTCTACGATGCGCGTGATCCCATTCGACGGCCTCTTCAACGTATGCCGGATCAATCCATCTCAATTTTCTCCTACAATTTTTTTGAGCGATCGGCTCTTAGTTGGTTTGTTCACTTCAGAGACTCAAGGATTGACTTGTTACCATCAGGGAATAATCCCATTGACTTAGAATATGTAGACGATATAGTCCTCCCTCCTACGTGAAGATGCTGACAAAATACAGCAGAGTCTTCTGAACACCTTGAGCTGAGCTGCAATCTCCAAATGTTTGGCATGCGATTCAGTCCCGCTGTCAAATGTAAGGTGATGCTACAGGACTGGAATACATTGACTCTTAGCTTAGAAATAGGGATTGAAGTGGTTGGTGGAGCCTGTTGACCGCTTCACTTATTTGGGAAGTTGCGGCAGCCAACCAGCCCCAACGGGTTGGTCGTTGACGAGTTCTTAGTACGGATACGGAGGGCTAGTTTCGCATATGCCAGTTTACGCCGTCTTTGGCGTAGACGTGATATCCTGCTTGTTGGCTGTCGACCAAAGGGCGTGTATACTGCTCAGTAGCAGTTTGCTCTGTCAACCGTTATGGCTAGTTGTGAGTGAGACATGGCCATAGGAGTCTGCATTCTATCTCCCGTGTTAGTGAGGTGGCATAATAAGGTGGTCAATATTGAGTTTAGGCGCCGAGTGCTAGGTGAGGAGGGGAAATCAATCGACGAGGTTGTGAAGCAGCTGCACCGATTCAGATGGTTAGAACATGTGTTACACATCCATACGCAGCAATCGTCTTCCTGGTCAAGCACTGTTAGCTGACATAAGGTCAGGCTGGAAAAGAGTTAGCTGCGGTCAAACCAGAAGGGCCCCACCAATCATTGAAATCCACAATAGTTAGTTTAAGCTGACCACGTAGGAAGGTGTAGACTGCCTGACTGACTGGTTGGGTTCCTTGGGGGCAGTAAAAACCAATGAAGGCTGTAGACAATTGGTGATATGGCTAAAAAGCCTCGTTGTCAGTAGCCAGTGCAGATGTATCCACTCCTTGTGACTTATAATTTCCAATGAAACTATATTGTTCTTCCATATTGCTATTCCTTTTGTTTCATATCCCTGTCTACTGTCTCTGTTATGCATTTCTTCTACTTTCTTCTCTTGCTTTGTGTGCTATATGGAGTGGAGTGTGGCATCTTGAACTGCTGCACATCTTTGCAAAGTTCTATGTCGAAAACAGACAGACAGGTTTGTTCATCGCCAGAGTTTCTTGTTGCTAATTCTTTCTAGCCGGTTGACCATTTGATCTTCAGTATGGAGCGAAGGCAGCTGCTGATGAAATGATATATATATATATAAATTCATTAGAGTTGTAAATATGTTAAGAAATATACTTGCGAGGATTTGTTGAACTGTAGTTGAGTTTAGGGAAGTAGAATTGACCGAATATGACTCGATTACTAGAATACAACACAGCTTTTTTGAAAACCAAAAGTACTAAGATCAATATATGCTATTGATCTGCTTGATACTATGAATTGTAATCAAGAAAGTAAGCATAATTGCAACGTCGCGTATATACTACTGTTTGATTGAAATGAGTAGATGGGTACCACTAATGTCAGACAGCAATAATAGCTTTATCCTGGACAGTGTTTAGATAATGTACAGAATTTTCAGCGGTATTTATCGCATGATATGGTTCCTTTGTCCAAGATATTCGAATATACCATTAATTGACAATATAGATCGTGTGACACAACAGTGCTATCTGACCTAAAACGTAAACTAATCCATCATGTGATATCTCTTCTTTGTCTCCTTCGAGAAATGTACGGCATTAGACTGTTGAAAGCCAATTGTAAACAGTTCAGCAGTACATTTTGAGACCCAATTATATAACTCGGGAATAGTTGTTTCATGTATTAGGCATATTTTGTGACCCCCACGAATAGGCATTTCCTCAAGTTTATTAGAAACTGGCGAATCAGTAGCTTGTAAATGCTTAAAATACTCGCCAGAGTAAACAATACCATTAGAGATATAAAGATAAAACTGGGGCACTATGGTAGAGTATAATTCCATAGTGGATAAAATTTTACTTTGATAAATCACACAGTGTTGTACAGTAATATTAACTGATAACCAGGTTTCGAGCACAATTTATCATTGCTATTACCCATAATCATATCAAGGCACTACTCACACAACTCTCTTGCTTCATTTATATACACGAGAGTGAAAATTGATGATTAGACATTTGAATAAAATCAATATAAGGTATATTCGGAAATAACACTAATGTTATTAATAAAATACAACAAGATGGGAAATAAGATGTTTTTTATGGTAAAATAAATAAATAACTTGTTAGAATGTTATAATGTGAATTGAATACATCTTAACATTATTTATTATCCTCCTCTGATTTGACTGGTGGTAATAATATCTTGGCTTGCGTTGAGTCATTTCTATGACCCCAGAATTCTAACTTTATCAACTCGTTGTGTAACA
Organism: Trichobilharzia szidati; assembly: GCA_944472155.2. Lineage (NCBI taxonomy): Eukaryota > Metazoa > Platyhelminthes > Trematoda > Strigeidida > Schistosomatidae > Trichobilharzia > Trichobilharzia szidati. Next base: position 134,809,928 of record OX235274.1, read on the forward strand.
GTACCGTCACAACAAGCCTCGGTGAGAATCCACTTTGCCTTGTGAAGGTTATTGATTCTAACGCTTGGTATGGTATAGGTGGAGCAATAGTTAAACCCCAGCCTAGGCATTTAAGATATCGGTATGGTTGTGCCACAGGATGAGGCTGTTTGTATGCAGTTCTGGTCTTGAAAAAAAGGCTAGGGTAAGTGTTCGATTCTCTTGAAACTAAATGTTTACTAATGGTTGACAACAGGACGAAGCTACCTAAAGTTCCAGTGAGAAGTCGTGACCAGTAGGTTCTACCAAATTGGTTGACACTGACTGACGGTTGTGTTATATATCGCAAACTAGTGGAAGTTAGAATTTATGAACCAGTGGCTGAATGGTTAATGGGCCTCGCCATATGATCTTCACGTCTTCGATTTGATTTTCGGCGTGGTCATGGGCACATACCGCTGAGGAGACCTGAACCACGACGAAATATCTGTTGAGTACTATCTGGTCTCCAGTGATTCCTTAATTGAAGTCATTTCGCAATCACTTATCATTGATAATATGAACTATAAACAGAAAATTGAAGTTTATTATCGTTTTAAAAAATGATTTAATTTTTTGTTTTGTTTTGTCTTTTATATTCATTCCAGTATGCTGAGAATCGGTAATCTAGATGAAAGTATGTGGAATTCATCAAATTCTTGTTCAGATTTGGTAAGTTTGTTTTATAACTAACTGCCTAACTAACTATATTGGCAAAGTTAAACAATAGCGACCCAAAGGGGGGGGAGAGGGAGATGAACGCGTTCTATCTCCCATGTTAAGTGGTAGGTGTAATAGGGTGAGTAATATTGAGATTAGGCACCGAGTATTGTTATGTAAGGAGGAAAAATTAATCGATAAAGTTGTAAAGCTGCATCGATTGAGATGGCCAGGACATGTGTTAGGCATCAACTAAGCATTGCCTTCCTTGACGGGCATTGTTAGCTGACATAGTAGTAGTGGTCGAACCAAAACATGGCTTCATCACTTAGTTTAAGCGGGCCACTTCAGGAGGCTTCCTGACTAGTAGGGGTCCTCAGGATGGTAAAAACCAATGAATGCTAGAGACGATTGGTGATATGGCTGAAAATCCTTATTATCAATTGGCTGGCGCAGACGCATTCTACTCTTTGTGATTTGTAAGACATATATCTGCTCATTATAGTTGTTTTTGTTTTTTTGAGTTTGACCACAGGTTGATATCGGTTAGAGAACCATTGAAAACCAGCTGGGAGTACTGGGCAGCTGTTTCATCTTAGTTCGGGAATCATCGGCAGTACTCACCCACTTATTTATTAACACTATATTATCGAACATCTCAGTTGAATTCTTGTTGAATAAAACAAGAACACAATAGTAGTTTGTGCAGAGTAAAAAAATGGAACCATCATTGTTTATTTCGTTCGTTGGCTTCTCATCAGCCCAGCTGCTTACAGCCTAAATAAATTATTTCTAAGTTTTTACGAGTTGATCACCGACTGATATCAGTTAGAGAACCATTGAAAACCAGGGAGTACTGGACAGCTGTTTCATCCCATGTAGTTTGGGAATCATCGGCAAGACGCACCCACTTGAATTCGAACCCAGGACCTTCCGGTTACAAGGCAAACTGGTAGTAGACCATTCAGCCACTGGGACCCGATCCAATGGCCAGTCCATGAATTATAACTTCTACCAATTCGTAATGCATTTAACGCGACTGGCACCAACCAATTTCATCGGTGGGAAATCCATCCTCAAAAGTGACATCCGGATGGACCTCACTGGTCACGACTTCTCACTAGAACTCCAGGAAACTCCATACTGTAGCAAGTCACTTGCGAGCATCAGATTAATTTTCTATAGTTTGGTATGTAAGGGTTTGTGATTATTAAGTTCATGTACAGAAAAGTTTTAACATACTTGGAAATTTTACAATGATGTCAGTTGACAGGAGGTTCCGGACTTAGTGAACAGTGCTCAGAAAATTGCACTTATATGGTTTTTACACAGAGAGTTCCAGTTTAAACAAAGTAAATATATTCATACAATGCTAAAGGAGTTACGTAATAAAGACGAGAAGTGCGTAGGATGATGGATGAGTAACTAATAAATTGGGTTACAATGTACTGAGTTCAACTCAAATCATAGAAAGAAGAGGCAAGCAAAATTACGCTGCATTAAATTGGGGGGTTGAGGTCGAAGCCAAAGATTACGTAATCAAATGAAAGGGATGGAGAATAAAGACATCCAGTTAATAGGTGGGCAAGAGAAAACTGATAACTGCTTCTCTCTGAACACATAAATGATGTTTCAGGCGTTCGATAGAGACTGCTTCAGCACACTTGAGCAGAATTGAACTATTTTGTCTATTGATAATTTCAAAGGATTTCGCGATTTCCACCTCATGACCCGTATCAAGAGGATGTCTGATAATGGCACTATTGTTTGGCGTTTGTTCCCTTGAGACGTAAGCTTTTCAGTACATGTTCAGAAAATCGTAGATATGCCCTTCTTTCTGTTTTTTCAATGTAACTGCTCCCGCAGATACATGTAAATTTGTATACACAGTTGGAGTTAACATGAGAAGGATATCTGTCGATTTTTGATGGCACCAAAGAAGAGCATGTTGTTCGATAGACGGCAATCAGCTTAGCTGCAGGACAGGCTTTGTCTAATGGCGTACTCAGTCTTCTGTTGACAATCGTCGCAATACTTTCACCTTTAAAATCAAGTTGAATGAAGACAGGCTATTACCCCACTGTGATTTGTTTGATATTTGAGACTTCACATCTTCCGTACTTGTTAATGAATCTCTGAGGGTAACCGTTCTTTTTCAACATCTTTTAGAGAATCATAAATTCTTCCTCTAATTTGTCTGCAAAGCACATTCTCCTAGTGCTCATTTAAATCTATTTGGACAAAAACTATTAAAATGTAGGTATTGTCCATTTCATGTGGGCTTTCGGTAAATTGACCTCTGGAGACCACGACCATCTTTCAGGCATTGCATGGCATTGTCAAGGAAATGGAACTTTCTATCATTTTCATATTCCATAGTAAATTCAATATTTGTATGTGCGTCGTTCAACTCAAATCATAGAAACAAGAGACAAGTAGAATTACACTATATCATCAAAGGGTGTAGGATGAGGTTAAAGCCAATGAATACATAATCAAATAAAAGGGACGGAGAATAAAGACATCCAGTTACCAGGGTGGGGCAAGGGAAGACTGATGAATCACCGAAAATACCCATTGAGTCATGAAGAAAATAAAAGACAAATTCATCAGCGAAGAAAATTTTCCTTATCGACGAAATCATCTTCACACGCTGCCATACAGTCGTATTCCCAGCCGACGCACTCTTTACCTCGCTAAACCAGAAATAATGCTGGTGAAGAGGAAAGGTTGGGCATGAGGCTAGCAACCCTATCCTGTAAATAAACACTGCTACATAACTTCAAGTGCCTAGCTTGAAGTCCTATGTTCCACTGGGGAACGTGAAGGAGAAAAAATATATAGTGGTCTATTATTGAGTAATAGGAGGGGATGACATAATTGATATAATTACTCGGAAGTGGCTTTAGAAATAAAAATAAAAGTTGTAAATTACGTGGTACTCAACGGCACAAAGATAGAAATTTGATAAGGTTAAAATTGCTATTGAGTAGTGAGAAGAAAGGTGGTAGTTGAGTGTCAATTTAACAAGTGTGAAGAGGGTGTGAAAATGTACAAAAGGAACATATGAGTGTGATAATAGTGAATTAATTATTAAAGCAAAAGCAAACTAAAAGGAAAATCAAAATTTTTTTACAGGGAACGACTAGTGAAGAGGTTAAGACCAAGGTAGAATAAGAGACTGGACAAACGTTTTCTGTATACAGAGTTCGGAGTTGTATTGACGAATTGCCAGCGCCTCCGCCATACACAAAAGCTGAAACCTGACGCCCTTTGTACCATTTGGCCTCACTTTGTAGATGATCTTGAAAGACGACTCTGGTGGAGCTACGTGGCTTGAGTTCACCAAATGCTCGAGAATTGAGCTAGTATTTGTCTTGCATTGTCCCTTTGCTAATCATGCCGGATAATGTTCAGAGATTCGTTTGGAAAGTGTGTGCACTTTGTGCGGCCAATACAACTGTACGGTAGCCTGTGAAGATGATTTCGTCGATAAAGAAAATTTTCTTCGCTGATGAATTTGTCTTTTATTTTCTTCATGAAGACTGATGAATTTTTTTCGTTTTGTTTAATTCTCATGGTGTTCATTTTAATATGACTAAAAACTAAAAAGCATCTTTTCATAATTTCAGAAAATAAAAATTTGCTTTCTTATAGTTGTTTACTAAATGACATTATTTATTTAATAGGCGTTGACCTTTCTTGACCCTATGACTCATCCATCTTAGGTCATATACATATATATATATATGTATTGAAATCACGTTTATAGATAAACAACTTGACACTTGCTCTGTATATACTGGCTGTAGTCGGCTTATAATTGATTTGACGAGAACATACATGTAAATGCTTCTTTCGATTGGACACTAGTCAGTAACTAGTGTAATGTGCATGTCTGGTCCTTGCATTGGTGTAGACTGAATTCTTTCAGTCAGGTTTGCAATATGGCCACCATGCCACTAGGTAGCTCGCCATCACAGTGCACTTTGAATTGTTGATATGAGATGGTTGGAGGTAATCGGCCACAGGAAGCCATGGACCTCCAGGACTAGACACACACTACACTAGTCACTGACTAGCGTCCAATCAAAGTATCCAATACAGTCCGTCGTACAGGAGGTCAATCGGAAGCTCGAATAGTTCAGCGGTAAGGTCTCAGACTGCAGCACTCACGGGGTGACGCGGGTTGGAATCTCAGATGGAATGAGATGAGTTCCTTCAAGATTGCAGATACGCCTTGCCGAGTGGTGGTGAGTGCCAACTACCACGAAACCAAGGTCAGACAAGGCTTTCTGTGGCCGATTGCCTCCAACCATCTAATATCATCAAATACATGTAAATCACAGTTGTATTGTTTCTGAATTTATCTATTACATAAATGGTGTCTAACTTAACACACTTCTCAAGATTTAGTGTGTAGGGATTTGATCACGGATTGATATATTGGTTGGTTGTCGCGTTGAAATCACTAATTAGTGTAAATTGGAATCCATGGACTATTCATCAATCTGGTCTAAATGGCTGAATGGTATGCGAGCTTGCCGCCTTGTGTAACCGAAAGTTCCTGGCCTCCAACCCCGGTGTGTGTCTGTGTCTGTACTGTCTGGCGATTCTAAAATAAGGACGAAACAGCTGTCTATTACTCCATGCTGTGGTTTCCACTGACTCTCTAACTTATATCAATACTGCCTTGTTAAGAATTCTGCGTAAGGTTTCCGAGGTTCTTTCCTTGTATGGAATTAATACTGATGATTTAGATTCCTTATTGTTGGAAACCTCGGAAACCTTACGCAGAATTCTTAACAAGGCAGGAATAAGGAAAGTGGCTGGCATTCAAACCACCCACAAACTCAATTAGAAACAAGCTTTGTCAGTTAAAGGATCCTACCAGTAGAGCCAATTAAACAAAAAAATCTAGTTTATTTAATACCCTGCCTGCGATGATTGTCAGGTCAAATACATAGCTCGTAGCAGTAGAACAGGGGCAGTCAAACTAGCCGAGCATAAAAGGCTAGCAAAATCTAGATTAGTTGACCCGAATAAGATAAGAAATCTGGAGAATAGTTCAGCTATAGCACTACACCACATGTAATTACACACAACCACACAATAGGATGATGGTAGAAGATGACAGTTTTAAAATACAATGTAACAGAGTGGAGGGAGCAGGATTGATAATGGAAGCTTTGTTTATCGAATCAACTGAAAATACGTACTGCAATAGGAATGATTCAGCACCTGTCCACCCAGATATCTGGAAAATTCTACTATCCCAACGACGACAAATAGGAGAGAATAAAGAAAACTATAAAACTCAAGTTTCGAATTCGTGTGATTATAATTGATTGGTATGTTTATGAACAATAATTGGTTGTGTTTGAAACTGTGTCATCCAGTAAATAGTAATAGTGTTTCACTGTGTGATATATCTAATAAACAAACTAATATGAAATTACTTACTACCACAGTGTCCAAGTTTTACACCTATATTTTCATCACCTCCGTCTTCACTATGTTCCTACATCGGTTGAGATGCCTAGGACACGTGTCATACATGCCTAACCATCGCCTTCCTCGACAGGTAGTGTTAACTGGCATAGGATTTGGTTGGTAAAGAACTGGCAGTGGTAAATGACAATATCGAATCAGCCCATGAAATCTTTAACATTGGTGCCTGTATTATTATATTATTATTGTTTCCTTTAATTCCTAGAGGAACATAGGGCTTCAGCCACACACGTCTCCATTGCGTTCGGTTCTCCGCTAGAGTCTTCACATGGCTCCAAGTCGCCACACTTTTACATGACCTCCTCCAAGTCACCCTCACACTGACGACCAACTCGCCGCTTTCCTTTCGGGTTCCACTAAAGGGCTTGTCTAGTGATGTCACTTGATGGTTTCCTCAGAGTATGGTCAATCCATCTCCATTTCTTCCTGCCTATTTGTTTCACAATCGGTTCCTGGTTGGTTCGCTCCCAGAGATCTCTGTTGCCTGTAGGTGAAACGATTCTCCCAAATACATCTTCTCCCATTGGTAGTGACTGGTGCCTTGTTGTTGTTCTTGTTGATGATGATGGGGGTGGTAGTTGGTGAGTATCTTCATCACCTCTGTGTCTTCTCTATGTTCACTTGTGCAAACACACACACATACATTTTGGATTCCACCCCTCTAACCATTAGCAAATAAAATAACGTTAATCAATACAAAATTACCTTACATTTGTTATCGTGTTCTTATTTCCATCTCAACTCTCTTATAAAACACAAAATAATTGAGCAAAGAATATCCTTTTCGATAATTTCCTCTTCCAGGCTCTACAATTATATATGCATGTTTATATACATAGAATATTCTAGAATAGTAGTCAATAACAATATTAGTGTTTTTTAAATAATATCGATTTGTTAAGTAAGATCACGATGGAATTACAGTTCATTAAAGATGCATAAATTATAATAAGCATAAAAATATAATAGCAAATAGAATATCAACTAAAATTAGGAAATTTCCACAAAAATTCAGGATCATTCAAACCTAGATGGCCAAGGTAAGGATAATGTCTGAACTAACTTCTTTTGGACGCACAAATTAGGCTTCTTAATATGGATCCCAACAGCCAGCCTCAGCAATATTTAGTAGTCGAACTCTTAAGGCGAAATTGAGATTTGTTGGTATGCGGTAAATGACCCTGAAAGCCTGGTTAACATCAATCTTGTGTTCTGTATCCACAAGATGAGATAGAATAGCGCTATGAATAGATTTTGTTTGTCCTTTACTTAACCACTATGCAGGTTGATGTTCGGAAATTCGACGAGAAACACGCCTAATTGTACGGCCTATGCACTAACTGGCTCCACAGGAGAAGTTAAATTGGTAGATACACATGAAAGAGGCGAAATTAGGCAGTTTATCTTTTACTCCCGAACGCAAAAGAGGAGTGATTTTGAAGACACAGCGTAATTCGGCAGCAGGGAATGCTCTTTTTACCGCATTTCTAAGGCACTGTGTTAGTATCTCGCTGATGTTGTCCCCAAGGAACTGCATTTGTAAGAATAAGGCCTTTTTAGGAACTGTTGGTACCTTGGGCTGCTTTGATTTTAGATTCATATTCTTATCAATAAACTTTCCGCTCAGCATCCGTTAAATATTATTAAGTTTCTCGTCGAATTTCCGAACATCATCCTGCATAGTGGTTAAGTAAAGGACAAACAAAATCTATTCATAGCGCTATTCTATCTCATCTTGTGGATACAGAACACAAGATTGATGTTAACCAGGGGCTTTCAGGGTCATTTACCGCATACCAACAAATCTCAATTTCGCCTTAAGAGTTCGACTACTAAATATTGCTGAGGCTGGCTGTTGGGATCCATATTAAGAAGCCTAATTTGTGTGTCCAAAAGAAGTTAGTTCAGACATTATCCTTACCCTCTTGGCCATCTAGGTTTGAATGATCCTGAATTTTTGTGGAATTTTCCTAATTTTAGTTGATATTCTATTTGCTGTTATATTTTTATTATTATTATAATTTAAGCATCTTTAATGAACTGTGGTGATTCCATTGTGATCTTACTTAACAAATCGATATTATTCAAAAAACACACTAATATTGTTATTGACTACTATTCTAGAATATTCTATGCATATAAACATATATATTATTGTAGAGGCAGAAGAGGAAATTATTATTTTGTGTTTTATAGATGTCTGAATGAATATTTTCTCTATATATTCAACTCTTTCTAGATGACTCGAATAATTCATGCCTATGTGAATGATGCTGACCAATATATTAAAGGAAATACTTCACAATCAGGTCCAACTAATAACAGTAACAATAATAATAACAATAACAATGAAGTATTGTCAAGTATTTTATCAAACAATACATCTCCATCTGCATGCCCCGAGAGTAAATCATCATCACCACCTATTAACCAAATAAATGGTTTATCAACTAATGAAAATAATAATAATACTAATAATATTCATTTGAGTTTAGAACAAAAACGTCAGTTAGCTGCTAAACAAGAACAAATTGAACAGCTATCGAAGTGTATCACACCATTACAACAAAGTCAACAATCGTCTGTTGGACCAATGAAATTGACAACCACGAATAATACGCCAAAACCAAAACCAATTGATATTACAAGTTCTTTAATTACTTATAATCTGAATGCTTTAAATAACAACAATACACTGAATAAAGGATCAAATCGTTTAGGTACCGGGATCCCATTATCGTTAATTACACCACCTCAACCTCAACAACAGCAGCAACAACAACCACTACAATTGACCTACGGACAAAATGGTGTTTTTAACGCTTCTTCACCTTATTCAAACAATTTTGTTCAAGGTCAAAGCACAATGGCGTCTACAGTGTCACCGAACGCAATAGTTCCATTATCCTTCAATCAGAATAATAATAATAATAATAGTAATAATTATGCACCATTTACCCCAATGACATCTCCACCAATCAAATCTGTCCAACAGTATAATAATAATAATTCATTCTATCCTATGTCGACCAATCAGATGGCAATGCCCTTGACGCCATCTTCACAATTATTATCCAATCAAAATTCAATAAATAATAATTATAATCAAACCTCTATTAAACCGTTATCTAAAGGTGATATAGATGATTTGTTAAGTTAATAAAAAATAGAATTAAACATTATAATTATGTCACTAACAATAATAATGAAAAATAATATTAATTACTTTTATTTATTTATTTAATTTTTTTCTCCCATATCATTTTCTGTTGTTATTTTTTGTTATTATTTCTTGACCATTGTACATATTGAATACTCCTCTCCTCGGAATTTTTCTAAACCAAAATAATGAAATCGATATTATCATTAAGAAGCTGTGACTGACTCGTTTGTCATGTAATTTTTGTGATATATATTTATTTAATACAATTATCATGTGTTTTGATTCTGCATATTTTCTAATGGTGGTACACTCACTCCACCCAACCCCCCCCCGACTACATTCCTTCCCTTTTTTGGTCTTGTTTTGTCTTGTCTGTGATGATGATAATGGTGACGATGATTACGTCCATATTTTTTTGGAAAATTTTTTTATTTGTCTTTCATGTTTAACCTTTTTCCTTCTCTTTGTGTCTTGGGTTCTTTCGTGCATTTTTCGCGTGTTTATTTTTCTTCAATTGAATAAACTAATTATGCAATTAAAATTAAATATTCTTAGTTTATCCTTCTTTTGGTTTTCCTGTTATTCTTATAATATACTTTTGTTCAGTAGGATTGATTTGGCTGGCGTTTATATTTTATTGACGCTTTATAAAAGATGAGGTTTACTCCTTTTTCGGCGATATCATTCTCAAACTGTACAGTTACACATTTTTATCGTGACAAGAAAGGGATTCGATTGGTGAATGGTGACTAGCAGTGGAATCCAGGATGCGCCGTTCGTCCTATCTGAAACTCATCATCTGAACGTACCTGCCTTCCCCAGTGAGTGATGGTGTTCCCACCGAGGCTCGAACCCAGTGCCAAAGAGTTTTATACTCCAAAGCGTTATGCACTAAACCACTTGGGCCACGAGACTCATCTCTTGTGCAACGGGTCATATTGATCATTTAATTCAATCCTAGATCTTCCAGATGATTGACTGGACCGAAGTGCTCGGTCTCAGATTGACATATGTCGGCCCCTTGTTCAGATGCTTCGACGATGTCTGGTCTAAATTAAGTTTTTGGAAAAAGGAATGTTTCCAAAGATGTGTGATTAAAATTTTGAGCTTTAAGCAATGATCAAGATATTCTGTAAAGTAGAAAAAAGATCATTCTATTTCGAGGGTTTTCATCAGCTGCAAACTACCTGAAACTACAGTGATTGTAAAGAAATTATATTAACATACATCAATGTTTGATTGTTAGTACAGAAAATATTATATAAGAAATTAACGTTTCTGAAATGTAAACATTACAGTTTTTTAGTTTAAGTGACCATCAATGTGTATGTTTTGAAATTTGTTCAGTGAACTGAAATCACGATCAAAGTAGTGGAAGATTTGCATCACTCTCTCTTTCTGTATGTATAAGTTTGGTTTGAAAAGGTTCGATTACAATTGCTTTAAATAAATCCTAGTAAATTTGCTGTCCTTTGTATATTTAACATTTTGAATGATTTAGAAATCTCAAAGAAATACCTCGAATCCACAAAGTGTCTTGTAATTGCACAGGGACAATTGCACTTTGTGAATATCTGCTTCACTTCAGGCGTAAATTTCTTCGTTTATACTCAGAAAACCGGATAGAAGCACTTCTTTTTGTCCTTTCAGTGTACTTGCTACCTCGAGTGCCCTTAAATTTATAAACACAGTTAGAGGTAACATCAACAGAGGGTATTTATCCAGTTTACATTGACTTATTGAGCATGTAGTGCTGTATAGTATGTTACGAGCTTAGCTGCAGAGAAGTATTAGGATAGATGCTAGTAGAAATTAGGTAATACAGAAGTACTGAACATGCAGAGACTAAAGCAAAATTAAGTGAGTAAATTGACTAACGTAACATAATGGAGCCGGAAAAACATGACTGACGGTCTCTTAAAACTACCCTGACAACATCAGATTGGGTTATTCGACGTCTGCACTGTTCGCTAAATCAGACAATAGGCCTCACTATCCAGAACTCTGACACCTCCAAAGATGTATATAAATCTTGTGTTACGGAGACACACATACACAACTCAAGTGTGGTTATTTACTTGACTCCACCTGACCAACAGGATGAATCTACAGAGTTCACCTAACTGGTGTCAGGAAATTCTTCGGTTAGTTCACGTGAACTTGCTGGTGTGATATTAACATTAAGTGTTATGATAGATAAGCTGCGACTTGATTAGATTCCAGTGGATAGGCGTGAGAAGGAAAGATTACGATATCCGTCGATATCTCTTCATAATCGACAATTGGCTGCAGGTCGGATGAAGTAAAGGATGAGTTCTGTCAAGAACTGGGCTATTTTGCTTCTAAGAGCAGAACACTCAGACATAGTCATTTTAGCAGGAGATTTCATTTCTCCAGGAGGGAGGATTTGTCAGTGAGGAAATCGTGTCGGGGGCATCAATGATGTCTCATTCCTACGAACCAACTTCTGTGATCTTTTTCAATTCTGTTGAGACAATCTGTTCCTGGTCAGCATTCACTTTAAACATAAGGAGAGACTGTCTAACCTAGCGACCATCATCAACTCAATGATGGACTCAAATAGAACACACAGCGATAGGCTATCTAAGAAGAGGGTTGGTAGGAGACTGCCTCTCCTTCTGAGACACCTCTGTGGACTCTAATAACACCCTAGTTCATACACGTATATGCTTATGACTGAAATGATATGAGAAACAGGCGACTATGAAACCCATAAGGCGTCGGTGGCACAGTGGTAGAATGTTAGGCAACCACTCCTCATGTGGTTCAGAGTTCGATTCCCGGCCGACGCATTTCTTTACCTCGTTAAGCCAGTAATAAGACTGGGAAAGAGGGAAGGTTGGGCATGAGGCTAGCTACCCAATCCCATAAAAAATAAACACCACTGCTACCGAAACTTCAAAGCCCTATAGTTTACACACAATGATAAGTTTTGTTATTGGTAATATTTCGAGCAAAATTACTGCCCGTGTTCACACCACTGTTGGAATTGTTTGATTCACACATTTATGATTTGTACTCATATATATATATATATATATATATATATATATATATATATATACTTCATTATTTTTGCTCATTCATGTTTTTTTTGTATTTGAGTTATATTCCACGTTTTGCTCGAAATATTACCAATAACAAAACTTATCATTGTGTGTAAACTATTGAAATATAATTATACTTTATTTGTTCTAATCCACAATGCTCAAATTTTTACTGCTATTAACTCAAAGCTCTAGCTTGAAGCCCTATGTTCCATTGGGAACATAACAGAATAAAATAAAATAATAACAAATGGAGCCAATAGGCTCCGAGCTTCTCGATGAGGAGACAGACTCTTTCTCTAAATGGGAAAAATTAACCAGAAGTGTATCTGAGATTGATAGCAAGACTAATCCTAAGGAATTCAGTGGATTTCTACTGCTAATAAACGTAATGAAACTGTTTCCAGTGAGATTTGGAGATATTGAGGACGGAACACTAATCAAATGCAAGTTGAACATATGTATCTCCGGAACGACTGTGAACAGTGATGGATCACAGAAGCCCAAGACATGAAACAAAAGTACCAGCAGTTAGGTAACACCAGATAACTATTTAGGCTTACTAGGGAAACTGGTTGTATGAAACGAATTATAAGTGAGAAAAACGGCTCTTTAATTAACCCTTAGGAGAGAAGACTATGAACGTCAAAGGGAATACTTTAAGGTTCAGTTTAACTGGCCTATAGCGTCGCTCAGTTTGTTGAGTATCCAGCATCTACTTGTACAGGATGAAGACATCGATCCACCATCTGTAACTGAAGTTACAAACGCTATTTTTAATCTAAAATGGGGCAGCAGGACTTGATGGAATGACCCCAGAAGTGTTCAAGGATGGTGGCAATGAACTGGGTTAACTAAGATATCAGGTAATGTCTAGGAATCTAAGATAATTCCACTAGGATGAGAAGGTAGACAAGTTTTCTTTAAGGTAATCACAGTAGGATTAGCTTGACTAACTTGTTATCTAAAATTTTAGGTTCAGTAATCCTCGATCGATATAACTTCACAGCCTCGTCGATTGATTCCCTCTCCTTAACTAGCACTCGACGCCTAACCCCAACATTGCTCACCCTATTATACCACTTCACACAGGAGAGATAGAACGCAGACATATATGATCAAAGACAGCTAGCCAGGCTTTTCATGTCCCCCATTCTCAATGGTCAGGTCTCACAGCCATAAAGGAGGACGGAGCGGACTGATGAGCAGTACACACGCCCTTTGATCAACAGCCGGTCAAATTTCACGTCTACTTGGCCAGAGACGGCGTAAACTGGCGTATGCAAAACTAGCCCTCTGTATCTGTGCTGAGATTTCGTCAACGATCAACCTGTTGGCATTGGCTGATGGTACTTCCCAAATAAGTGAAGCGGTCAACGTGTTCTACCACTTCACTCCCTATTTCTAAACTAGGAGTCAGTGTAGTCCAGTTCTGTAACATTATCTTACATTTGGCAGCTAGAGCGAATCGCATGCCAAACATTCGTAGATTGCTGCTCAGCTCAAGGTGTTCAGAAGACTCTGCAGTATTTTGTCAGCGTCCTCACCTAGAAGGGAGAATGATGTTCACGAAGGCTTCGTGTGCTCTTGGAAGTATGTAAGCGGTTGTTACTTCCCGGCTGCCCACACCGTTTAAGCAGTTTAAGCTTTGTGACCACCTATTGGGGTTCGAAGTCATAACTCCAAATTAAGAGTACATAAGATATAAGCTTGAAATATTTCACCTGACCTTTACCTTTTCTCGCAGTACAAGTACAAGTAGATTAAGGCAGATCCTTGTACTTATTCAATTGCTTACACTTAAAAGCAACACATTGTAAGGGAATGATCTTAAGGGAAAGAAAACTCTAAAATTGACGAGAATAATAGGCAGTATTTGTTTAATATTCATGAGACCGAACAAGAAGGATTGAGCTTCAGGAAATCTTTACACAAGAAGGCTAGAATTTTGGATTGCTTATGTGTTTCTTAACATGATGCTACAGGATTGATCTGCAATGACGGAATATCTTTAATCATAATTATTTGTGAAGTTGCATTAAACTTCAATGGATTGACTGCTAATGAAACCTCAGCATAAATCCTGTTGGTTGCTATAGTTTTGTTTATTGTAGCTTCAAAGTGTAACTTTATATACCGCTGTCCCCTTAAATAATAAAGTCAATGTGTAACTCACTTATTAAAAGGCTGCTTATGTAGTAACACCACAAACATATTGTCCAATGTAGTCTAGTTTGCTGACATAGGATCCAGGATCAGGTTGGAAAACAGAGAGCTAGTGGTGGTGGTGGTCAAACATAAGAATGCCTTCATCAGTCAATCAAATCCATAATAGTTAGTTTAAGCCAACCACGTAAGGAGGTGTAGGTAGACTGGCTTCCTGACTGTTTGGGGTTTTAGGGATAGTAAGAACCAGTGAAGGCTGGAGACAATTAGTCATATGGCTTTAAATCCTCGTTGTCAACAGTTGCCGCAGATGCATTCACTCTTCGTGATTTCTCATATCCAATAAAACTCTATTGTCCTTTCAAAATAACTATTCTTTTTCCCTTACTCACACTTGTGTTTATTATCTCTCTTCTCTTGCTTTGTGTGCTACATGGAGTGTGGTACCTCGAAGTGTCGCACACCTGTGCAGAGTTCTAAGTTGAATCCAATCGGCCAACAGTGTAGTTTCTTTTCGGTCTATTTCAGAATCACCAGTATGGTCATCATTGAAATGTGATTCCACTTTAGAAACCGTAATAAATAAACACACACAAAAAATGTAATATAGTCTGGCACATCGCCAAATTACCTCACTGAACACTTATGCGTGCATAACTGATTGACTGGTTTCAACATATAGGACTTTGCACAAAAGTGCCTTGGTTCGAGTTCCCATACTCCACTCCATTTAGCACAGAAAGCAACAGAGGAGGGTTTTGGAGAGATTCAACAAGAGAGAGATAATAAACAGAAGTGTGAGTGAGAGTAAAAGAATAGTAGTCATATGGAAGAAGAAGGAGAATAGAGGAGTTTAATTGAATATGACTGGCAAATCGCAAAGAGTGAGTGCATCTGCGCCAGTCATCGACAACGAGAATTTTGAGTCATATCTCCAATTGTCCCCGGCATTCATTAGTTCTTAACATCCTGAAGACCTCAATCAGTGAGGCAGTTTACACCTCCTGACTTGGCCGAGTAAATGCTAAAGACTTCATTGACTGACGAAGCCATGTTTTCGTTTGACCACCACTAGCTCTCTCTCTTTACCAACCTGATCCCATGTCAGTCAGCTAAAACACTGATCGTCCAAGAAAGTGATGGCTAGGCGTGCGTAACACATGGCCTAACTATCTCAATCGATCTAACTTCACAACCCCACACAAATGAACAAATTTGGTCAAGAAAAAATACTAGTGTAGACGTGACATCCGGATATCGATTAAAGTTCTTTCTTTCTTTATGGTTGTGAGGTATGGTCATTGAAAGTGGAGACTATGAAAAGGTTAGCTTTCTTTCATCACAGATGTTTGCCGTGTCAATGAGATAAAGTGTAGTGAGTCGCGTCAGGTAAGGAGGGCAAGTCAATCAACAAGGTTGTGCAGCTACATCAATTGACACGGCTAGGACATGTGTGATACACTCGCCGAGAAATGTTAGCCGACATACGATTAGGTTGGTTAGATGTGATCAAACGAAGAACCTAACATCAATCCATGATGTTTTTAGGCACATAGAGAGGTGTAAGTTACTTAGTTAGGATCCTAAGAACCAATGGCTGACTGCAGACTATTGGTTATGTGTGACTTAAAACACAATTCTCTACGGCATAGATACATTCACTCTTTGCGATTTCTCTATCTCTTATCCACTAAACACTATTACTATCCTTGTTTTTCGCAACTTTCTTTTGAATTATCTAATCTCTACTTTTATGTACTATACGAAGTATGGCAACTTGAACTGCTACACTACTGAGCAAAGATCTGTGTTGAAAAGCGGGTCAACACTTTAAGAGATTTTCGATGGAAATGCCGTCTTTGTTTCAAAAACACATTTAAAACGACCAAATGACTGGTTTCCCGATATGCACCCGAAAATCAGTGGGTTTAGTGAAGAAACGTTCGAGAATATGACGTCTATATAAAATAAGGTCGCTACATTCTTTTTAACACCCCATGAAATACATCAGTTTATAAGTAGATTGCAGGTAGAGAGATATAATCACAATTCACTGACGAATAACAAATTGATAATGATGTGCATCAGTGGCACAGTGGTTAGGACTCTCGCCGACCATGCACATGGTCTGGGGTTCGATCCCCCGCCGACGCACACCCGATATCAATGGTCGGCCTGCAAAATTTGGGCTAGCGATATCACATACTGAAAATTCCACACTTGTATCAAAAATACGGTGTGGAATCAAGCTATAGTCAAAATCAATTAATTTAAGTAACAAGGAGTTAGGACTAAACAAATAGACAAACGTGACACTAAACTTAAACGAAAATTAGGCGGGCATCATCGTTGTGCACTAAAGAATATGAAGTAACATCACTTCCAGATTGTAGGAAACATGGACCTCAGTCAGCCAATCTACACAGACCTCAAGTTTAAGTTCCTGATATTACAGATTTAATAGTTCCGTCAAATGACTTTTATCAATCTATATTCAACGTATTGCTACCTATGCGAAGGAAGTACTTCGAGGTAAACATGTCTAATGCAATTCAGGTGCATAAAGCCTTCTCGAAGACATAGTGCAACTTCTATACCGTTCACATGTTCCTAACATACACAACAGGCATCAAGAAGCCAATAGTGGGCAGAATTATGTCGCTCACCCGGATAACATGACCCACAACAAGGCTTACATCACCAAGAAGACAATTAATTCATCCAATATCGAATTAAACCACGAGAAAGAAGACAGAACGGATAAACCTAAAAGCACCTTCCTAATCACCCAGCCCACATGTCTACTAGAGACGGTTGTTATTAGTGTTAAACAATCAAAAAGTGAACCAACTATTTGGCAAGATATTAAACACCACTTAGTTATCTCGTGAAGGGTTCACCAAATCATAGCAGACAACAAACCACAGCCAGTAAAAAACATCATAAAGTGCAACAACAAAGATAAACTTTGAGAGGACATCCATTTATCATTTGCCGTATTCCGCTAGAAACATTTCCACATACAACATCAGTCAATGGGGCACAGCACCTGTAAGCTCTCACCCAAATTTGCATCAGATAGTCTTTCAAGACTGTTCATTCGAACCTACTCACAACAAACTGACTTCATCAGATGAAGTCATTTGGTCTACCAAAAGATGAGATGTGCGACAGGTATCTATCCGTGCATCTTTCGCGACCACCGTGACTGAACACTTGCACAGAACAAAAAGTGAAATCAATGAAATATATTTGAGGGAAAATCAGGGACTTTGAACAAATGGAGATTCTACGATTTACTCAACTACTTCAGAAAAAACGATTTTGGCTGCAACTGTGAAATGCAGTGTCTGATAAAATGCTGCGAGGTTACATCATGCCTCCCATTCCACCCATTCCTCCCATACCACCCATGCCAGCAGCGTTAGGACCTGTTTCCTCCTTTGGCAAATCAGTTACAACAGTTTCCGCTGTTGTTAGTAAAGAGGCAACACCCGCGGCATCAACGAGAGCAGTTCGAACCACCTGTGAAGGAACAAAGGGAGACGGCGTTACGAAGTGAATTGGTAAATATTAACAATGCACATATAAAAATGAACACGAACTCACCTTGGTTGGGTCAATAATACCTGCTTCGATCATGTCTACATAGGCATCGTTCTGAGCATCGTATCCCTGGTTCCCACTCATGCTCATCACTTTCTCGACGACAACGGAAGCATTCACACCAGCATTGTGGGCGATAGTGTAGCATGGGGTTGAGAGCGCACGGAGAACAATTTGCACACCTACAACAGACGAGATGATACTGAATAATAAGCATAAATGGAATGACATGCACATAGAGGCAGCTTATCAAGACTATAGATAAGAATCAGGTCATCCCAACTGCTAACAGATTATGTCCAGCTGAGCCAAAACACCGGTCACTTGAAATGTACGCCTTCATGCAGAAACAACATGTCCCGACGGAGGTACTGCATTCACACTCATGAAGGCTGTATGATTAATTTACGGTCAGTTTGACACGCGACTTCTCAGCCGCGCAACACTATGACCGAATACAAAAACTTAATGTTGGTGAGTTGGGTAATGCCAGAAAGGCAAGTCTATCCAGCTACCAACACACCGTTAACTATAGGCTACACTTTGACCACGAGATAAATCTCATGGCTTCGACGTGAGCCATAAACCAACCACCACAGTTCTCTACGAACATGAGCTTTTTTGAACGAAGAACACTGTCATACATACGCCTATATTTCGTCCCAAATAGCGATTTCTCGACTATACAAGTATTGCAACTTTCGATGTCAGTCAATTTCGTGGAGCCTCAGTTTGTGTCAAACTGCATCCCTTTATGATTCAGCACGCAAATTACAAGGGCAAGCCCCAAACACCGCGCAACTGAATTATAGGGGAAAGGCATTCAAAGAAGAGGGATATTAATTCTAGTCTCTGCAATAAAATGCCGGGCTATACAATATACGGATAACCATCATCAAAAGAGCAGAAGTGACCAGTGATTATGTACGCCTTCACGGGTTAATATGACACCAGTGAGGGCAGTATGATTGATTTACGGTCAATTTGACACGCGACTTCTCAGCCGCGCAACACTATGACCGAATACAAATACTTCATGTTGGTGAGTTGTGTAGTGCCAGAAAGGCGAGCCTATCCAGCCAGCAACACACCGTTAAATATAGGCTACACTTTGACCACGAGATAAATCTCATGGCTTCGAGATGAGCCACGACAATAGACCATCAGTCTACAATAAGTTATCTAAGGGCACATGAATGCAATTCTGCCTACCACCCACACTAACGTACACACAACATTCGGAACTAACCACTCACACTATGGTATACTTGCCATTGCGGAACATGTAAAAATATCTATCAAGCCGCACTTCAATCCAACCCAACAAAGCATACGCGACGCGGGTCAAATCAGAGGACAAACCACGAGATGCCGGGCGCATCAGGACAAAAAACTAAGCTCTTCATGAAAAAGTAAACCTAAGTTCAATTCTGTGAAATGTTTAATCGAAGCATAGGCTAAAACGTACAAAATTATCACTATTAGTGTCAGTCTTCAAATAAAAACAGCAAGTCTCAACAGAAGTGCTGCACTCACACTAATGAAGACTGTATGATTAATTTACGGTCAGTTTGACACGCGACTTCTCAGCCGCGCAACACTATGACCGAATACAAAAACTTAATGTTGGTGAGTTGGGTTATGCCAGAAAGACATGTCTATCCAGCTACCAACACTCCGTTAACTATAGGCTACACTTTGACCACGAGATAAATCTCATGGCTTCGACGTGAGCCAATACAAGCATCCTAATACTCACCTATACGTTGATCTTCATTTTTAGTCTCTAGTTTTTGTAGGGTTGGGATGCATCGGAGGAGTGCAGTGCCACCACCTGGGACTATTCCTTCTTCAATTGCAGCTCGTGTTGCATTTAGGGCATCAGTGTACCGATCCTTTTTCTCGCTAACTTCGACTTCACTGCTTCCACCAACCTTGATGACTGCGACACCATTGGACAATTTAGCCATGCGTTCATGCATTTTCTCTTTTTCGTATTCACTATTGGAAGCTTCCATCTCATCCTTGATCTGAGCTATGCGTTTATCAACGCTTGCCTTGTCTCCTCGGCCTCGCATCAATAAACAGTCTTCCTTAGATATAATGGCTTCTGACACGCGCCCTAAATCTTGAAGCTGTACGTCTTCCAACTTGAACATGTCTGCTTCATCACCGAATACCTGCAGAAATAATTAAGATCTCGTTATTATGTTCATTAATGACAAATGGTGCTAAGAAATGTCTACTTACTATTCCACCGGTTGCTATCGCCATGTCTTTCAGAGTATTCTTTCGATTGTCTCCGAAACCTGGAGCTTTCACTGCGCAAACCTGCAGACCCAGTTTTAATCTGTTAAGCACTAGAGCAGTCAGTGCTTCACCTTCTACGTCTTCAGCAATGATCAGCAGAGGTCGTTTCTGTTGGTGACACAATTCGAGGGCAGGAAGCAGTGTTTGGATGCTGTTGATCTTTTTCTCTGAAAACAATACAAAGGCATCTTGAAACTCGCATCGTGCTCCCTTCTCAGTGTTTATAAAGTAGGGGGAAATGTAACCCCGATCGAACTTCATGCCCTCGATGAACTCCAACTCATCGTTCAGTGTTTTTCCATCCTGAGTGTTAGGCATACAGAATCAAAGACACCTACCTTCACAGTTATGGTACCATCGTTACCAACCTTCTTCATGGCAGAAGCAATCAAATCACCAATAGCTTTGTCACCATTAGCAGATATTGTTGCGACTTGCGCTATCTCCTCTGGTGTTGATATTTCTTTTGACAACGACTTCAGCTCCTTTACTACAGCGTCGACTGCAGACATCACACCTCTCCGGAACTCTATGGGGTTGGTACCCTTACTTATTTTCTCAAAACCCTCCTTAGCAATTGCCCGAGCCAAAACTGTTGCAGTCGTGGTGCCATCGCCAGCCTCCTCGTTTGTATTATTAGCAACATCTTGTACCAATCTGGCCCCAATATTCTGGAACTTATCTTTCAATTCAATACCCTTAGCAACTGTAACGCCATCCTTAGTAATCTTAGGAGATTTCCATGAGCTTTCGATTATCACATTGCGACCCTTTGGACCCATTGTCACTGCAACAGCGTCGGCGAGAATATCGACGCCAACCAACATTGCTGACCTCGCGTCTGCACCAAACTTCACTTCTTTTGCATAGTATCTCTGAGCTAATCTTTGTCTAACTTGAGTCAAACCACGGAGAGAACCGAGCGCACGAAACATCTTCACCGGGAGCAGCCACTAACAATCACGCTGTTGAAATGTCTAGAACAACCAACAACAATGCATTCAAACAAACCAGTGTCCAACTTCTAATGTTTTAAATAGTCGAGGAAGTAGGCTTCTGAATTGAAATCTTACCTTTCCAATCCATCAAATACAACAGATTTACTTATCCCTAAGAGAAATCACATCTGAATCTCCCTTGACTGTCCAATATCCAATGGCTTCATCAAACGTTGGTGAAGTTTACTTGCTGTCCAACATCTGCTATAGTCAAGTGTAAACCTCCTTACCTGTCAACGTGAACTTGCATTACAGCATGACTGGGCCTCTTTTTGATACCCAAATTAAAACTATGCAAATTATTACACAACACATTAAACCCATACATACTGCCTTACTGGTAACCAGGAGTTACAACAGTACGCCTGGATACCTCCCTAAGGAAGCCTGTCGTCTATCGCTTTAGAAAGACTGACCATCCTAATATCCCCCTACCAATAGCCGTCTTCAACTAGACTTGTCTAGCTAAACCATCCTTAAAAACTTGAACACTGTGGTAGAGCATAACTCCATTATGGATGAGATTTATCAAAATAAAAATCTTATCCATAATGGAGTCACCTTAAAAAGCATCACCCGTTGCACGAGCTCAAGTGGCCATCGATTCCTACCAGTAAAATCCGATCCTACGATAACTAAGTCTCCGGCTTGTACATTCCTACTTGTGTCCGTCCATTTCTGTCGTTTTTGTAACAAGGATACATATACCTTAGACCAACGTTTCCATTTGCTGAATAGTTGGCTTGTCTCAACTTTCCAGAGAACTTATCACTAGGATGGGTTGAACCAATACATATCGGGTTCTCCCTTAGCAGTAGTAGCTTGGCAGGTGCTAACAGTTGGGGATCTTCAGTGTCTGAGCTGAGTGAAGTCTGTTATTTATAATGCGTTCAGCCTTTATCAATAAATTCACAAGTTTTCCATCAATCAAAGGTCGTTCATTTGCAACTTTACCTACAACCCTACGTACAATAGGGATCAAACGTTCCATAACACCACTCCCAATGGCTTGCAGCCGCAAGGTGGAAGAGACATGTATTCTTTCTTTCTGCCAATTCCTTCAGCACCTATTTAATCCCCCTTCTGTTCCTACCACACTGGTTTCATTGTCAATGAATATCTCATTTGAATGTCTTCTACCAATAAATCGCATCAGTGCCACTATAGAGGAGTCATGGAGAAATCGTTCGCTAAACACGAAAATACAGCTAAAGAGTTATTCAGGACTTCTACCTAGTGTCATTCTTATCGGCCCAAAATAGTTAACAGCTACTGGAGAGAAAAGATAGCTGGCCATCGACATGGATACCATCACCTGATGCTCTGGTTTAGCATTTCTCGTCCTAAACCCCATACAATTTACTATTACCCTTCTCATAGTTACACCCCTTCGTGATATCCGAAACGTTTCCCTAAAAGTTGCCAGTACCCGTATAGATTCTACATGCCCTTCTCTGTTGTAGTACTGTCTTAGAATCAACCCCGTGACACGACGTATCGAAAACAGTATTATCAGGTGTTTCCTTGAATTGGACCAAGACGAGTTCTCCAATCAAGCCATTTTACGAGATATGAAGTTTGGGCGGAGGCGAGTTAAATGTTCGTATTCGTGAACAACCAGACTCCATTACAAACTCAAGTCCTTCCTTAAGTTTCACCGCCCAGACCATTCTCATGATATCCAAACTAGCACGTTGTAGTTCATCCACCTTCAGTGGGCCCAAATAAAGAGACATATTAATTCTATTTAAACCCATTATGAGCATACAGCACTTAAAATCGAGCCAACCAAGCTACTGTCTTCATTAACCTGGTCCAGCGTGAGGAGTAATATGGAACGCGATCCAAGCCGGGGGCACTAAACGTGTTATTTACCACCGCTGAAGTCTTCGTCTCTGCTTGACTGCCATCTGGTTCTATGATTATGTCTGACACCGGTCACTGAGCCTCGGAACGACTTGGGAGCGACGAGCTCCCGCGCCATACCTTAGGATATTCATCTATAAAGAGCATTCCGCGATGTACGAAATCTGCTACATTCTCCCTCGAGGGTATTTATCTCCATTGGGAAACCTCTGAGAGGTCGTGAGTTGTCGAGACTCGGTTAGCCACCAATGTCTTAAATCGATTACTTGTACTACTAATGTAGTAGATGATTTTTGAGTCCGTCCAATATGTCACCTTTAAAAAACTAACGTCCACCTCTGATCGTGACAAAATTCACATGCGGGCCTCCAAGACAGCTGAAGTCAATTCAAGCCGTGGTACCGTTTGAACTTTAACAGGTGCTACTCGAGCTTTCACAATAATAAGACAACAGTAGGGAATGTTCCTCGGAATGCTCAATATTATCCAACGTTAAATATTCACATTCAGAGGCATCGCAAAAGATATGTTCCTCCATAGTTGGCTGATTTATGTATAAAGTTAGTAGATTACGCGAAAATGATACGTTCGCAACCATAAGTAACCAGTACGTTCAACGTTAGCGTTACCTCTCAGAGTGATTCGCCATATATATATATATATTTGTTGTGAAACTCGCAGAAGTGTTTCTCCAGTTCCATAATTGGAACCAATAACTCTCACTAGTTAGTTACGGTTAGTCATCTAAAAAAGGGACGAACTCAGTTAACCTGATGACTGATAGCACATATATGCTTGTAACAACGAGCAACACAACTCCCACAAAATAAGAAAGTGAACCACACAGCTCACCAATCCACCACAAGCGTTGAGCTGCCGTTTCACTACCATTTATCGTGGCTGGAACTGACAGCAAAAATATGATGAAAACTAGTAGTGGCATAAGTGATATAGTTTCCACCAGCTCAACACCTTTTCCTGAAGTAGACTCCTCACTACAACTTATGTACGTGTCAACAAGCATCAATCACCAAGACCAGCTTCAACACTTGCTTCAGAAATAGAACGACTAAAGCTGTCTGTAGAAGAACTGAAGACTGAGATGCGAGATGTAAGGTGTTGTAAGTCTGTGAATGCAGGCTGTTCAGAAAATTTGGCCAGCATATCTGAACTATCAACACAGATTAGTGGCACAAAATCTCAGGTCTGTGAATTTACACCTCTGAGCATCCTGACCAGAACCACAAACCCTGGTGAACTTGGCACAGAATCGGTAACCAAGGTGAACATCCTGATAAACTTCATCACAACAGAGGTCATCAAAAGACCAGATACTAAACTAAGTGTGGTAGTGCACAATATACCAGATAATGAGGAGTAATAATAATAATTTCTATTTTCATATAAACATAAATTTACATGAAAATGAATGCTATTATTACAGGCACGATCAAGTATGATATAATGTCAAATAGTGGATTGTCTACAAGTTAATGTTTGAACAGCTAAATATTTGATATATATATAAATACACTCGTTGTCTGACCCATGTCGTATCATTATTGAATTAAATAGTAGTCCTCCAGGTTGCGCAGGAAAATCGACTTCGTTTCGTTTTCAACCCGTAGTTGCAGGCATACGATAGCCAACCAATATTGAGGTAAGTACAACGTTTACAAGGGATAGTAAGCTGTTTTAGAAAAGTAAAGGTGCTAAGGTGAATCATTAAAGTGTAATGAAATAGGTAAATGCAATGTATCATTAATATATGCATTCACAAAGGAAGTACAATGGGAGACTATAATCCCTAGGCTGACAAAGTTCATTTGCAATGTATAATGCTACCCTATAGGTCTTACTATCATGATGTCCACTTTTGGTTTTAATACAATTATCCACAAGCCGGTTGTTTTTATTTCATACCTTTTTGTGTATTTGGTGCACAACCGTACCCTATAGAGAATAGGAATAAAATAAGTCGAATCAAATTCATAAAGAGCTATAAAATGTTAGGTTTAGTGGAATATAATGAGCAAGTGAAGACGTTATTAGAAAATGAATGAGATGAGACATTGTTAAGTGATATTCGAAGATACGACAAAGGAAAGCATGTTAATTTATAAGATGCCCCATGAATCTGTGCAGAGCCCACGTGGTCGCATCTCAGCAATAGGCTGACCGAATGGTATATGTTTAAAGGTAGAAGCATGATCTGTCTAGGCGATCATTATTATCTTTTTCAAGATAAAGATTGAAGCCCTCATAGAAATCTCGAGCCGTCAAATTGCATATTGCTGTTCCTGCAGAATGGGGCGATTCACCTTAGTGTCCACCACCATATCTACTGATCAGCATGAAAAGTTTCAAAGCTTAGCTCCCTAATAAACTGCCACAGACTGAAAAAAAGTCAACACGACTAGTGATGCCCTATACGACTTCTGTTTGAAACACAGACAGAGGCTAAGAAATTCACCAACTCACAACGTCTCCTACTACAGGATACGAGCTATGAACAAATAAAAGTTGTAGCAGATAAGGCAGTGATTGAAAGGAGTGCTTACAATCACCTCACTAAACCTAATGGTAAGAAGGGCAAGACATCGTAAGTCACCGAAATAGATAAGCCCACGGCCGATGAGGTAGAAATCACAGCCTCCTCCGTCTCAAATCGCACAAAAGTAGCTCCATAGAACACGACACCAACCGAAAGGCTAGTAAATTATAATCTTACACCTAAATTAGCCCCTCCACCCTCTAGATATGTCTCTGGATAACCATAAGACAGAAATTAATGCCTCTCATAAGTCGACAACATCCTCTCCTAGACATAAGGTGAGAATTCAAATGGAATTCGGTAATAAAATATGCGGAAATACACCCTTTTGTAACGAAAAATCCCCTACATTTTCAAACTCCTAAGTAGAATCCACGCTGTAAGGTAGATAATATACAAACTATGCTAACGACCACACTAGAAGCAGAAATATAGCCATACTCTACGGACAACGACGTCAGAACATACTCACATAATATGCCAAGTCACACTAAAGCCCACACCAATAGCTGGTATCGCAACACCATCACGCAAAATGGTACAAGTGATAACACTCATAGCTCAGCTGCCAACCTCTCTGGGTCTTCAAAGTATGGCACACAAACAAACTTTGACAGAATATACCGCACAAGTCTGCTGGGAACTAAACCACAGTGCAGCAATGCATATAATGAAACCCATGTAAGGACACTTAGAATGTTTCCAAACAATAGGCAGATTAGTAAGTCATGGGCATCACAAGGTTCATATATATTTATATTTATTCCTGTTTATGCAGGAACATACCAATTGTACAGGCATGGATAAGTTATTATATAAATTACAGTTTGTTTGTTCAAACTAACATTAGAGTCAGTCAGAACAGTCTGCAAAATAGTCTGTCTGTGTAACACATAAAGAGATATAGAAATATTGTCTTCGCATTAACAAAAAACCCAGACTTCAGATGAGTGTGATACAAATATCTGGGAAAAATAAAGCTTGAAGTCAATTCTCCTATAAAACTTTGTTGTGAACAGCATCCGTGAGATAAAGTTTATTGATGTATTATTTTGATTCAATAATGTATTTATTCCATTTTTGTCAGCAGTCTTATCGTAGTTTTATAATAGGAAAGAAATTTGATCTTTGATACGAAAGTTAGATAAGGCAATGTTAGATTGTTTTACTGCATCAAATGGGGTCAATTCTAGAACTATCCATTTGCGCCATTTGCGTCAGCATGGCAGACTGTACATGTAAGTTGAGTAATACATTGATAACTGTTTGAAAACCAGTTGCTTCTTTATTTCAGATCAAGAATACTCCTTGTACAGAATGTTAGCCAGCGTTTTCAAGTGGTTGCATCGGATCGTTCATGGAATTTGAGTTTGAATTTACATAAATGGTCATTTCAGTTTGGATGTTGGGTTGTTCGACCTCAACCAGGAGGTATATAGAAGTTTACGCTCAGCAGGGAGATAAAGTATGTAAATATGAAAAGAACTTTATTATTTTATGTACATATAAATGTTTATAAATGTATATCATTGTATAGTAAACACTACCCATAATCTTGTTGTTTTTTATGTAATTTTGCGAAGTCTTAGAGTTTATTTAGTGTCGTAATATTTAGTAATGAGTCTAGGCGTTATAGTGTGCTAATAGCTCATGCGTTTTGGAAGTAAGTGGTGCGGTGTGATTGGCATAGTCATTGGGATGAAGCAGTTTATATAGCAAGCGTTTGAAGGTTATGATAGAGTGACAGGTCCTTATTTCTAGGGGTAAACTGTTCCAGATCTTAGAGTACATGACTATGAAGAAGTTTGCACGGAGTGCTGTTTTACAGCTTTTCCTAGATACCTTGCACGTTTGGTTACGAAGGTTGTAAGAGCCTTCCGGTGAGAACTGTATCTCTTTGCTGTCTGAGAATGATATTTTATGCAATATTTTAAAGAAGAATGTTAGGTTAATGCTCAGTCGTCTCATCCAGAGTGGGTCGATACCTAGAGTTATACACCTTGATGTGTAGTCCTTTTCGCAGTCAAATCCTAGTAGTTTAGACGTGAAGTATCGTTGGACACTTTCTATTTTAAGTTTGTCACTTACGCGAGTGCTGCTGAGAATAAATGGACAATATTCAAGTAGTGGTCTGACACAAGTTTTATATAATAATAGCTTCGCTTCGTAGTTGTGGAAATTCCTGAGTATGCATCCTAGAAGCATCCTCGATTTACGCGTCTGTGTCGCCACTTGCTCGGAAAATGTCAAGTCACTAGAGTACCTGAGTCCTAGGTCAACAACACTTTGGAGTTTAGGCAAGTCGATGGATTCAAGTACCAGTTTAATATTTATTGAGGGTGCACCGAAGCATATCCAACCACATTTTTTAAGGTTGAATTTTAGGTTCCATGTGGAGGACCATGCAGTTACTCGATCTAGTTCTTCCTGAACAGCTTTCTGAAAGTACCCTAAGTCATCACAGTGGAATGTGTAAGCTACTTTAAGATCATCTGCAAAGATGAATGGTTTGCCTAGTGAGAAACAGCTGCATATGTCGTTGACATATAGAGTGAATAGGAGGGGGCCTAAGACGCTACCTTGAACTACTCCAGAAGTGACTGGACTAGGTTTAGAGTTTACAGAACCCAGTCTAACTACTTGGGACCTATTGTTAAGGAATGATTCAATCCATCCTAATAATGGGTTACTTATTCCTAAGGAGTTTAGCTTATTTATTAGAAGCAAGTGGTCAACGCGGTCAAAGGCTTTGGATATGTCGAAGTAGATAACAAGTACTAGTTGTTGTTTGTCGCGGCTGCTAGTTATGTAGTTAAAGAAGTCAACGTGACATGTCATGCATGATCTGGATTTTAGGAATCCATGTTGGTTTGGACTTAGAATATTGCAGCTGAGCATATGTTTGAGGATATCATCTTTAACTATTCGTTCAATGATTCTAGATACTATGGGTGTAATATTGATTGGCCTATAGTTGTTGACTTCAGTTTTTGATCCGGATTTGTGTTTAGGTACTATAAATGTCGTTTTCCATTTATCTGGATAGGTTTGGCTTTCTAGGGACATTGTAAAAATCTTAAGTAATAAAACGGAAATGTCAGAACCACCGTGTTTATAAAGATACGATGGTATACCGTCAAAACCGGCACTACTAGAGTTTTTAAGAGTATTAACGGCTTGGTTAATATTAGAGTAAGTGAAATGAACTGTAGTGATTTGTTTCAGCGTTGAAGATGAGGGGAGTTCTATTTTAGATTGTAAACCGAGAAGTGGACTTGTAGGCTTAAGGTAGTTAGCTGCAAACGTCTCATTAAACAGTTCACACATGTCTGCATGTTTGCTGTATAGTTTGCCCTTGTTTATAAGGAGAGAAATTTTATGGCTTTGGCGATTCATTCGTTTCTTTAGTATTTCTGTGAGAGCACCTACTCTGGTGGTGCTGGCTAGTGCCGTGCATTCTTCATTTCTCATACGCAAGTTATGAGCTTGCGAGATGGAGCCAAGAGTACTAAGTATTGACCCTAGTTTACTAAAGTCGTGTCGCCTGAAGTAACTTGTTGACAGTCTTTTCAGTTTCCTACGATCCTTTGGCTTTATGAATGTCTTTCTATGTGGGGAAAACTTTAGTGTTTGAAATGGGATGACAGCATCTAAGCATGTGTTGGAGTTATAGTAAAAGATGTCTAGAGCTTTCGAGAGGCTATCAGTATAGAAGTACTCACTCCATTCTGAGGATCTTAGCATTGATTTTACTAGAGTCCAGTCTGCCTTACTGTAGTTCCTGTAAGTTATTTGTTGTGAAGTGGGGGTATGGGTTGCATTGCTACTTGACGGAAGTGGCAGTGCACACAGCACTGTTTTGTGGTCACTCCCTGAAAACTCAGAACCTACTAGGGTAGAAAGGGGACTTATATTGTGGCAGAAGATTAAGTCTAGTACGTTATTACCTCTTGTAGGGGTTGTGACGGTCTGCTTCCAGCCAAGTATATCCAGTGTGCCTAAGAACTTATCAAGTTTAGTTGGACCTGTGGGTATTTCCCAGTTGATTTCTGGTAAGTTAAAGTCTCCACATAGGATCTTATGATCGTAGTGGAGGGTGGATAATTGTTCTAGAGTATTAATAAGTTGGGTCTCGTAATTACTAAAGGTGCCAGGTGCTCTGTAGGTGCATCCAATTAATACTATTGCGTTATTTAAGTGTAAGTTAACCCATAAAGTCTCAGGCATGTTAAGTGTACTACTTTCTAGCCGTGATACAGTAAGTGCATTCAGAAAGTACATAAGACAACCCCCTCCCTTACCACCTTCCCTGTCACACCGAAAGTGTGTATAGTTATCTAAGCTTATCTCTTCATCCAGTATGTTCGAGTTACACCAGGATTCAGTGATGACAATTATAGGGGGTTTGTATATTACTGTGAGTGCTCTGAGCATCGGTAGTTTATTTAGAACGGATCTAGCATTTATGAGGATTAGGTAAAGATGAGATTTGAAATAGCATTTGAAGTACTTAAGTTCGTCAATCAGCCCCGAATGTGGTTCAGCACCCAGTAGTACTGTTTGACAAGACGACCCTATGTTGAGAGGAGTTTCAGCATCATGTTCACCTATGTCTATCGAGTTGGTGTGTGCTGTTTTCGGTGAAGAATTGAGCGTTGGAGTACTGGATGTGCTATAGGCTAAGGCATTTTTACTTTTAGTTAAGCTAGAAACGTGGGTAGGGATCTTAATTTGACCTAAACTTGTGCATGTACCAAGTGTGCTTAGTGGATGCGGGTGAGCTAGACTGTTCCTACATTCATGCAAAGGGGGAGCCAGCACTAGTGGTTTAGGAGTGTTAGCATCCCTACCAGCTGTTTTTTCAACGCTGACAGGGACGCAGGGGATAAAAAATGATTGGGACCTTGTGAAGACCATGGTCTATTATTCCACCTATTGTTAGGTACTAGTGGTGTCCTTGTAAGGGTTTCGAATGTACTGCTTTGTGGGTTAGTTCCCAGCAGACTTGTACCGTATATCCGATCAAAATTTATTAGCGTGCCATACTGTGAATGCCCTGAGTTGTTGGTGGTCGAGTTCTGACTATTGTCACTTGTACTCTTGAGGGTGGCATTGTTTGGGCGTTGGTTATCAGTGTGGGCCGTGGTGCTATTTCGCACGTTGTGGGTGCCAATACTATTGACCGTGGGGAATGTGGGCTTACTTATACTGCCATTGTTGTTGTTGGCATGATTTGGGGTCATATTCTTCTCTTTTTTACCAATGGACTTATGGCTAGGAGAGGAAAGGGTCAACTTTCGGGGGATTTTGACTTTTTTTCTTGGATTATTTAGTGACATGTCTAAATCTACGGTGGTAGGTGGTATAGTTTTATTGGCTATTAGATTACAATTTAGCGGCCTTTCGGTTGGTGTCGCTCTCTGAGAAGATAATTCTGTGTGGTTAGAGAGGGGTGGTGGGGTGGATTCCACGGTATCTCTCAAAGGGTTGGGTATAATTGCTGCTTGCAATGTCCTATTGTTTATTCCACAATTAGACTCAGTGTGATAATTATATACGCGCCTTTCTATGACGGTCTTGTCCACCGCAACCTTTACTAGTTTATAATTTCTGGCTTGCAGTGGGGTGTGTTGGGAGTGGATAAATTTTCTGGCCTCAGCAGGTGTTTCGAACTGAAAACGAATAGGACAACACTTGTCATGTTGACTCTTCTTCAGCCTGTAGCACTTAGTCTTGGAGTTGGGCATTTTCGCCTCACTAAGTAGGATGCGCTGTACCTTTTTTAGTGCCTCATTATCCGGGACGTTGTAGACAATAGCATTTAATTTAGCATCTAGTCGTTTTGTTACTTCTGTAGTAACAAAGTTAATTAGGTTATCCACCTTAGATATCGATTCACTGTCAAGTTTGTTAAGGTCTACAGTTTTCATGAGAATAGTTAAAGGTGTCAGTTCACAGACCTGCAGTCTGATATCACTGATCTGACCTGATAAATTGGAGATTTTGGTATTGGTATCGGAAATTCCAGGATTTACTGACTTATTGTTTTTTATTTCCCTTAATTCGGCCTTAAGTTCTCCTATAGACAACTTTAGAAGTTCTATTTCTGAAGATAGTACTGAAACAGAGCTTGAAGGCTGGAGCTTTTCGATAAGCACATAAGGTGTAGGGAGGGTTTCTGTATGAGCAGAGGGTACTGAATTTTTGGGAGTAGTGCTAATACTAGCTGTCAGTGCAGTTTTATCCTCAGTTTCAGCTCGACGCTTACGACATACAAGTGAGTTTTGTGGCTCACTATAACCATTTGTAGGAAGTATGTTGCTTGATGTAGCAATCAACGACTTAAAATTAGTCATCAGTTTTACAGGGGATTGAGTTCGCTGCTTTTTACTTTGGTTAACCATAACTATTTGATATGAGAGTTAATAGTTATAGGGATGGAAGTAGTAGAGGACTTGTGCAAGGATTACAACAAGATAAATTTTATATAACGAATCACGCAAAAATGTAACGCAAACGTTGGACGTACCGCTATGATTTTTTATCCACCAAATCCCTGTCAGCGCTGGCCAAACACTGGCGGGGATGATTACTCTTCTGAACACGTACCCCTAATATTGGAAAGAAAACAGACATAGGCTACTGCACACAGAATTATCAATCACATCCAACAACTGTACAAGCATAGGCCAAATAAAAACCCCAACCTCCCCAAGCCTAGAACTACGTCATCGTATGATGTATCCAATAATAAAACTCACTATTCACTAAAAGAAATGGATAGTAACTTGATAGACATAGGTGAACATGGTACCCAAACTATTTGCAACACAGGGTTGTTATGCCATGCGGAACCAGTGGATGCCGATCCACGCTTGAGCCCGATCGAAGAGCTTAAATATTTCAAACACTATCTCAACTCTCAACTCTACTTAATACTTATTAATGATAGATCTATCCTTAACAAACTACCGATGCTCAGGGAACACACGCTGGTAAACCAACCCCAAGTAATTATTATTACCGAATGCTGGTGTAACTCCAATACACCAGACGAAGAGATAAGCATCGATGGGTACACACACTTACGATGTGACAGGGACAGTGGTAAGGGAGAAGGCTGCCTTATGTACTTCCTGAACACACTATTACAGCTGGAAAATAGGGAACTCACTGACATGCACGACACCTCAAACGTACACTTCTAAAGTGCTACACTACTAATAGGATGTATCTACAGAGCACCTGGCACCTTTAGTGACTACGAGACTCAACTCATAAATGCAATGGAGCAAGTGTCCACTCTTCCATACGAGCATAAGATCATATGTGGCAACTTCAGTTTATTATTTATTTTTGTGCGTCGGTGGCACAGCGGTTAGGACTCTCGCCGACCATGCACATGACCCGAGGTTCGAACCCCCACCGACGCACACATGATATCTATGGTCGGCCTGTTAAATTTGGGCTACCGATATCACATGCTGAAAATTTCATACTTGTACCAAAATACTGTGTGGAATCAAGCTATAAGAAAATTAAAAAAATAAATAAATAAAAAGTGTCCACTCTTCCATACGAGCATGAGATCATATGTGGCAACTTCAACCTACCCAAAATCGACTGGGATTTATTAACAGGTCCATTGAATGACTATTTATCACATTGTTCCCACAAACCAAATTCAAAAGCGACAGCAATCATGTAATTTAACCACAAACCAAATTTATGTAATTTCAATGAAACTTATCCAGCCTGTACAACTGGTGTGTCCAACGTAGGTAGGAACAAATATGTAACTTGTTATATTATCATTACTAAATATGCTTACTAATCGTATATGTAATTTATCATATTGATGATGCCTGTAAACTGGCGTCCCTCATGTACAAAAATGACAATATATTATTATTAAATATGACAAGCTCTTAGGTACATTGGACATTTTCAGCTGGAAACAAACTGTCACTATCCCCACAAGAGGTGACAACGTACTGGACTTAATATTCTGCCACGATATAAGTCCCCTCTCAATCTTTGTGGGTTATAAGTTTTCAGGTAGCGACCAAGAAACAGTGATCTGCGCACTGCCACTTCCACTGAGTAGCAATGCAGCTCATACCTCCACTACACAACAAGTAATATATAGGAACTATAGTAAGGCAAACTGGGCCTTAGTAGAATCAGTACTAAGACCCTCCGAATGGGGCGAATACTTCACTACTGGTGACCTCTCGAGAGCTCTGAGCATCTTCTACCAGAACTCAAACACATGCTTAGATGCTGTCATTCCACTCCAAACACTTAAGCTCTCCCCACATAGAAAGTCATTCATAAAACCAAAGGACCTTATGAAACTGAAGAGACTCTCAACAAGCTACTTCAAACACCACGACTTTGTCACACTAGGATCTATAGCAAGGCAAAAAAAGTTATTCATAGAGTAATCTCGGATACCGTCCCTTTAGTCACAACACAGTTCAAAAGAAAGTCATCATGGTTAAAGAGAGGCACGCAACGTATTCTGCAAGCAAAGCGGAAGGCTTGGTTTACGTGGCGCATGTCTAAGAGTCAGATCGACCACGATGCATATCTGGAACTCAGGAACCGGTGCAATGCAAGAGTCAGGAGGAACAGGAGGTCATTCCAGGCTAAACTTGCTAAAAAACTCCTAGCGAACCCCGAAAACTTGTACCGATTAATGCCGGAAAGAAAACCAACCGACCAGGGGGCATGCGCCTTAGTAGGCCAAACGGTCAATATCTCACTAGTCTGGAGATGGCTGAAACATTCAGTTTAGCCTTCGCCAAACAGCTAAACAGCAATGTGGGTATTGCCGTTATGGACCAAAATGGTGGCACTACTATTTCACAGAAGGAAGACCTAGTGGCTGCTCCTCAAATGAACTCCGCAATAGTACTAAGGAGGCTACAGCGACTCACATCTGGGAAGTCTCCAGGCTGTGACGACATCAGGCCATCTGCTCTGAAAAAGTGCGCCGAAGTTCTCTGTAGGCCCTAATGCGACTTGTTCCAACACTCAATGGAATCGGGGAAACTGCCAAGGGAGTGGAAAAGAGCCATCCTTTCTCAGGTCTTCAAGGGTGGGAATAGGCAAAATGCCACTATTTATACACCAGTAGCCCTACTCCCAGTGGTGTCAAAAGTACTGGAAAGTATTACTGATGATCACACCAGGGAGCGCGTCGACGGGACTAATAGACTCCATGAAGTTCAACGCTGTTTCAGGAAGGGCAGATCCTATGTAACAAGCCTACTATCAGCTTGGGACGATTGGACATGATGCGGGGATATGAATGTTCCAGTCAGTGTGGTCTTCATAGACTTTGATAAGGCATTTGACACAGTTCATCATGACCTTCCCCTACACAAAATAAGCCAGGCAGGTATGTGTAAGCCACTTCCGTCATGGTTAAAGGACTACGTAACCGAAAGGCAATTTTGCACCAAGGTCAATCGGTTCCGATCATCTTGGCACAGCTCGTCATCAGGAGTGTCGCAGGGTTCTATTTTAGGACCACTGATGTTTTTGATTTTTATCAATGATCTACCATGCCGTCTAAGCTGCCCGACTCTTCTATACGCTGACGACGTAAAGATATAATAATAATGTATTTCATATAAATTTACAAATTTACATGAAAATGCATGCCATTTTTACAGGCACGATCAAGTATGATATAATATCAAATCGTAGATTGTCTACAAGTTAATCGTATTTCAACTGTTAAATATTCGATACATATAATACACTCATTTTCTGAATTAGGCCGTATAGTTATTGAATTGTACAGTTGTCCTCCAGGTTGAGCGGGAAAATCGACTTCGTTCCGTTTTCATCCCGTGGTTGTAGGCATACGATAACCAACCAATATTGAGGTAAGTACACCTTTTACAAGGGATTGGAATCTGTTTTAGAAAAATTAAAGTGCTGAGGTGAATCATTAAATTGTAATGAGATAGGTAAGTGCAAGTATCATTAATAAATGCATTAATAAAGGAAACACCCTAGGGTAACAACATTCATTTGCAATGTATAATGCTACAGATATATCACAAACTATCATGATATCCACTTTTGGTTTTAATATAATTATCCTCATGCCAGTTGTTTTTATTTTATACCTTTTTGTGCATTTAGCGCACAACCGTACCCTTCAGAGAGTAGGAGTATAATAAGCAATGAAGAGCTATAAGATGTTAAGTTTAATGGAGTAAAATGAGGATCAAGTAAAGATATTGTCAGAAAATAAATGAGATAAGACATTGTGGAGTGGTATGTAATATATACGCAGGTGAATCATTAATATTCATTATTTATTTCACACACTAGCATAATCATTGATTTCACGCATCTGCGTGATTATTGATTTAAATTACTGAATTCCCAGGGTTTGTTAATATTTTTAAAATGTGACATTGATTTTTCTAATTGTATAAATACGGAGTTGTTGTTTAACATTTTCGACTGTTGTTAGAGACAGTAAAAGCTCTCGTATCAACGTCCAGTCTTCTCTTTTATTTGTCTTGCGTGCCCGGCGGTATTGTTGTTGTTGTTGACGTGCGATTAGGACAGATTAGCCAGCGCATTAGTTAGATTCGCTCGTAGACTACAAGGTCCTCATATTCACATACATAACAAATTTGGCGACGGGTTTGCTGAAGATGGACCCATTGCGTTTAGAGAAACTAATGGAACAGCAGCTAAAATTGATGGAAATGCTTGCTGGTCTACAGATATCACGCCCTGCCGGTTCATCCACAGCCAACGACAGCATTGGTAGCAGCATCTCAGAATTCGTTTATGATCCAGATGCGAACGTAACGTTTGATACCTGGTTTCGCAGATATGAAGACCTATTTCGAGTAGACTTTGCGGATAAAGATGATGTCTGGAAAGTACGGCTTCTACTTCGTAAATTGGGAGCAGATGAGCTAGATAAATACTGCAACTTAATTCTCCCACAGAAGCCCAGTGAAAGATCATTCGATGAAACTGTCCATACCCTTCGTCATCAGTTTGGTGATCAGAGATCGTTATTCAACATTCGATATCATTGCATGAAACTAGTTTTGAACGAAAATGATGATACCCATACTCAGTTGGGTATAGTCAATCGCACGTGTGAACGTTTTAAATTGAAATCACTCTCAGAAGACCAGTTCAAGGTATTGATTTTCATTTGTGGTTTGCAGTCTCCCAAATTTGCTGATATACGCACACGTCTATTAAATCGTCTGGAACAAGATCCACGGATGACTCTGAAAGACGTCGGTGAAGAATATCAGCGTTTAATCAACATTCATAACGATACCGCCTTGGTGCAGTCTGGCAGCCAAAATGCAGCAGAAGTGCATGCGGTGCATCCAGTACCGTCGACATCAACCGCACCGCTTCATCCTCAGCATAAACCACCATCAGCCTGCTGGCACTGTGGCTCCTGGCATTTTGCAAAATCGTGCCCATTCAAACAGCATAAATGCCGTCGATGCCGTACTGTTGGTCACAAAGATGGCTACTGCAAACGCAACAACCGACCCAGATCTCGCAGTCGACCCAGGCGGCGCAACAAGCTCAAGTCTTTGGGTGTTACTGCCGCATATCATATTAGTACTCCAGCACCTCGCAAATATATCGATCTGACGATTAATACACGGCCGGCACGCCTACAAATCGACACAGCATCCGATATTACAATAATATCAAAGAAATTATGGCAGAAGTTGGGATGCCCTACCATAGAGAAGACAAATCAAATAGCAATTAGTGCATGTGGTGGAAGACTTCGATTGAATGGAGAAATTAAATGCAGCGTTAGTTTTCGCGATAGTCATTTCGTCGGCACATGCTACATCAACAATTCAAACCTTGACCTCTTGGGTTTAGACTGGTTTGAGAAGCTGCACCTGTCAGAGACTCCGTTAAGCAGTGTATGCCATAAGATAGAAAGTATTGAACCCTCAACAAGAAAGCCAGAAATCAGAGACAGATATATTAAACCTAAGCCCATTAGAAAGAATGACGTGATTAATGAAAAACCAACTTCGAATCGTCACAGTGAGTATGGCTACGCCAAAAGTGCTTCGATGTCTGGTAACAACAAAGTAGCAACTGTTAGCTCCAGTAAGAGAGGCTCTGCTCAAAAACTGAAAGTGATGTCTGTCACGGCAGCCAAAGATCCGCCGCGGGAGTTACCGAGAGCATGGCCCACGTCAAAACCGTGGTCCCGCCTACATGTGGATTTTGCTGGGCCGATAGAAGGCATATACTACTTGGTTCTCGTGGACTCTTACTCAAAGTGGCCGGAGGTAGTACAAGTGACACCACCGTCTAGCAGCAGAACAGTATCAGTCCTGGAAAAGATCTTCGCATGTCACGGTATACCAGAAATCATCGTATCTGACAATGGCGGTCAGTTCACCTCACAAGCGTTCCAGGAATTTTGCAAGAGAAACGGTATACAACACGTGCGGACGCCACCTTATCACCCTCAATCCAACGGTCAGGCAGAAAGATTTGTCGACACTTTCAAACGAGCGTTGTTGAAAGCAGGGGGAGGGGCGAAACCGGAAGTAATACAAAACTTTCTTTTTGTATACCGAACTACACCACTGGCAGAACAGAAGAAAAGCCCTGCAGAACTTCTAATGGGGCGAATGCTACGAACTCATCACCACTCCATGTTACCATCTTCGTCACATCAACGAAGAAATAGTCTGACGTATTACCGCAAGGGTGATGCCGTCTATGTGCGCGATTATCGACCGAGGAACAGAAAATGGGCCGAAGGCTTGATAGAACGTCGACATGGAACTCTAATGTACAAGGTTAAAGTTGGGGATGAATGGTGGATTAGACATAAAAATCAGATACGACGTCGATATACTACATCCCAAGAACCTAAATTGCCACTGGAATTACTACTGGAAACCTTCAAAATACCACCAGTCAAATCAGAAGCAAAACAAGAGATGCTACCCAGCCGACGATCCCAGCGCAAACGAACACAAACAGTTCATTTCCAAATCGACCCCAAGGAAAAAAGATACTAAACTGTTTGCAAGATTCCTTTTAGAAGGGGGAGGTAATATATACGCAGGTGAATCATTAATATTCATTACTTATTTCACACACTAGCATAATCATTGATTTCACGCATCTGCGTGATTATTGATTTAAATTACTGAATTCCCAGGGTTTGTTAATATTTTTGAAATGTGACATTGATTTTTCTAATTGTATAAATACGGAGTTGTTGTTTAACATTTTCGACTGTTGTTAGAGACAGTAAAAGCTCTCGTATCAACGTCCAGTCTTCTCTTTTATTTGTCTTGCGTGCCCGGCGGTATTGTTGTTGTTGTTGACGTGCGATTAGGACAGATTAGCCAGCGCATTAGTTAGATTCGCTCGTAGACTACAAGGTCCTCATATTCACATACATAACAGTATGAAAATCTCTGACGATAGACAGCAAGTTAATTTATAATATGCCCCATAAATCTGGGCAGATCCCACATGGTCGCATCTCAACAATAGGCTGGGTGAATGGTATATATTTAAAGGTAGAAGCATGATCTGTCAAGGCGTTCATTGTTATCTTTTTCAAGATAAAGATTTAAGCCCTCATAAAAATCAGAAATATCTCGAGCCTTGAAATTTTTTAATGCTGTTCCTGGAGAATGGGGCGATTCATCTTAGTGACCCCCACCATATCTACTGATCAGCTAACTCCACCCTCCCACCTTTTTTGATGTTAGGCTCTGAGACTATGATTATTATGGTTACCGCAGATATATTGCTTGGTACCAGACATGTTCGTACCCCATATTCCATCTCCCTAGCCTTCTTAATGAGTGCTTCCAATAGGTCCCCGCGTACATCTTTATGAACATATTATATATGTATGCATGCGTCCTAATGAACAGATTACTTTATAAGAAGTCAAAAACCTTGAAGAATAACAAGAATAGGTTTTGTGAATAGTGGAGCAAGATTCAGTAGAACAATATAGCTAGGGTTCAATATAGGTAGTATGAACTGAAGGTAAGGTCGGTTGGCAGGACCAAGTGTACTAAATTATCATGACAGTTTTATATATAGTAAACATTTGACATTGCAAAGTAACCTGTCTACATATATTATAAAAAGATATTAGCAGAACCAACGAAATTTCAGCATTTGGTTAACAATACTACAGAAAGTTAGTGAGTCTTACAGGTAGCCGTAAAGTAAATCAATCTATGTATAATAAGAGTGTAATCAGTGTTATAATTCGTATTATCAAAGAATACATTAGGCTCAAAAACTGAATGTTATAAGGGAAATAAGAGTGATAAACTAAGAGAACATTTGCTGCGTAAGTAATCATTTTAAGTATTTTAATGATAATCTAATTTCAAGTATTGAACATGCATAATTACTAAGTATTATTAGGTTAGTCTAGGAGCTAGTGTACTGTCTGTAGTTAAATATTGAAATGTCATGGTTTCACCACTCTACCAGCAGTTGAGATCATTTAGAAGGGCTAGGGTGGACATGTTAATATGTTTTTCTAGGCTCCTTTTGAAACTGTCAGGCCTTTCACAGGATCTAATCTCAGAGGGTAGTTGGTTCCAAAGTTTGCAATATTTAATGGTGAAGAAGTTAGCTCTAGTGGTGAGCTTATGGGTGTTAACCTTGAGAAGGCAGTTATGGTTGCGTAGTCCATACGATTTAGGATTAGCCCAGGTTATAGACGAGTTACTGTTACAGTGCTTTCTTATAACTTTGAATAAGAGAAATAAATTGCACTTCACTCTCCTTAACCATAAGGGTTCTAAGTCCAGTCGAATACATCTGTCAAGATATTCTATTTGCTGATCATAACCTAATATGCGTTTCGTGAGGAATCTTTGGACACTTTCAACTTTTTTTCTGTCTGCTGATTTAAAGCTACTGTATAAGTGGGCACAGTATTCAAGTTTGGGGCGAATGCATATCTTATATATGGCTAATCTGGCTTCTGGGGTGTAAAAGTTGCGTAGCACAAAGCCGGTTAGACGTTTACAATCAGATACCACCTTATTTGCATGTTCAGTAAAGGTAAGATCTGAGTATGTTACCCCGAGATCTGTGACTGTGTTCGTGTTTGAGACAAGGTCACCGTACATGTATAGACGCATGCTAGGTTTCCAACGTCCGAAGTATGTTATCCCAGATTTAGCTGGATTGAACATTAACTGCGATAAAGTGTCCGAAGGACTCAGATAGACTGCAGGCAGATCTAAGGCTTCTGGGAGACTGGGCGGTAGCCAGTGGCATGACTTTCAATTTGAAAAGGTGCAAAGCAGTGAAGTTACGCACCTGTGGACTGCAGAATGCAAGTTAGACCCTGTGCAATGAAAGCTTGTCCTGCACAACGTTGGAACGTGGCTTAGGTCTAGTTCTAACTGAAAAATTGGACTCAAGCGTAAATTACACGGGGGATGTAGCGAGGGCATATGCGGTCATACACTTTACATATAGATAATTAAGTGCACTCACTCCTAAGCTCTTTCTAAGGTTATACAAAACATACGTCAGACCACACCTTGAAGTACACAGTATTATTGCATCCCCACTGCTTAGAAGAGACGCCAACCTTTTGGAAAGAGTCCAACGACGGGCAACAAAAGGAGTGGTTGGTCTGCGAAACAAACCATATGATGAAAGGCTGAAGAAACTAAGCCTATTCACAATTAGCTACCGTCGTCTTAGGGGGGATTTAATTACTGCCTACAAGATAACAAATGACCAGAATCACCCAAACAAAGGTGTTCTGCCATTGAGTAGGTATAGGCTCCCTCGTGGAAATCCTAGAAGGATAGCTCATCAGAGGGTAAAGTCCCGGGTGCGCTCCCACTTCTTCTCACTGCGAGTTTGCCGTCCCTGGAATTCCTCGGCGGCAGATGTAGCTATGACACCGTCTGTGGACGCCTTTAAGCGAAGCCTGGACAACCATGCGTCGATACAAGGACTGCATCCAAATGGTATATCCCCTTAAAGTCGCATACACCATTCAGGGGTAGACGATTAAACTTGTCGTTTTACTTCTTTACATTCTCTCTTCCTGACAACTTTAACTACACCTACTATTATTACTATCATTATACCGATATAAATATATATACACATATTATTCATATTATTCTTCAAATTCAACCAGCTTACCGTTTTTACGTTTTCTTATTCTTTTTCTGTCTGTTAGCCTGAAAAACTTCACTAAATATATCTATTATTATCTCTATTCTTTTGACGACGATACCGGACGACTAACTAGTGAAAGTATCAACTCCGTTCACAATAGTAACAGTCTTAACACACCTCATACTACAAACCACATATAATTAATCCCTGCACTACTCCTTTTGGAGTCAACCAAAGCTACGACAGTCGAGTGGCGGGACGAGCTACACAGACGTTTACCGAAGATCAGGAACCTATACCTCAATATCAAGAGGTGGGCACAAAGAAATCAAGTTGATTTATACTAGCTCGTAAAAACGATATTGGATATTGGAAGGTAAACTGGGCTTTCGTAGAATCAATGCTAAGCCTACAGTCCCATTACTGGGTATGCACCCTACTACTAATATGGCACAACTTTTATCTCTACCCATACCAAAACAAATAAGTACCGTCGAATTCATTACATTATCCAAACTATTAGAACTCTCGAAAGCGCGAAAGGCTTTGGCACTGACGGTATATACTATGTTTATCATATATATCATTGTATTTCTATAAATATGGTGGTCCTAACGTCCCCATATTACCGCTTAAAATCTTCCCAATGTCCTGAGAAACCCAAACTTACCCGGACATACAGAAAACGAAATTTATTACACCTAAATACAAATGTATCTGGAAAACAGAAGTCAATAAATACAGGCCGATCAGTATCACACCTATAGCATCCAGAATTGTGGAGAGACTAGTTAAAGACAACATACTCAAGTATATGCTTAGCTGCAGCATTGTAAGTCCAAACCAGCATGGATTCCTAAAATCCAGATCATGTTTAACGTGCCACCTAGACTTCTTCAATTTTATGATCAGCAGTCATGACAGACGACAACTAGTACTTGTCATCTATTTTGACATCTCTAAGGCACTTGGCAGCGTCAACCATTTGCCGCTGATACAGAAGCTAAACTCTTTAGGAATACGTGACCCACTATAGGGGTGGCTTAAACAACAACAGGTCTCAAAAACGTAAAATAGAGTCTGAGACTTCCAAACATAGACTAATCACTTCTGGTGTAGTCCAAGGTGGCGTCATTGGACCCTTCCCACTTACACTCTATATCAAAGACATATGCGCTTGCTTCTCACGTGGAAAACTACTCATCTTTAATAATAATAATTCGCAGATGACCTAAAAGTAGCCAACAAATTCTATTGTGATGACCTAAGGTAGTTCCAGAATGCTGTGCAGAATCAATTAGATAAAGAGACTGCTTGGTCGTCTTAATGGAATCTACAATTTAACCTTAAAAAATGTGGTCGAATCTGCTTCGGCACACCCTCAATCGACATAAAATTAACTCTTCAATCTGCTAACTTAACCATACTCCGAAGTGTCGCCGACTTAGGCCTGAGGTACTCTAGTGAATTAACATTTTCTGAGCGATTGGCACCACAGACTCGAAAGTCGACGATGTCCTTGAGATGCATACTCAGGAACTTTCGCTACAAAGAAGCCAGACTTCTTCTATATAAAACGTGTGTAAGGCCACTACTAGAATACTGTCCATTTATTGTTAGCAGCACTCGCATATGTGACAAGCTAAGCGTGGAAAGTATCCAACGATATTTCACGTCCAAACTACATCTCACGGTGCATGATTCTAAAGCTTGACCCACTTCGGGCAAGACGACTTAATATGAACCTAATATTCATCTTTAAGTTCCTACACAAAATACCATTCTCAGACAATTAGGACAAGCAATTCTCACGGGAAGGCTGTAACGATCTGCGTAGCCAAACTTGCACAGTGACGATAAAAGCCTTTAAATTAATACTCCGTGAAAGCCTCTTCACATTCATGTATTCTAAAATATGGAACAGCCAGCCCCCAAGACGTTAGAACCTGCATCCTGTTATAAGTTTCAAACGTTCTCCGTACGGACTGTATCACTGTACTGATTATGTGTCAACCTATGAACCACACACTTATCGTGTGACGGCTGGTAATAATAATAACCCCAGTTGCTCGGGTTGAAGTAGCCAGGGGTGGGGGTATTCGAACACTCAACTCGTTGGCTTTAAGTCAAGTGAAAGAGCAGTAATCATTTGAAACCTCAGATAACAGGTAATGATGATGTGTGGGAACTACAGTGAGCAGGTGCGTTAGACTGGTTTATTATGACAGTTCACAGCAAAAGAGACAAGTCTTCTTGTAGTACTCGATGAACATAGTATCCGAAATTCCAGATTCCATAATCATGTGTAGACTGAAAGCTACTCATAAGAAACAAAACCGTGAAAAAAACCAGTCACGCGACTTAAACCA
Organism: Trichobilharzia szidati; assembly: GCA_944472155.2. Classification (NCBI taxonomy): domain Eukaryota; kingdom Metazoa; phylum Platyhelminthes; class Trematoda; order Strigeidida; family Schistosomatidae; genus Trichobilharzia; species Trichobilharzia szidati. The sequence continues at coordinate 134,854,402 of OX235274.1, forward strand.
AGAAGAGGGTGTATTAATGTAGAAGATACTACCCAGTTGCCCAAGCAAAGAGGTAAGTCGAGAAGAATTCACACCCATGACAAGTAAAGATACAAACAAACATCTGAAATCTCAAGAGCATTTTGTTTTCTAAAGTATACTTGACAAGTTTAATGACACTTTAATGTATACTTGTATATCTATCTGTATCTGCTGAGAAATGAAGAAAACCAAACAAAAAATAAATTTCAAGTGACTCCTACGGTAAAATCACGTGAAAGCACAGTTGAAATGATATTATTTTAAGAAAAAGAAATAAGTAGTATACAAACTATCAACGGGAGAGATTTGACAGAGGTTGTGATGAGTGCTACTTATAATCCGATATAAGTAGTATATCAGGAACGAAGTAACAACATGTTTGGCACACCGAAAAGAGCAATCAAAGAAGAGAACCATGAGAAGAATGTTGCCATATGATGCAGAATCCAAGAAGCTATCGAATGAGACGATATTCGACCAATTCGTCAAGGATGTGTTAAAGATGTGCAAATGGCCGGTTTAGAATATGGTATTCCAAATTTAGCTATGTACCATACGTTTCATCAAATAAACATTTCTTTCAGCCTCTTCAGTGTTGTCTTCTTTACATTTGGTGTCGCTGCCTCTGCCGGAGATGAAGATGCCGTGGCCGCAGGTGTTCGAGGAGGGAGATGTGCGGACGTTTCTCAGGGATTTCGAAGCTGTCGCGGGACTGGTTGGAGTGCAGGAGCAGAAGACGAAGCTGGTTGTCCTGGGAACGCTGCTGAGGGGCCACGCGAAGGATGCGTACGACAACGCTCGGGAGCTGGAAGGTGAGGCGGCGTGGGACAAGGTCGTCGAGAGGCTCGTGTGCGAGTTCGACAGCCCTGCGGACAGACAAGAGGCGCTGCAGAAGTTTCGGACGCTGAGACTTGGCCAGGATGGGGATCCGTTGGTTCTCGCAGTAACGCTGACAAATCACCTGCGACGCGCGTTACCCACCCTAGACGAAGATTCACGGGAGCAGTTACTTGCATCTCAATTCCTCGAATGCGTCCCGACAGATATCGCTCACCAGTTGCAGCTAGTTAACGCAGCTCAGCCAGTGGATGTCTATGAAATGGCCAAGGTAACAAGGCAGATAATGACTTCGCATGTTGCTCCAGTTATGTCGGAGGGCCAAGATTCCAAGAAGATCGAAAACCAGATTGAAGAGTTGAAACAACAGGTGGCGGCTATGCAGATAAAGAAAATAACAAACAACAGATGCTTTGCTTGCGGAGGAACCGGTCACTGGCAGAGAAACTGCCCGAAACGAAGGCAGAAAAACTTTAAACGGTACAGTCTTCCTTCTTTTTCTCGCTCGCGTTTGGAGGTGGTCGGGTTAGTCGAAAGAGATTCAGTGTACGGGAGATTACGGGTGAACCAAAAAGAAATAGTTTGTTTGATCGACACAGGGGCGGCAGTTTCGTTGATAGATAGAGAACAGTGTAAGGAAACAAGGCCGTGCACATTAGCAGTTCAGACGGTACGAGGACATCCGTTGCACATTTTTGGCGTTTCAGACTGCGTTGTAGAGATTGGAGCAGGAAAAATACGATATCCGTTTATTGTAACTTCTGATATAAGACGAACGATTTAGGGAGCAGACTTTCTCAGAGAAGTAGGAGCTATAATCGATATGAAGAATAGAAAAGTGGTCACAAAACACGGGCAATTCGCGATACATGAGAATAGTGAAGCCGCTGAGGTGTAAACCACAACCATTGTTCCGAAAGATGCACCACGTCTAACCACGTTGATGAATAAATATGCCGGTTAACTCACTAGTGATGGAAACCCATACGGTTATTGTGATAAGGTAAAGCATAACATCCCACTGAAGGATACGGGGAAGACAGTCTTTTCATCGCGACGAGTTCCGGTTCACCTTGAAGAAGAAGTTAACCGACAAGTCAGAGAAATGTTAAACGACGGAATAATCGAAGAAGCCGACAGCCCGTACAGTTCTCCAATCCTTTTGGTGAAGAAAGCGAACGGGAAATATAGATTTTGTGTCGATTTCAGACAGCTGAATAGCCTCACCGAAGTAAAACAGTGTGCAATGCCTACCGTAACAGAAACCCTTGATCGCCTTCATAAAGCCAAGTTATTCACCGTGTTTGACCTACAATCGGGTTACTGGCAGATCCCAATAGCAGAAAGTGATCGAAGTAAAACAGCTTTCACAGTTGGGCAGAAACAATAACAGTTTAAACGAATGCCATTTGGATCGGTAGGTGCCCCATTTACATTCAGAAGATTAATGACCTTATTACTGAAGGGTCTGAAAAACGTAGAAGTATATGGAGATGACTTGGTGAGACGGAAAGCGACCATATAGACCACATCGAAGCTATCTTAAAGAGAATTGATGACTTTGGACTGCGGATTAATAAGAACAAGTCCCAAATAGCTAAAAACACGGTTGTCCTCCTGGGTTACAAAGTGGGAAATGGCGAAATACGGCCATTGCCGGGGAAAATCCTGACGGTCAAAACCAGCGAAGTGCCAAATTCAAAGCGAAAGCTGAGACAGTTTTTGGGAAGAGCGGCATTCTACAGCCGATTTGTCAAAAATTTCAATGAGATAGCAAAAGATAATGAAATATTGACCATAAGTACACTCTGCATAAGTTAAAACAGTTTATATGGCATAATCCTAGGCACAATTATTGTTTGAATTTGTTGAACATGAGCGTAACAACTGAGTGTTGCGTTACATTCGGTTGATATGGTGGGCTACTCACAAAAGTATAAAAATGGCTTATAAACGTCACTTAGTTTACCGTAAACGATGTTTTAGGCAATATAATCTGCAAAAGGCTCACCATGGCAGTTATAATGCAGTTATTATCTTGCCTTCCTTCTACTAATGCAACTCCTCTACTTGATGGCTCTTCACTTCCTCTTCACTCTGTGTGCACTGAAAACGACGGAAGCCAAAAACCACCACCCATAGTCTCCTAAAGCCACGCCACCAATTTCATATAGGGGCATTTAATGTTAGGACACTGCCGAATAGGACAACAAGCATCACTAGCCAAGACCCTGACATCCCGAGCCATTGATGTATGTTGTGTTTCAGAAACACGCATACAAGACCCAAGTGTGGTTATTCACCTAACCCCACCTGGCCAACAGGATGAATCTGCAAAATTCACCTTGAGGGTGTCAGGAGATGCCACAGCTAGTACAAGAGGATTAGCTGGTGTAGGGATAGCTTTGAGTACTAGGGCAGAAAAGACATTACTTGACTGGATCCCGGTAGATAGCCGAATGTGTGCTGTCCGCCTGAACGGATCAGTGAAAAGGAGAAAGGACTGCACAACTCGCCGATGCCTTTTCGTAATCTCCGCCTACGCCCCCACTGACTGCAGTTCGGATGAAACGAAGGATGAGTTCTACCAAAAGCTGTCTAGTTTGCTGCGAAAGGCTAAACGCTCAGATATAGTCGTTTTAGCTGGTGACTTTAATGCTCAAGTAGGGAAATTGTGTCAATCTGAGAAGGATGTCGGTGGCACCTATGGAGTTCGTGTCAGCGAACCGACAACGGTGACCGTCTCCTACAGTTCTGTTCAGATAATCACTTGTTTCTTGTAAGCACTAACTTCAAACACAAGGAGAGACACTGTTTGACCTGGCGACCCCCATCATCAAACCAACGCTGGACACAAATAGACTAAATAGCAATAAGCTATCGTTGGCGTGGGTCAGTAGGAGATTGTCGCTCCTTCTGGAACACGTGTGTAGATACCGATCACGCACTGGTCCGCGCTCGTGTGTGCTTACGACTGAACGGACGTAGGAAACAGCTGGCGGTAAACGCATCACGTCCCCAGCTCGATCAGGAAACTAAGTCCTTATTTGAGGAAGAACTAGCTAAACACATTCAATGAGGAGCGAAAGCTGCACAAAAGGAAATTTACGAAAAGTCTCCCCAAGGACCGTGAACAGTGGTGGGTGATAAAGGCGAAAGAGATGGAAAAAGCATCGGCGATAGGCAACACTAGGCAACTCTGTAGACTCATCAGGGAAACGGGTGGGAGAAGGCATATCGTAAGTGAGACTATTTCTGAGAAAAATAGCTCCTTAATTAGCTCTCAGGATAGACGCCTTGAACGCTGGAAAGAACATTCCGAGGAACAATTTAACTTGCCTACAGCCACACTGAGCCTCCCCGCCATCCAGCACACACCCGAATGGGATATAGACACTGGCCCGCCGTCTGTAAGTGAGGTCACAAAAGCTATCTGTAATTTGAAACGAGGCAAAGCGGCATGATCCGACGGGATCATTACGGAGGTGTTTAAATATGGGGGTGACATACTAGTATGTAGGTTAAATAAGGTACTAGGTAACGTCTGGGAATCAGAGACGGTTCCACCAGACTGGGGTAAGTCACTTATCATACCGATATTCAAGAAGGGAGGCAAGTCCTCACGTGATAAGCATAGGGGGATCAGCCTAACGAACATAGTTTCTAAAATCTTAGGCTCAGTAATCATGAACAGACTAAGCAGAACTCGGGAGGAACAAACGAGGGAAGATCAAGCAGGTTTTAGGTCAGGTAGAGGGTGCATAGATCATATCTTCACTCTCCGACAGATCCTAGAACATAGACACTTTTAGGCGTCCAACAATTGCCATATTTCTTGACTTGAAGGCGGCCTTCGACTCCGTGGATCGAAAGGCACTATGGCAATGTTTGACTGTGAAGGGAGTGCCAAGAAAGTACATTGCACTAATCAAGGCACTCTACTCAAACTCATGTAGCCGTGTAAGGGCTTATGGGGAACTGTCATCTGAATTGATAACAACCAGTGGTGTCCGTCAGGGATAGTGGCCAAACAAAAACATGGCCTCATCAATCCATGAAATCCTTGACAGTTAAACTGAGTCAGGTAGGGAGATGCAGACTTCCGGGTTGGGCCGTCCTCGGGACTCTAAGAATCAATGGCTGGAGACAATAGGTGACATGGCTCAAAATCGTTGTCAATGGCTTACGCAGATTTATTCAGTCTCTGTAATCTTTCATATTCCTTTCTACCATTACTCATTCTGTTTCACTCTTATACTTGTCAAAACTTTATTGATTCTCTTCACTCACCTTCCTGTCTACCTTTGTGTGCTATTGGAATGTGGTGGAAGGCATGGTAAGTTCGGCGGTTTTCTAATGTTCAAACTATGCTTGTCTACTTTCAGGTCGGCTACGAAGTGTGCAGGGATTGGTTACCCAAGACGAGGCAACGGATGACCAATAGGACTGCCCTTTCCCTCTCATCTAATTGTATCGTGATTGGTTGTAAATATAATCCTTGACCGTGAGTCTTCGTTCTTACTAGCACATGACACTTGTGTGATCACACTGCTAACGTGCGCTTTGCTCTCTGTCTCAGATCATTGCTTGACGATTGGCCCTGCATAAATGGCGAGCCTGCCAACGAAAAAACTCTCTTCTTCTAAGTCTCGACTCAATGAGGCTACTAAGAACACTCCTCCTGTCAAACAGACAGCATCGAACGAGGTTGATCAATCAGCTGAAGTGATGGCTCCAGCTTTTCAATCAAATCAGCCTGCGTCACGTTACGTCCATCCTTTGCCCCATAAACTGGAGGTCGGTGATGACTTCGAGCTGTGGTCGGATAAGGTGCGCCGATACGTTGGTCTGATGAACGTGCCTCACCCGAATGCATTCGTCATCGATTCTGTTGGACGGTCCTTGGAAATGTACACAATTGGTTTGGATTATGTGCATATGCCCTTGATCACCCTCTTGAGTACTCTAAAAGCACGTATAGCGCCACCAGTACCTCAGATTGAATCGCTGAAAAGATTCAGTGAGTGCAACCAGAGACAAGGTGAGTCCATCAACCAGTTCACCTTACGCCTCCGCACGCTTGCGCGTCAAGCTATGCAGGACAAGACTTATTCAGAAGTTGAAGATGCTTTATTTTCCAAGTTCCTGCAGGGTGTCGACTTCCGTTACAGGAAGGATTTCAACCTACACACTCCAGCCTCCATGGCAGAAGCTGAAACTAGGGCACGCTTGGTGGAAAGCCTGGAAGAGCCAGGAACCACATGCCCACAAGTAAACGCAATAGGAATTCCGAACAGAACAACAAAATATGCACAGAATTCCACACCACCGTGGAAACGACGTCCACAGTCTCAGTCCACCTCAAGAAATGATTGCTACTACTGCAGGCGGTTTGGTAAGCTGGCTAGAAGTTATGGTCACAATGCAGGTGAGTCACATGTTGATATGAAATGTGTGCCTACTGTAAACCTAATCAGTGTCACCTCCTCCCCGAAAGTTGTGGGAAAAAAAGTGTGTTATGTTAGTTGACTCAGGAGCAACGTGTTCTGTCATACATTCCTCATGTGTTCCAGAGACGTTTAGGCCCACAATAGGGACTCACAAGTGCGGCTTACGACAGCCAATGGAGATTGCATGCAAGCCCAGGGAGTGGTCCTGCTGCCTCTTAAATTGGGAAAACTGTCACTTCAGCACGCTATCATCGTCTCTAAACGGGTGCCGTGGCAGGTAATCTTGGGAGTCGACCTCCTGGAAAAGCTCTCCGGGATAATAGATTGTAGTCAGAGGACTCTTATACTGAAGGACTGTTCCATTCCATTTATTACAGGGAACGACGTAGAGCACGGCACTTTTGGCGTGCAGGGAGATGCTAAGACTGAGAAACAGGGAATGCTGAAGACTATAGAACCCCTACCATCGGAAACGACAGCCAACTTTAATAAAATGCTAGACAAATATGGGGACTGTTTTGACTGGGATGGAAAAAACCCGGGGAGAACAAAACTGGTCCAACACCACATAGAAACGGGTAAAGCCCCACCTTGTAGACAACCTGCACGGCGACTACCTGCACATTACCAGAAGGAGCTTAATAGGTTAGTTGATGAACTGTTAGAGAAAAATGTCATCAAACCATCCGTATCTCCATGGGATTCCCCAGTAGTTTTAGCTAAGAAATCGAATGGGACACTCCGGTTATGTGTAGATTATCGTAAGTTGAAACTGTTAACTAGACGAGACTGCTTCCCCCTTCCACGCATAGACGACACTTTTGATGCCTTAGAGGGGTCGAATTGGTTTACCACTCTAGATTTAGCATCGGGATATTGGCAGGTTGAAGTACACCCAGATGACAGGCAGAAAACAGCATTCATTGTACAAGCAGGCCTGTATGAGTTTGAAACAATGCCGTTTGGGCTGGTCAGTGCCCCAGCAACATTTCAACGCCTCATGCAAACGGCCTTGAGTGATTGTATACCAGGTAAGTGTTTGGTATATCTAGATGATGTTATCATACATAGTAAGACGATGATTGAACATTTAGGTGATATTTCCGAAGTAACAGAACGGTTGCAGACCGTTGGTTTAAAACTGAACCCATCGAAATGCCAATTCTTCAGGAAAGAAGTGTTTCTTAGGTCACTTTGTTTCAGCCGACGGCATTAAATGTGATCCAGTAAAAGTTCAGGAAGTCAAAGACTGGCCGCTCCCAAACTCAGCCCCGAGTTACATAGTTTTTTAGGGTTAGCATCGTATTATCGACGTTTTGTACTTAACTTTTCTTTCCTTGCAGCTCCTTTATTCGACATTCTTAAGAAGAAAGACTACAGCTGGACAGCATCAGCTACGGAAGCCTTCGAAAGACTTAAAAACTGTCTATGTAGCCCTCCTATCTTAGCATACCCCAGTGTTTCTGACCAGGCAGGTGCATTCATCCTAGATACAGACGCTAGCGACACGGGTGTCGGGGCTGTTCTGTCTCAAAAAGACGCAGATGGAGTAGAAAAGGTGATAGCCTATGCAAGTCGAGCACTCAACAAGAGTGAGAAGAATTACTGCACCACCCGGAAAGAAATGCTGGCACTGGTGAATTTTGTCAAACACTTTAAAGCATATATCCTCGGTAGACATTTCGTTGTACGCACTGATCATAAAGCCCTTAGCTGGCTACATAACTTCAAAGAAGCTGAGGGTCAGATTGCTACATGGCAAGAACACCTACAAGAGTATGACTTCGAATGCATGCATAGACCGGGTAAAAATCATGGAAATGCAGATGCATTGTCAAGAAAACCTCTTAGGTATCACGGTGACTGCCCATCGTGCACCGAAGCACAAGTTTCGCTGCTCTGACTAGATTCAGATTTATTGGTTGAGGATAGAAGGCTTGAAGCCTATGTTAATCCCTTTCTAGTAAATTTCTGTGCTTGTCCAAACCCTTCTTGAACGAATCAACTGAGGTTGCAGACACCACTTCTTCTGGGAGTCGGTTCCAAGAGTTTATGACTCAGTGTGAGAACCAGTACTCAACAGCAATATCATTTCTTCTTTGCTTTTGAACTCTCCTGCTATGTCCTCTAAGGTGTTCCGACCTGATGGGAAGGAAAAGAGAAAATAGGCCAGGTCCGTAGTCATTATTTAAAATTTTAAACATTGTGATTAAATCTCCTCTCTGCCTACGGTATGACAAGGAGAAGAGATTTAAACCGTCTAGTCTTTCCTCGTATGATAAGTTATTCATGCCATGAATCATACGTGCTGCTTTCCTTTGAACCATTTCTAGAATAAGTGAGTCCCCTTTTAGACAAGGGCTGGTGGCCTGGATGCAGTTTTCCAGTCTTGACCTCACCAGAGATGTATATGAGGAGGTGAACATATCTCTGGTGATTCTAGTGAAGGCTCTACGAATTGTCCATAATGACCTGAAACTACGTACAGCCACCGCGCGACAGTGTGCTGTAGTTTTCAAGTCGTGGCTAACTATGACACCTAAGTCCAAGTGAGTCTGAACTGATGGAAGTGTAATTCCCTCTAGTTCATAAGAGCTCGTGCTTGCTTGTCCAATGCGCATGGTTGCACATTTTGCCACATTTATCGGGAGCATCCATTCTATGGACCACTCTAACAATTTGTTGAGGTCCTCTTGCAACGTGGACGTGTCACTGTTGCCCTTCAGCTCTCTCCAAATTTTAGGACCATAGGGGAGCCGGTGAGCAGAGATAACTCATTGATATACAAAATAAATAGGAGAGGTCCAAGTACCGTGCCTTGTGGCACTCCGCTGCGTACTGCTGTCCAAGAGGAGAGTTTCAAGTTGATCCTAACCCTCTGCCTCCTATCTATGAGGAATTCCCTGAGCCAGTTCAGTAAGCTGCCTTTCATACCAAGACTTTCCAACTTCATGAGTAGTCTTTTGTGAGGTACTTTATCAAAGGCTTTGCTGAAGTCTATGAAGACGACGTCAAGGGGTCTTCTGTTGTCCCTGGATTTGACCCAGCTTTCTCTTGCAGTGAGAAGATTTGACAGACATGAGAGGTTCCTTCGGAAGCCATGCTGTGCTCTTCATAATAAGCTTCCATTTTTTAGATATGCTATTATGCTTTTCTTGATGATTCTCTCCAGTGTCTTAATTAAAGTGCTGGTGAGACTGATAGGCCTGTAATTTGAAGGGCTTTGTATTGATCCTCCTTTGTGGATGGGGGTTACTATGGCGTCTTTCCAGTCACGCGGTAACACTCCATTTTGGAGAGAAAGCTTGAAGATCGTAGTCAAAGGGCCGGCTATGTGGGCTGATAACTCCTTGAGAAGCCTTGGGTGAAGATTATCAGGACCCATTGATTTCCCCGCATCTAGTTTCCTTAGGCAATTGAGCACGATGCCTTGGTCGATGTCAACGGAATCTATCCCACGTTCTTCTGATGCAGCCAGGCAGTGACGACTCCTGAGTGAAGACTTGGGAGAAGTAGTTTGCCATTGCTTCTGCTTTTTCTTGATCTTCTTCGATTGTATCATTGTCAATAGTCAGGTTTGGGACACCGTTGGATGTTTTATTCCTGAAGTTCATGTACGAGAAAATTTTCTTAGGTTGTGCTTTTGCATTTTGAGCCAGGGGTGCTTCGAATTTCATCCTGGATTGGCGGATTTCTGCAATAGCTTTATTTCTAGCAGTGTTATATAATTGCCTGGTCTCAGAAGTCTCAAGTGTGGCAAACAAGTTCCAACATTTGTGTTTACATCTAAGTAACTTACGAATCTCTCGGTTTATCCAAGGAGGGTAGTGTTTCCGACCCTTTGGGACAGATCAAGGGATGAAAGGTTCAGTTACTTGGGCGTAAAGTTGTTTAAATTGGTTCCATGCGGCTTCTACTTGAGACTCTGGGTTGATGTACCAGTTTACTGAGTTGGCTGCTGAGACGATTGTATTTATATCAGCTTTCCAAACGTTTGGTCGAGATGGGGTTTTGGCCCTTGCTGCCGCTGCTGTGAACTTGAAAGTGAGCACAGCATGGTCACTTCTTCCTAAAGGAGGAAGATGTTACATGAGATCCACATCCTCACCATGGGAGAACAATAGGTCCAGAGTTGAGGAGGAGTGCTGTGAGTCATAGCGCGTGGGCTTGATGATATGTTGGACTAGAGCTAACGATGTACTAGATTTCAGCAGTTTATAATCAAGGGAGTTGACTGAGGATGGAGTTGTTAGGCTCGTCCAGTAAACTGTTGGGGCGTTGAAGTCGCCAACTACGAGACTTCGACATTTCGAGGTCCAGGAGCCTAGCTTCTCTATCAGGAAGTCATCTGCACTGCAGTTAGGACTGCGGTACGTAGCAATGAGGTCGATGCCTTGGCCTATGCATTTAAGTCTGTAGCGTAGAATTTCTCACGACTCACTTTCGTGAGCGAGTGCTTTGGTACTACGCACGATTAAGCATTTCTTGAGGTAGATGACTACGCCACCTCCTTTGCGGTTTAGTCGGTCCACCCTATGCACTTCGAAGTTTGGCAGGTTAACTTCGCTGTCAGTGACATCGGGTGTGAGCCATGTCTCTGTGATAATAATTACATCCGGGTTTCCGGAGTCTATCATGTTAACCAGCTCAGTCCGTTTATTTAACAGGCTGTGGGCGTTTGTGTAGCAAACTGTTAATTCAGTTTGGTGCTTCCCCGGCCTACCCACAGAGGTTTCGGGATCACTAAACTGCGAACTTGAACAACCCGAAAACCCTTAATCCTAAGGTTATTTTCGCCGTTTCGGCGTCGTTCGCTTAATTCTAGGGCCGCAGACTGTCTTTTGACACGGTCTGCCAGGCTTAAGTCGGCGCGGACATATATGCCTGATCCCTTAAGTATATGAGAGTTGCTTAGAATAGCATCCCTCTCTTCTTTAGAGTTTAGTACGACTTTGAGGAGACGTACAGGCTGACTTACTGTAGGGTCAGGCTTTTGGCCTTTTCTATATACGCTATGTATAGTAATGCCTGATACTGTTTGTGGCAGTAGCTTGTCTAAAAGGGGCTCATGCCTCATATAGTTGGCCCGAGCTTCAGTCTTCAGACCGTGAACTGGCCTTGATTTACGAACGTGTTCGAAGTGGAGGCGACGACTATTCTTAATAAAATCAACACAGTTCAAGCCAAATAAAAACCAGAATCACGTCAAATGCAGCTACCTAGATCAAACGAAACAAATCAGCCAAACTGAAATCAACTAGACCGCGCAAATGTCCTCAAGGTAAAGGTGGAGGCGCCACTTCAAACAGGGGATGTGCCATATCAACGCCGATAATAAGGCACCCTTAGGACCCATTATAACTGGTCATCCAAATAACTTAGTGCAAATAGACTTGGTTGGGCCTCTCCCAGTAACCTCCAGAAATAATAACTATATTTTAGTCATGGTAGACCATTTTACCAAATGGTGCGAGGCTATCGCGATTCCGCAGATTGATGCTGTAACCATCGCAGAGTCAATTTTTGATCACTGGGTCAGCCGTTGTGGGGCAACACTTCGGCTACACTCAGATCGAGGATCCAACTTTGAAAGTACCGTTGTCAGCGAACTCTGTCGCATAATGGGTATCCGGAAAACACGCACTACCGTGTACCACCCACAGGGAAATGGTTTGGTTGAACGCACCAGTCGGACACTTAAATCTCTCTTGCAGGCATTTGTAGACCAAAACAACCCCAGGGAATGGGACCGATCACTCTCGCAGTGCTTGATGGCGTGCAGAGCAAGCATGCACAAAGCTACGCGTCAAACGACTCATTATATGGTCACTGGAAGAGAACTCCGGTTGCCAATAGATCTGACTTCAAACACACTAGGTGAGGACACATTGATTGCATCCGAACACGTAATCAGACTTAGACGAAACCTGAACAAGGTACACCAGATGACTAGGGGTATACTCCAAACAAACCAGAGGTACCAGAAAGAATACTATGATAGGAAAGCACATGGATAACCCGTGGAGCCAGGAGACAAGGTGATGCTACTTAAAGAGGCACCACCTAAAAGGAAGGCTCTTAAATTCCATAAACGCTGGGAAGGACCATTTACTCTAGTAGAGGTACTAAGTGACTGCACCTGTAGGATTCAGGAACCCGATTCCTCTCATAGTCTAGTCACGCACTTCAATAGACTAAAACCTTTTGGACAACAGGCCTCAGTTCAGGCAAGTCCTACAGGAACAGTCACCTAGCACTGCGGGCAGTGCTCCTATTGGAGACGGGATAGTGTAAGGCATGGTAAGTTCGGCGGTTTTCTAATGTTCAAACTATGCTTGTCTACTTTCAGGTCGGCTACGAAGTGTGCAGGGATTGGTTACCCAAGACGAGGCAACGGATGACCAATAGGACTGCCCTTTCCCTCTCATCTAATTGTATCGTGATTGGTTGTAAATATAATCCTTGACCGTGAGTCTTCGTTCTTACTAGCACATGACACTTGTGTGATCACACTGCTAACGTGCGCTTTGCTCTCTGTCTCAGATCATTGCTTGACGAGTGGGATTACAGTGGCAACTCGAACTGCTGCGCTTTGGTGCTAAGTCCTATGTTGAATCTAGACAGACAGACAGACTATAAAAGATAAATAGAATAGTCGCAAAGATGTATAAAAAGACTAAGTAGAAATATATATGTTTAAAAGACGGGAATGTACGACGAATATAAACGTATGTGTACAAATATTAACGTCCCATACGTGTCCACATACATTTTATTTCCTCTCTGGTAGTTTGATGCTCACCACTTCTCTTCTATTTGACTTGCAGTGGAAGTTGCACCAAATGGTGTCCTATACAAAAAGAATGCGGCGATGTTTCGTCCACAGTAGCGAGGAAATACATAGATCCACAGTTCCCGTTGTATACACTCAGTGGAGGTAGGAGCCTGTGGCGGCCGAAAAACATATCAGATTATATGTTCACCGAAAGATAAGGAATCCAATGAAAATCGTGGTTGTTGTGTGAGATTGAAAAGGACTCAACCTTGGACCGGGCGCAACGAACGAATCTGTTTCCCTCTCTGCAGCTGCTCGCTCAGCACATCTGCCGACCAACTCTGTCTCGCACTGATCGACACATCCTCATTAAGATATTTTGCTCCTACCTGCTTTTCTCTACGCGGGAGATCTCCGGCGGTTGACATCTCTAAGGTATAGTTGAGGATAAAGGAAAAGGACAATTTCATCCCTATTATTTCGTACGTCTATAATTTGAGTACTTTGTGACTATTATAGTTTTTCTTCAAATAACTTCTGTATTTTTGTGTATACTAACTCAAGTGAACTGAATATTTTATACATACATATTTGTTAGTATTTGTTCTGTCCTTTGTAATTGTGTGTATAGACATACTTAGTTGCTAGGTCCACTACAAGCCAACAAAGTAATTCATTTAAAGCATATGCATACTTCCCATAATCACGGCGACACTCTTCGGAATATTTCAAAATCGTAGAGTGATCAAACCCTACGCGAGATGTAATTAACTAAATCCGAACGGCAATTTGTAATACATATTTGAAAATTCATCCATATGTCAGTCATGATGGCAAATTCAAATCACTACCTCTACAGCGCCAATAAACCTGGATATCTATAAAATAGCGAAAATATTCTTACAGCTGCATTTCAGATCCCACTGACTCATTCGATGGTAAAACTCTGCTCCTGCATGCCTCTTTCGACAATTTGTATGAATTGGTTTACAGTCATTCTGGTTCCAGACCGAAAAGAATCAAAAATCCACCGGTCGCTGAATCATTAATACTTCTCCGCATATTTAACTGAATTCTGACTGCTGTAATGAGCCTCTTGCAGATTATATTGCTTAAAACATCATTTACGGTAAACTAACTAACGTTTTATTAGCCATTTTTATACTTTTGTGAGAAGCCTACCATATCGACCAAATGTAACGCAATACTCAGTTGTTACGCGCATTTTTGACAAATTAAAACAATAATGGTGCCTAGGATTATATCATATAAATTGTTTTAACTTATGCAAAGTGTGCTTACTGTCATTATTACATTATCTTCCCTCGTATATACATATATCTTGTGTCAGTGAAAATTTTTAAACATGCTTACTACATGTGTACATTATTATCATATTAATGATGCCTGTCAACTGGAGTCCCTCATGTGCATAAAGCGAGAATATATTATTACAAGACGCATTTTATTGTTATATGAGGGAATTGACTTCAAGTTTTATTCATTTTCCCAAGTTTCTGTTATCCATTAAACGCATACTTGGGTTTTTTTGTTAATGCGAAGTCAATATCTCTATATTTCTCGATGAGGTCCATTGAGTCACTAGTTATCAGATTTTTCCCACAAACTAAAGACAAAATGACAGCAACCATGTTATTTAACCGTAAATCATGTAATCTAAATATGTAACTTAAATAATACTTATCCGTGCCTATACAATTGGTGTGCCCTACATAGGTAGAAATAAATATGTACCTTATTATATTATCATTGCTAACTATGCTTACTAATCATATATGTAATTTATCGAATTGATGATGCCTGTAAACTGGCGTCCCTCATGTACGAAAATAAGAATATATTATTGTTATCTACGGTAGGACTGAAGTTTAATAAGATTTCAAGCCACTTATAAATATGTACCATATCATCTTCCAAAGTTTCGGCTCATCATAACTCAACACCCTTGAAAAGTCCCCTATCACCATATCAGGACGCTGTATAACATCCTATACAAGCAGTATCCATGACCTAAACTGGTTTACAAGTAGTTTTCTCTATGTTAATCAACCTACTCGTACAGAACACCATGCAGGTACAAGTGGTGGCTGACCCCGGCCCAGTAAAACAAATCTGCCTCATAATAACCGATATCAGCCTTCATTGAATAGTACACACCAGAGTTGTATGGGGGAAATGACATCAAGCTTTATTTTTTCCCAAATATTTATGATCCATCCAACACATACTTGGTTTATTTTTGTTAATGCGAAGACAATATTTCTTGATGTTTTGGAGGCCGAAGATATTGATGTTCATGTATAGTACGAAGTATACTAACGCAAAATCTAATACCCACAACTTCTATAGTATTCGTTCCGCGTAGACCAAAGGCAAAGCAAACAATAATTGATCGTCCAAATTACGAGTTATATTTCGGGACGAATTCAGAGTGCGAGATGATTTCTTAACTAGCTGGGGATCGTGCACGAAGGAACGAGCGAACAAACGTGACACGACGGAGTACCAAATGGCGTGGATGCTTGACCCGAAGCCTTCAGCTAAACAAGTCGACTTAGACAGTGAGGGTTAGCATCCAGTGTTCAGTGATGAATGCTTTGGCCAAAACTTCAGGGGAACTATTATACTCTATTTTATCTCAACTTCCTAGGCCTTTAGTAAAGCTGAAATTTACTCCTTTGTTTTTCCTTTTTTCTCATTCACACTCTTCTCTCGCATAAAGTTCGGTTGCTCTGATGGTAAAAAACATAACAACAGCACTCATGTTTGAGAATAACTTTATTTTCATAGAAAACGTCATAGTTTTCTACGGTAAGACCAATATGGTTAGCATCATACATTGCAGATGTGCACTATCATATCAAGTACTGTATAGCTTATTCTTGTATTTTTATTGTAAATATACTTCCAATAATGTATTATTCATGATTGCATTTTACACCACTTTGTAGCTGTGTAGGATTTTCTCCTCTTCCTGAATAGCGTTCAAGCACGTGGTTGTCGCTCAACTTCGATGGAAACCTTCGTGGAAGATTTACAAATTAACAACTATAAGAATCTGTTCCGATTGCTTGTACTATATAACTCAACTATTTGAACTTTTAAAAAAAGTGATAATCTTACTATCCCTTGTAAACGTTGTACTTACCTCAATATTGGTTGGCTATCGTATGCCTACGACTACGGGTTGAAAACGAAACGAAGTCGACTTTCCTGCGCAACCTGGAGGACTACTGTTTAATTCAATAATGATACGACATGGGTCAGACAATGAGTGTATTTATATATATGAAATATTTAGCTGTTCAAACATTATTAACTTGTAGACAATCTACTATTTGTCATTATATCATACTCGGTCGTGCCTGTAAAAATGGCATGCATTTTCATGTAAATTTATGTTTATATGAAAATACAAATTATTATTATTTACCTTCCGCTACAGCTCACTCTCCCCCTAGTGGGGTTGTAAGGACCCTAAGACAAAACCAGCTGGAAGTAAAAAACACCCGATGGTTTTCCTATCGGTAGTGCCTGCTGGTCGTCTACCTATGCCAATAAGGTGTCTGTACACCACTTCGTTGATGTTTTTCCATTGGATCTCGTGCTTCGTTTTCTTCTTGTCCAGTGTCCGTCACACCTGCAAAAGAAAACAAGAATGTTAGGAACCTTGTTGAGGAAAATCTACCAAAATAACGTTTGAAAAATGGTATGCATCTACTAAACAGTAAAATAATGCGAAGAATAGAACATCGAAAAAAGTATATATCTATCTTTTTAGTGGATGTAACATGTAATGTTATCGAAAAAGTTTTTTACTTGTGTTGCGGGATGCAGTATAAACAATTGATTTGTCTGAAAGAAAAAATAATAAAACCGCAAGTGGATAAGAAGTGGGTGAATCGCATCACTTAGTTATGTGATATAAGTGTGTAAATGTTCTGGGAATCTCACTTTTCAACCAGAACGCGTTTTCTTAGAGGGCTTGACAGAAGGTTCAGTGGCTTTCGCCGTACTAGTGATTTCTTCGAGAACTAACGGATATTCGGTCGCTTGTGTATTATTGAGAATACTCAGTTCTGGGCGCATAGGATTGCCTTCTAGGTAATAGTAATTTTTGCTTCATTCCAAAAACAGTATTAATGATACAGCAAGGAATTTTCAGCATTCAGTACAACATTGCATCTAATTTACTCAAGAACGACAACAACAAAAAATAAATAAACGAAATAATTAATACATAATAATGATAAAACGTTTTTATACCAGCAATGTAGCAATTACAGTATACGATAAGGAGAAAAATACGCATAAAGTATTAAATCATAGTAATAACAACTAAAATAAAAATAGCAAAGTTATAATTAAACGATAGAAAGGGTGACACCATAGAATTACAGAAAGATGAACAGTGGAAGGGTCGATTCACTATGCTAATTACATAGTAACTTATATGTTTCACGTCTAACAGAGTCTTCATCACACGGTCTCAGACGGTGCCTTCGCGGCCTATTTTGTCTAAAACGAAGAATCTATCGATAAGTTTAGTGACTTTATATGGTTCGTCGTATGGGCGTTTCAGAGGGCGACGCACAGAGTCACGACGAACAAATACCTGTGAAGAATTTTTCAAACACGGGTGAACAAAGACGTCTTTTGACTGTGGTCGAAGAGGAGCAGGTTTAACTGAACGCATTGCGCTTGTAAGCCTGTCGACGCATGAGGCGTGATCTATCGCTGGTGGGAAGCTCGAGGGATAAACAAACTCACCTGGCAGTCGTATTGTTGTGCCATACACTAGCTCGGCACCAGTACAACCAGCATCAGTTCTCAAGGCGTTTCGTATCCCTATGAGAACTAACGGCAGTGATTCGGTCTAATGTTCATTGTTTGCAGCTGATAAACCAGCTTTCAACTGTCTGTGTAGACGTTCTACCGTACCATTAGCTTGAGGATGGTAGGCTGTTGTTCTAAAACGCATGATTTTAGTCAGGGCGAGGAATAAGCCGCCTTCGAATTGCCGCCCGCGATCAGTTGTTATGGGGGATGGGCATCCAAAGTTTGCGAACCATCGTTCAACAATGACGCATGCGACTGTTTCAGCAGATACATCCTTGAGGGGTACTGCTTCAGGCCATCGTGTGAAACGGTCGATGCAGGTTAAAATATAAGTATATCCATGGGATTCCTCAGGGGGGCCAACCAAATCTATATGAACGTGTTCGAAACGAGCGTCAGGGATAGGAAAGGTGCCAAGAGGGCTTTCGGTGTGTCTTACTACCTTGCACTTTTGACAAGCTTAGCACGCATGTGCCCATTCCCTTTCTTCTTTATTAATACCAGGCCAACAAAACAGACTAGTTATGAGCTTGACGGTAGTTTGAATACCTGGGTGGGATAAGCCATGCAACGCATTGAAGACGTTACGGCGATAACTTTTTAGGCACGATGGGGCGAGGAGTACTAGTGGAAATGTCACATAGAATAGTAAATCTTTCCATACCTAACGGTTTCCCGGTTAATTGAAGTGTTGTTTTCGACAACTCGCGCTGAAGCTCGGTATCTTCTTTTTGAAGACGAGCCAGTTTTGCAAGGTCTATGCCGTCAATTTGGGTGAAGGAACAAATACGTGACGAGGCATCTGCCACAGTGTTGTACACTCCGGATACATGGCGAATATACGATGTAATCTGTGAAACGTAATCTAGTTGTCGTGATTTCCTGGGTGAATACTTATCCGAAGTTGAGTTCAGAGAGTACGTCGGCTGTTTGTGGTCAGGGGAAATTATGAATTCACGACTCTCCAATGAATGTCGAAAATGACGTATAGCACAGTACATAGCCAGAAGTTTTCTGCCGAATGTGCTGTACTTTGTTTCTGCTAGTTGTAGGCGCCTCAAGAAAAAGGTGAGTGGTTGCCACTCTCTGTTGACTAGTAGTTGTAGAACTGCGCCGATTGCAGTGTCCGATGCATCAACCGAGATACTTAACGGTGCCTTTGGATCCTGACATAAAAGAAGTATGGCATGCACGATAGCTTTTTTAAATTGAGTGGAAGCATTTTGAGCAGATGCGTCGAGTTCGATGGACTTGATATTCCCTCGAAGAGGATCTGTTAAAGGCTGAATCAGAGAAGCACAGTTGGGAATAAACCATCGGTAATAACTTACCAAGCCGTCAAAATTGCGAAGAATTTTCACAGTCTCTGGCTCCGCAAAGCTCAGCGTCACCTTAACTTTACTAGCCAGTCGGCGAATAGCCTTTCAGTCAGTGGTGTGGTCCAGAAAGTCGAGTGATTCAACGCCTATCTGGGACTTTTGAATATTAATGGTGATAGCATCTAGGCGTCACCTTTTGAATTCCAAGTCCAAGTGTCTAAGGTGAGTTTCTGTGTCTGAACCGGCAATGAGGCAGTCGTCTAAGTACGCGTATACAAAGTCGAGACCGCGAAATACTTCGTGAATGAAACGTTGTGATGTTTGTGCTGCATTTCGGAGGCCAAATGGCATACGTAGAAATTCAAAAAGTCCGAAAGGCGTATTCATGGCCGTTTTTGGAATATCTTCTGGTGCCATCGGGATTTGGTTATACGCTTTACCTAAGTCTATTTCAATCATCTCTCCTAGAGATTCTCTACCCATAATGAGTTCTCTTCCAGTGTTTTCTGCTCCTAGTTTGGCGTTCATGTCTCCCATTAGCATTTTAATGTCACTGACTGGGGTACTGTCCATTACTGCCTGTAGAACTCTTCTTTCTTTTCTAGGTCTGCGTTGTTTCTGGGTACATTGCATTGTATAATTGTCACTCTCCTTCCTTTTGAGTTGAATCCGGTGGTCATTATCCTGGGCGAGATCGCCTCCCATTGTATCAGGGCTTTCGTTGCCATTGGTGACATCATGATAGTCACACCCTCGGTGAGCTCGTGGTTGTCTTCTGAGTGACCGGAGTAGATAATTAACTCTCCCGTTGACAATTTTGTGAGTTCACTACTATTCCATCTAATCAGCTTGTTGCGTGTTCTATTTGACTAAATTAGCGTACACGTATTTTCTAGCACTTCTTCACGTTTATCAATGTGCGTAGACGTTGTGGCTACTCAACACCCACAACGTAAAATCAGAAGGCACTTGTGAAGAGTGTAATCGTGTATTATAGCAGTAGTCAAATTTCAAAATTGTATCAAGGTAACGTTCAACAGTAAATTGACAAATGTTTACGAAGTACATATAAAATCGGTCTGTGTAAACATATAATATGAGTATGCAAATTAGATTAAAAACGTATGTTTATAGTTGGTATAGGGGTACTACAAGCTTTACTAGTCTTATACACAGTGTGGACGTTCTTTCATTTCAAGGAGACTCATTGTACTGAGGTTTCTGTAACAGTTTTGTTTATAGGGTGGGGTTGCTGGCCTCACGTCTGGGAAGGGGATTGTTACATAAATGTGTACGTTACAGAGGAGCGTGAATACATGTATCACATATGGTATCATTCCTCTATGAATTATCCTTGTGGTGACTGGACGACATCATTAAAAAACAAAGGAGACCATTAACCAGTGTAATATCTCATTTGCAATGTTTTTTAAGTGCATTTTTCAACGGTTATGCGACTTTTATTAAAGCTGAATTCTGATTGGCTCTTCAAGATCAATGTTGTAGTGACCCGTTTTATTACTCATCATCGCAGTATACTTTCATCGTGTAATTGTACTTCGATTTGTTTATTACTCTAAATCTTGCATGTTAACAATTGATACTTTTTGTATTCGCTCGATTTTTGAATTTTGATTGCTGCAATAATACACTATCGTATTCCTTCGCAAGTACCTTTTGAATTACGTTGTGGACGTCGAGTAATCACAACGTTAGCACACAATTATAAACGCGAAGAAGTACTAAGATATACGTGTACTCTAGTTTAGTCAAAATATAGCAGCACAACAATGTGATATTGGTCATGATAGATTAATTTCGCCTTACAAATTTTTTTCAATTAATGTTTACTGTCATCATGATGTCGAATATACCCACATGTTTCAATATTACAAAATTATATTGTTATTATTATTGTTCCCTTGGGTTCCTAGTGGAACATAGGGCTTCATCTGCACGTATCCACTTGCTTCTGTCTTCTGCTGTACTTTCCACCTGCATCCATGTTAGTCCATACTGTTTCATCTCCTCTTCACACGATCGCCTCCATGTCACCCTTGCACCGACGAACCACTCGCCGCCTCCCTTTCGGGTTCCACTCGAGGGTTGGCCTGACGCGCGATGTCACCCAGCGGCCTCTCCAGCGAGTGAGTGTCCAATCCATCTCCACTTTCTCCTGCATATTTGTTGGGCGATTGTTTCGTTCTTGTTTTGTTTGTTCCCATAGTTTCTTGTTGGTGATTCTTTCCGGCCATCTGATCTTGAGCATAGAACGAAGACAGTTGTTGATAAAGGTCTGCAACCTGTTGGAAATATTCTTCAAGTTAATATAAATATTTATTCCTGTTTATGCAGGAACATACCAATTGTACAGGCATGGATAAGTTATTATATAAATTACACATATTTCGATGTATGGTGAATTTACAGTTTGTTTGTTCTTTCTAACATTAGAGTCAGTCGGAACAGTCTGCTAAATAGTCTGTCTGTGTAACACAAAAAGAGATATAGAAATATGGTCTTCGCATTAACAAAAGAACCCAGACATCAGATGAATGTAATATAAATATCTGGGAAAAATAAAGCTTGAAGTCAATTCTCCTATAAAACTTTGTTGTGAACAGCATCCTTGACTTGAAGTTTATTGATGTATTATTTTTAGGTCAGTGGTGTATTTATTCCATTTTTTCAGCAGTCTAATCGTCAACTTCAACCTACTTATGAAGATAAAGTGTTTTGCAGGAGAAATAAAGAGATATTCAGGCATGATGCAATGACTAATCAACGTGTTATTCCAACAGAATAAAGCAGAATGAATGTGGTCTGAAATATACCAATGACCTGAATTTACTGTCACCCAATGGTGACAATGTAAAAGAACGGCTGATTTTACTTAAAAATTAAGGATACAACCAACCTATAAAACACCTATTACAGTTTACAGTTTACAATTTCTTTAGGATAGTAGTCTATATGCCTGTGTTAATCCTTTCGATTTGTAACACACAGGAGGTCCAATCTCGCCTTGAATGAATCAACGGATGGCGCTGATACGACGTGTTCCGGTAGGGAGTTCCAATGGTTCACAATTCGATGCGAAAAACGGATCTCCAGACGCAGACGATTCGACCGTGGTTTTTGAACCTTGAGGTGATGTCCTCGCAATTGGTTGGTGCTAGACGGAAGAAATAAATTAGATAAATTAGCTCCAAAATCATTTCTTAGGACACGGTATGCTAGTATTAGGTCACCCCTAAGTCGTCTGTATGACAGTGGAAATAAACCCAGTCAACTTAACCTCTCCTCATATGAGAGGGTTGAGAAACCCTTTATTAGCTTAGTTCCTACTCTTTGCACCCTTTCTAATAAATCTATTTCGTATTTGAAACACGGGCTCGCTACCTGGATCCCATATTCCAAATGAGGTCTGATATAAGTCGGATATAATATACGAAATACATCAGCGTCAAAGTTCGCAAAAGCCTTGCTTGCGTATGGCCCATAATATTCGAAAACCCTTAGTGGCTGCAGCTCTACAGTTTGTTGCTGTTTTCAAGTCATGCTGCACAACCACTCCCAAGTCCTTGTACTCAGTGACTACTGGGAGAGTAATGCCATTCATTGAGTAATTGTGCACGTGACTATGAGATACATGCATAACTACACTCTTGCTTAAGTTAATCTCCAAGGCCCAGTGTTTACACCAATCACTTAATAAGTTTAAATCTTCCTGCAAAGCAAGTTGGTCACTGTCATCATGTAATGCCCTCCATATCTTGATGTCATCAGCAAACAGTAAGCTGGATGACCTAACTACCGATGGAATCTCATTAACATAAATCAGGAAAAGAAGTGGGCCTAGAATTGTACCCTGAGGAACGCCACTCTTAACCGATTCCCATGTTGATAAAACCCCGTTAACTCGTACTCTTTGTCTTCTGTCCTTTAGAAAGTCTTGAATCCAGTTGGCAACCACTT
Source organism: Trichobilharzia szidati (assembly GCA_944472155.2). Taxonomy (NCBI): domain Eukaryota; kingdom Metazoa; phylum Platyhelminthes; class Trematoda; order Strigeidida; family Schistosomatidae; genus Trichobilharzia; species Trichobilharzia szidati. The sequence continues at coordinate 134,877,642 of OX235274.1, forward strand.
TATTGATTCCCATACTGGCTAACTTTACTAGAAGACCTGAATGAGAAACCCTGTCAAACGCCTTGCTAAGGTCGATGAATATGGCATCCACCGGTATATTAGCATCAGCTGAGCTTGCCCAACTTTCTCTGGCCAAAAGAAGGTTGGTCAAGCAAGAATGACCTGCTCTAAAACCATGCTGTTCCACAGCGAAAAGTTTGTTCGCTTCAATGAACTGAATGATAGTATTACGAATTATTCTTTCTAGTAGTTTAACAACAATAGTGGTCAAACTAACAGGACGATAGTTCTGAGCTAAGTTTCTAGATCCGGTTTTGAAGACCCAAACTATCTACCGAAGAGAGTGAAGATACAACAGTTGAATGACAACACACTCCAATCTCTCGAGTGGACGTCTGAGAGCGAAATGGAGGAGATCACGTGGGGTAGGGGTAAATATGAGAACATTGTCAACTGTGCAATCGTGTATGAATGACATCCGAGAAGCGAGTGAAATGGAAGTTTGCTGCTGCTGGCGAATTCAAATGTAGAAAATCAAAACAAATGATTCAGCGAAGAGACTCTTTTCAACGAATTTATCATCAAGCTGTACAATCGTATATATATGGTTTTTTAAGAGGTTATATCCGGTGAGGGAATTGAAACATCCGGTCGCTTGCCACTCGTATTCGGCGCATATGTAGCCCTGATACTGTGGAAGATGAGCTATACATCTTGAGGAAAGTCCTAATAGAAAATGGATTTCCACCACGTTTTATAGATAAGAATATACATTCAAATCCTAAAAAAACGTGAGTTATCAACCGTACCCAAGAAGACACTTTACATGAGCTTGGAATTCAAAGGGGACTTAGCTTCCGATATCATGAAACGGAGGATATCACAATCCCTGAAAAGAACATTCCCTGCTGCATCCCTGAGAATAGCCTTTTCTAGTCGACCATTATTGTTCAATAACCTGAAGGACAAAATCCCGCTGTTGACCAACTCTATGTGTGTTTATCAATTCACCTGCTCTTGTGGAGCTAGGTATATCGGTCGTTCGACACGAGTTTTGTCCAAGAGGGTGCAAGAACACTATCCTGCATGGTTACGAAAAGGTGGTAGTGGAGCAATAAGAAGCGCGATCATTGAACATCTGGTCGATAATGATCACCCTATCTCTATAGCCTCCGCCTTCAAAGTCATCTACAAGGCAAAGAGTAATCTACCCAAATCCCTACGTACCCGACTCATCTGTATTGCTGAAGCTTTGGCTATCGAAACAGAAAAGCCAGATCTCTGTGTACAGAAGAAGTTCGTTCAACCCCTCCAACTTTCATGGTCTTAATCCCTCTATGCTAAAGTATGGTAATCCCCAATCATACTTTAGCTCTACCAACTCTCCATTTTTTCATTTTTGTCTATTCAATTTGTATACTCTTCCTTATTAAGTCAATTGTTACTATTACTACTCTCACTTTTAATTGTCCCCGGTATTATTTCACTTGTTCCACTTATCATTCTAAATCAATTCCTTTATGCAACATTAAATTCTATGCTATTAAATTTCACACAATATTACGTAACGTTTTTATTTTATTCGATTTGTCTACTAATCTTATAATTGCACACCTTTTTCAAGTTCTATCCATCCTATGAATTATTCTATATATGACATTAATTTGCTTTGCCACTTGACCTTTAACTATGATTATAATCACAAACATTTTAGTTTTATTTGCACTTCATATTATTATTATTTCATGCATTCACACCTATGTTTCAATTCCCTCACCGGATATAACTTCTTAAAAAACCATATATATACGATTGTACAGCTTGATGATAAATTCGTTGAAAAGAATCTCTTCGCTGAATCATTTGTTTTGATTTTCTATATGTTACAATGGGAATTTTCCATGAATTCAAATGTTTCACTCCGAATACAAGTTAGGAATAACAGGATGGTGCATTGTAGTACAGAACCATGAGTAATGAAACGTGACTGATCAAAGTGGTGATTTCGCGGGGACGAAAAGTGAAGTAGATCAAACTGTCTGTCTCACTCCAAATAACACACAAAGATAGGAAGGAGGAGGAGGAGGAGAGCGATTCGAAGGAACTGAAATGAATGCAAGTGCATCCGATTAAGAATACGTACACTGAGTAGATCAGTTTTTAATGGATTGAGAAGACAATTTAACAATGCCCTATTCCAACACGTATAACAGGATATTTAGCAACGAATTCCTTGTCAAGTTGCTAAATCCCATATATATGCAGTTTTCAGAGAGTATATTGCACGCGATGGAATCATAACCACTGGGTCCACTGCTCACTGGTTGTATTACAGCAAGGCTTGAGAGCAGTCAACCTAGCCAAACCGTTGGTCGCTTTGGAGTATACACAAGCTCTGTAGATGACACTTTCACTATCTGTGATCCTCTGCTGTACTCACTGAAGCTGGTGTCCCCCAAGGTGCTGTAGTCTCACCACTTCTATTTTCTTTCTTTCTACATGACTTACCATCTTCAAATGACATCAATTTTGTCAAATATGCTGACGACCTGACTGTATCTTTGCCTGTCAAATGTCAAAGCGACTGCTCTAAACTTAATGGCTTTCTGTCAGAAATCAGCCAGTGGTCCAAGGAAAACGGTCTTACCTTAAACCTCTCGAAATACCAAAAAGTCAATTTCACCTCTAGGCATAAATCCGACCTAAACAAACTGGTTGGCTCTCACGAGGTGTGCAACATAGATGGCACTGAAATAGAAACCAAGTCGGAAATGAAATACCTAGGCGTCATTCTATCTGCTGATCTCTCCTCGTCGTCTCATATCTTGACGATTTCTAAGAAAATATTCCGTCTTACCTTCTACATCAAGAAGTTAAAACATTCTGGCATAACCCAACCTTTACTCCTACAATTCGTTAACTTTCGCATTCTGCCTATTATTCTCTATTGTTCCCCTTAGTTTTTCCCGGGCTATTGAAGAAAGACTATAACATATTACGCAGGATGTTGAAGGTTGTCAGTAGGGTAAGCAACGTACCACTTAACCAGCTTGTTAATACTCTGGTCAACAGACACTTGGACTCATGTGAAAAATGGGCAAATTCCATTTTATCTAACTCACACCACCCTCTTCACTTACAACTCTCTCCTTGCATCTCATTAGGTAAAACCAGAAGCCTATATAGAAAGCTATATGCTCGCACCAGAAAGTACAAAAACTCAACCATAACCTACTTAGCTCGTGTTCTGTGCGATAAAGAAAGCATTAGGCGTGACACCTATAATTCATTAAATAGTCAGTAGTGCAACTTGACCTCGTCTTTCCAACTCACATCATCAGTAGTTACGACATTTTCTTTCTTTCTTTTCCTTTTTTCTCTCTTCTTTCCGTTATGTGCTGCTTTGTTTCTTTCTCTCGCTTACGCTAGTAAATATGGCAGCACCTACTTTTCTAACACCTTCAAACACTGTTCAGCTTTGTCTTTGCTACCGACATGCCAATGTGTTGTTGTCATAATGAACTGAGATTTCCTTAATCTATGTAGAATTCTATTTATTGATAATGTACTAACTGGATGCAATACTGTGGTAAAAATGCTGAGAATTCCACTCTGTATCACAAGTACTGTTTTGGAATAAAGTAAATTATTATTATTATTTACCTTAGAAAGGGGATTTGAGTTAGGCATTGAAGCTATTGAAGCTGTGTGTTCTACTGGGAACCCAAGGGAATAGTAATAAAGAACCAATAGCCTAGTTAAACTTTAGTATTTATTTATTAATAAGTTACTTAATAATTATTAAATGAATCACATTCAATGTTGAAACAGTTTGTAAGCGTGAATTAAAACATTCAGAATTGTCAGCGAATGAAGATTCATTACCCTGATTTCAAAGAACTAAAAATGAAACATTGGAACAACAACATTGAGTCACAAATTATAGTTATATAAATCTGTATCATCTATTCACTTTCATATTTATTGTCTGGGAATCAATAAAGTGGTTGCCGACTGGATTCAAGACTTTCTAAAGGACAGAAGACAAAGAGTACGAGTTAACGGGATTTTATCAACATGGGAATCGGTTAAGAGTGGCGTTCCTCAGGGTACAATTCTAGGCCCACTTCTTTTCCTGATTTATGTTAATGAGATTCCATCGGTAGTTAAGTCATCCTGCTTGCTGTTTGCTGATGACATCAAGGTATGGAGGGCTTTACACGATGACAGTGATCAACTTGCTTTGCAGGAAGATTTAAACTTATTAAGTGATTGGTGTAAACACTGGGCCTTGGAGATTAACTTAAGCAAGAGTGTAGTTATGCATGTATCTCATAGTCACGTGCACAATTACTCAATGAATGGCATTACTCTCCCAGTAGTCACTGAGTACAAGGACTTGGGAGTGGTTGTGCAGCATGACTTGAAAACAGCAACAAACTGTAGAGCTGCAGCCACTAAGGGTTTTCGAATATTATCGGCCATACGCAAGGCTTTTGCGAATTTTGACGATGATATATTTCGTATATTATATCCGACTTATATCAGACCTCATTTGGAATATGGGATCCAGGTAGCGAGCCCGTGTTTCAAATACGAAATAGATTTATTAGAAAGGGTGCAAAGAGTAGGAACTAAGCTAATAAAGGGTTTCTCAACCCTCTCATATGAGGAGAGGTTAAGTTGACTGGGTTTATTTCCACTGTCATACAGACGACTTAGGGGTGACCTAATACTAGCATACCGTGTCCTAAGAAATGATTTTGGAGCTAATTTATCTAATTTATTTCTTCCTTCTAGCACCAACCAATTGCGAGGACATCACCTCAAGGTTCAAAAACCACGGTCGAATCGTCTGCGTCTGGAGATCCGTATTTCGCATCGAATTGTGAACCATTGGAACTCCCTACCGGAACACGTCGTATCAGTGCCATCCGTTGATTCATTCAAGGCGAGATTGGACCTCCTGTGTGTAACAAATCGAAAGGATTAACACAGGCATATAGCCTACTATCCTAAATAAATTGTAAACTGTAAGTTAAGTTGAGCTGTATTCACTTCTATCAAATGCATAAGGTTACTCCATTTACTTCTCAACTTTAAGTTTACATTCTAATGCTTTCCATGTCTCTCATGACTAACTAACATCCAAAAGTAACAACGAATATTTAGCGGAAATAAATGATGGCCAAAAGAGTTAGGGTTTGGACAAAACACCGTGTCCTTTTCTACCTTACACCCTTATAGTAATAAAAAGGTATTTATTTGTGATACATCGACAAATCAGTTCATCAAAACACCGCATAATTTATCAGGAGAACAAGATAAATTTTTTTTGAAGTAGGAGATTGTTCACAAAACACTTGGACAGAACAACATTCTCCTTGTGAATAGTTTTCATGATAATCCATTTCAAACTGATATCATATTTTTAATAACTTACTCTCTCAGCAGTTCAGTGCACTTATGTTCACCTAAAATTCAGTTGAAATTTTAATTAGAAGAAGTTAGTATTATTAACCTTTTATGCAAGTGATATTATTTTTCAGATCGTGAAAAACACCCATATGAACATTAGAAAGAAAAGAACACGAAGTTCAGCAAAGATATCTTTTCGGCGATTTCATTTTCAAAAGCTGTACAATCGCATTTAAATACATAATTTTACATGGAGACAATTCTTGTTTGATTCTACATAATTACGACGGCGAATAAAAGGTGATAATTATTTCCAACTAGATATGGTTTTACGAGAGGCTTAGAAACAAAATTACGCAGGATTAGAACGGATATCAAGTGTGTAAAAATGAGCATGGAAAAAAAATTGAAATAATAATTTTCAACTTGAGATGGGAGTTAGGAGGTGTGAATATAGATTACAAGAGCCTTAGAAACACAAAAAATTGCACAGGATTAAGATATAATTGTAAATTTTTTTTAAACGAATTATAAATGTGAACAGGAAAAGCATGGAAACAAACTTAAAATAACTGTTTTTATAACTGGAAAAAAATGGGGTGAATCGAATGAAGACTGAGGGAGTAAGAATCACACACATAGCGAACGAAAAGGGATCAAAAAAAACAAAAAAACAAAAACGGAAGCTAAGGTAACATACCGAACTAAGTCCATGGTAGTTGTAGAGGTTGGACTAATTTCTTTTGAACACACAGCTCCGGCTTCTCGATGCATATTGCGAGGGCTTCTGCAGTACAGAGAAGTCGGAAACAAACTGCTTTCGGTAGGTTTCTGTTGACTTTGTAAATTACTTTGAAAGAATCAGTTGAGATGTTGTGGGAGGTATTGATCAGATGCTCAATAATGGCACTTCTGATTGAACCGGTGCCTCCTCTTTGCAGCCACGCTGGGTAATGTTCTCTAACACGTTTTGAAAGGACGCGCATACAACGACCTATGTACCTAGCTCCGCACGAGCAGGTGAACTGGTAAATGCACATTGAATTGGTCATATGCGAGAGTTTGTCCTTCGTGTTGTTTCGAAGTATTGGACGGCTAGAGAATGTCACTCTTAGTGTTGCTGCAGGGAAGGTCTTCTTTAAAGAGCTGGATATTCTCCTCTTCAGGATGTCGGCTGCCAAATCTCCCCTGAAATTCAGATTCAGATACAGCGTTTTCTTTGGCGCTGAATCGCATTCTTCTCTTTTTATTTTAGGTTTCATGTTCTTTTCGACAAAACGTGTCGGGTATCCATTTTGAGCCAGGATATTTTTGAGGAATAGGAGCTCCTCTTCCATGCAATCGCTGCTGCAGATTTTTCTAATGCGATGAGTAAGTGCGATGATGAGAGCTCGTTTTCGGCTCAAAGGTATCCAACTATAGAAATGCGTTAGTTGGCCGTTCCATGTCGGTTTTCTGTGGATGGACCTCTTCAGGGTTCCATCATCTCTTCTTGTTAATTCCACATCCAGAAATGGAATCTTTGAATCGTTTTCTAATTCCATTGTGAATTTAATCGAAGGATGGGAATTATTAAATTCTTGTAAAATGCAGTTGAGGTCCGAGTTATCGTGGCAGACTATAAAGGTATCGTCAACGTACCTTTTGTACAGTAGTAACTTGTTTATTGTTGATTTTAAAACTCCACTCTCCAAACTGGCCATAAAGCAGTCTGCTAAAAGCGGGCCAAGAGGAGATCCCATTGCAATTCCGTCTTTCTGTCTGTAGATGTCGCCGTTGAAGGTGAATTGTACATTCAGCGTGCATCTCAGCAACAATTCCTTCAGATATGATATTGGTACTCCGACGTTTATATTGGATTTCTCCATATAATTGCACAGAAAGCAAATTGTTTCTGTTAGTGACACTTTGGTGAAGAGAGATTCGACATCTAATGATAACATTCGTTTATCATTTACATTCAAATCTTTTATGCATTCAATGAACTCAAAAGTATCACGAAGGGAGTATTTGCATAGGTGTTGTTATTTCTGTTCTGGTGTTTTTTCCGTGTACCATTATAGGTCTCCAAAATATCTTTTATTTCATAGTAATCTAAGAACACAATATTCAGCGTAGAAACTCTCGCCAACAACGAATTTATTATCAAGCTGTACAATCGTATATATATGGGTTTTTTAAAGAAATTATATCCGGTGAGGGAATTAGGTCAAAGGTGTGAATACATGAAATAATAATAATAGTAGTATGAAATGCAATTAAAATATTTGTGTGTGCGAAGCTCTATTTTGGAACACCTGATCGACTTATGTCACTCTGCCAACCCTGACCATGATTTTAAGATCATATATAGAAACCATGCTAACTTCCCGACTTCTAAAGACAGCTGAGGCCTTGGCAATTCATGACTTTAAGCCAAACCTTTGTGTACAAAAGAAGTATGTACAATCCCTACTTCTGCCTTGGCCGTAGAGGGATAGACATTTATTTATTTATTTTATTTAGTTATTCTATGTACTTTTCCCTTATTACTATTATTATTATTATCATTATTATCATTGCTATTCTCACTCTGAATCTTTTCCACTTGACCCACTTGACATTTTAAACCCAAAATTATTAATTTTTATATTTTTATGTTTACAATATTGAATTCTATCTTATCAAATTTCACACCATGTTATGTAACATTTTATATTCGTCTACTAATCTTATAATTATGTACCCCTTTCCAAAATCTATACACCTTATGTATTATTCTATATACGACATTAATTATTGTGCCACTTGACATTAAACTATGATTATAATCACAAATATTTTAATTGCATTTCATACCACTATTATTATTATTTCATGTATTCACACCTTTGACCTAATTCCCTCACCGGATATAATTTTTTAAAAACCATATATATACGATTGTACAGCTTGATAATAAATTCGTTGAAAAGAGTCTCTACGCTGAATATTGTGTTCTTAATGCTACAATGGGAATTATTAAATCATAGTAATTTCCCCGAAATCCCAAACGTAATTAATGCATTTACTGTCAATACTCGAAAACGCTTTCCGTTGGCGATGAATGCATTCATTCAGAAATTATTCAATTTGATGGTATTATAATTTAAACTTTCGTCAACTACCAGCTGGGAATTTGATTTGGGGAGTAAAGCACCTTAGAATCGCTCATATCATTTATATTGTCATTCAAGTTAAAATTAGTTGTGTAATCACTTTTATTAATCTTGTTAGAATTTAGCTGTGATAAGAACACGATTAAAACGTTTTCTCACATGTTTTTTGATCACGGCTTTCTAAAATGTAACAACAGCACAAATGAAATTTAATAATAATAATAATTTGCTTTATTCCAAAACAGTACTTGTGATACAGAATGGAATTCTCAGCATTTTTACTACAGTATTGCATCCAGTTAGTACATTATCAATAAATAGAATTCTACATAGATCAAGGAAATCTCAGTTCATTATGACAACAACATATTGGCATGTCGGTAGCAAAGCCAAAGTTGAACAGTGTTTGAAGGTGTTAGAAAAGTAGGAGCTGTCATATTTACTGACGTAAGCGAGAGAAAGAAACAAAGCAGCACAAAACGAAAAAGAGAGAGAGAATAGGAAAAGAGAGAAAGAAAATGTTTTACCTATAAATGATATGAGTTGGAAAGACGAGATCCAGTTGTACTACTGACTATTTAATGAATTATAGGTGTCACGCCTAATGGTTTCTTTATCGCACAGAACACGAGCTAAGTAGGTTATGGTTGTGTTTTTGTACTTGCTGGTGCGAGCATACAGTTTTCTATATAGCCTTCTGGTTTTACCTGATGAGATGCAAGGGGAGAGTTGTTAGTGAAGAGGGTGGTGTGAGTTAGATAAAATGGATTTGGCCCATTTTTCACATGAGTCCATGTGCCTGTCGACCAGAATATTAACAAGCTGGTTAAGTGGCACGTTGCTTACCCTGCTGACCACATTTAACATCCTGTGTAATATGTTATAGTCTCTCTTCAATAGCCCGGGAAAAACTAAGGAGGAACAATAGAGAATAATAGGCAGAATGCGAAAGTTAACGAATTGTAGGAGTAAGGGTTGGGTTATACCAGAATGTCTTAACTTCTTGATGTAGAAGGTAAGACGGAATATTTTCTTAGAAATCGTCAATATATGAGACGACCAGGAGAGATCAGCAGATAGAATGACGCCTAGGTATTTGATTTCCGACTTGGTTTCTATTTCAGTGCCGTCTATGTTGCACACCTCGTGAGAGCCAACCAGTTTGTTTAGGTCGGATTTATGCCTAGAGGTTAAATTGACTGTTTGGCATTTGGAGGGGTTTAAGGTAAGATCGTTTTCCTTGGACCACTGGCTGATTTCTGACAGGAAGCCACTTTGTCATTTGATAGACAAAGATACAGTTTAAATAAGTAAATATCCAATATAACAAACAAGAAATTCTTGCATAGAGTTAGAAAGTCAGAATGTATTAAGGAGCTGAGGTTTTAATACCTTACATCACTTCAAAACACCAGTAAGTTGGGTCATTCTGACATGGTAGGAAGTATTTATCATTGAGAATAGAAAAATAACGATCTGAATTCTTAACACTAATTTCAAATCAATGAATGCTTTTATAGTGGTTGAGGAGCTTTTCTTTCACATTACTGGGAGCGTTTCCAACAGACGAAATGCTGTCATTGGTACTTGATCACTTCGCTCAGCACTGATGGTAATCAAACGGTCAGCAAGCCTAAACAATAAGGAATTCTGACAGATAGCGAACCAAGAGGCAAGAGCTTGCCGGTCAGCAAATATTCAAAAGATATTGGGTATATACTACAACTGCTGAGTGACATCGTGCTTGAAGCCGTCAAATGGAATCACTGTGTGAAGCGCGATGTATTGGTAGCCTAAGGGGGTACCTAGAAGATCATCTGAGTAGGAAATTGAAGATTACGAGAGGTAAGAATGACGACGGAGAACAGAATACAGTGAACATTCGAGACGGATCGCAGTACGAATAAAATTAATTTAAATATTTCAATATCTTTATTGCTCACAACTTCTGAAGTAACTGATGTGATGTAGAGTATATGTAGTCAGCTTCCAAGCCACAGAAACGAATCACTTATGCTGGAAGTTTGGCTTTAGTTCCCAAAAATTAAGCATTTAGAGAATCCCTCGTCTTCTCCTAACTTTACAATATGATAAAAACAAACAATAAATTAGTTATGATAGAGAAGATTTGTAGCTCAGGTGGATGATTTTGATGTTGTTGTGTTCTCTGAGCTGGATAGTTAATTTGCGAAGCTTTCATCACCCTACTGGGTGACATCTTCAGCGCATACTTCAATTTGAAGTGAGCTTTTAGATTTCTCCACGAGTTTATTAATCATCTCTCCTGGCGACCTTGGACGTGATTGGTTGTTTTTGTCTGTTTTCACACCTTCTAGGTTACTTGTATTGTCACTCATTGTTTCTTTGGCTTGAACTTTGACCCTTTGCGTGTGAGGTTTCTTTCTTATCGCTTGATATCTCGAGATAGACAAAATTTATCAACCGATAAGAAAGAAACCTCACACACAAAGGGCCAAAGTTCAAGCCAAAGAAACAATGAGTGACAATACAAGTAACCTAGAAGGTGTGAAAACAGACAAAAACAACCAATCACGTCCAAGGTCGCCAGGAGAGATGATTGATAAACTCGTGGAGAAATCTAAAAGCTCACTTCAAATTGAAGTATGCGCTGAAGATGTCACCCAGTAGGGTGATGAAAGCTTCGCAAATTAACTATCCAGCTCAGAGAACACAACATCAAAATAAATTAGTTGAATGTTGATCTAAACAGGTAAGAATAAAGGAGCGAATCATGAGTGTGAGCGTGTTGAGAAACGATGTCCAGAATTTGAAAATTATCACCTGAAATCGGTGTGATATTGACCAGTAAGACATGTTGGAATACTTACTCTCTAAGACATAATTTGTGATTGCAAACGCTTCCATCACAAAACAAACTCTGAAGCGGCACCTTCAATCTCAACATAACACCCTTCAGTGTCTTGCAGTTAATCTGTAATTTTGACGATAAAAGCTCCAATAGATCTGGGAATTGAGCTGGAACAAAATAGACGGATATCATTCCACTTTTAAATGATCCAGGGACCTGATGTTTTATCAAAATTTGTAAGAATTTTATCAGCAGTTGTCCTTGCTGGCTATTATATTATAATTGTTCCCTTGGGTTCCTAGTGGAACATAGGGCTTCAACAACACGCCTCCACTTGCTTCTGTCTTCTGCCGCACTTTTCACTTGCATCCATGTTAGTCCATACTGTTTCAACTCCTCTTCACACGATCTCCTCCATGTCACCCTTGTACCGACGAACCACTCACCGCTTCCCTTTCGGGTTCCACTCGAGCATTGACCTAACGCGTGATGTCACCCAACGGCTTCCTCAGCCAGTGAGTGTCCAATTCATCTCCACCTTCTCCTGCATAGTTGTTGGGCGATTGTTTTGTTCTTGTTTTGTTTGTTCCCATAGTTTTTTGTTGGTTCTCGTTCTTTCCGGCCATCTGATCTTCATCCAGTATAGAGCGAAGGTGACAGTTGTTGATAAAGGTCTGCAACAGGCTGTTGGAAATATTCTTTGACACACTGGCCAAGTTTCTGATCCATTCGTATAGAAGAACTGACTGACTTGACGTTTGTATTGAAAATCCGAATCACTTTGTTGTTGATGCAGGCTGAGTGACGAGGATTTCCAGATTGGTTTCAGGTTGATGAATGTGTTTCTGTCCTTCCCGATTCTCGATTTGACATCCTCGTCCGTTCCACCTGCCTGTAGTTGAGACAATGCTCCCTAGATAAGTGAATGAAGTAACGTCTTTCAACCCCCCCCCCCCTTGATGGTGATTGGCCAGCTCGCCAGCTCCATAATAAAGATGAGATGGCTAGCGAGAAATGATAAATAGGCAGGAATGAACGAATATCGTACTGCTCAGAAAACACGGAGAAGGAAGGGGAGATGGGTTGGACACACGCTCAGGAGACCATCGGGTGGCATCTCGAGTTAGTCAGTACCTCCTCCAGTAAACTCCGAAGTTAAACAAGCAATAAATGGGGTTAATAAAGCAGGATTTAATGAATTCATCAAATTCCGTTATTGAGGATTTTGGCACTTTGAACTCAGCTGTTTTCAACCATTTTGGCAAATGCCCCAATGTGACTCTGAATCTACCATGGTAATACGTTTTACTTATTATTCTACCTCTTATTATTATTTTTATTATTATTGTTTCATTTAAAACTATCCTTTATCAGTAGCATTATATTAACTCACTTCAACATTATTATTATTATTGTTATCATAACTATTACTATTGACATCCCTCTGGTTGCAATTCTTGTTAAATTCTCTAGTGTCTAATTGTTTATCTAAGTGATGTAATTGAAGCGTAATGCAATTTATCTCAATTTCGATCTCCCATACTCTCTCCCCTTATCTAATTGAACATGACCTGGAAAAACATTCGCACCTGTCTTTCTGCATGACTAATTCAATGTAGTTTGTTTACTTATCAGTCTTATATCTCCCAATGTAATTTCGAAAGTACGTATATCCGTGTATGTAGAGTATTCAGCAGCTGAAGAGTTCTACCGAAATTTGATGAATTCATTAAATCCTGCTTTATTAACCTTTATTGCTTGTTTTAAATTCGTATCGGGAAATAAATGTTTCCAAGAGCTAAGTACTCGATTTTATAACCTATTCTGATAAGGCGTAATAAAGTAACAGAAATATTTTAAAAAAATCATATATTTGTATAGTGTTTGAGTTCAAATACGCGACTTACTAGTGCATTTACCATCAGAACTTGGACAGCCTACCACAAATATTTTGAAAAGTATTAAAACAACTTATTATCCAGTATTCACACATAATTATAATAATAATAATAATAGCTTTATTCCAAACAGTATTTGTGGTACAGGTATGGAATTTTCAGCGTTCATTACAATATTGCATCTAATTACCTCATAAATTTTTATAAGATTTTAAAAATAAAAAGCAACAACAACAAAAGAAAAAAAAGATAAATAAAAGAAATAAAAAAAGAACAGCATTGCATTCACATATTTAAACAATGCACCACAGGATATGAAATATAAAATTAGTGTGTAATAGAATATGTGAGCAACAATATAATAGTAACAAAGAAAGGAGAACAAAAGCTAATGGGAACTATTTGTTAGAGTGCCGCAGTAAGTTGATCGTGTCATACCTAACGGATTTCTCATCACATAACAGCTGTGCCAGATAAGGTATTGTGGAGTTTTTGTACTTGGTAGTCCTGGCATATAGCCTCCTATAGTTGCTTCTAATTCTACCAGATGAAATGCAAGGAGAGAGCTGCGTATAGAGAGGATGCTCGGGATCTGACAATATAGAATTCGCTAGTTTCTTACATGACATTATATGTCTATCCACAATGGTGTTAACCAGTTGGTTTAACGAAATCCCACTTGCCCTACTAACAGCTTTTAGTGCCCTTCTCAGCGAAGCAAAGTCTTTCTTAAGTAGTCCAGGAAAGATTAATGGGGAGCAGTAAAGAGGGATGGGTAGAATACAAGAATTGACAAACTGAGAAAGCAAAGACTGCTTTATACCAGACTGCCTTAACTTCCTAACGTAGAACGTTAAGCGAAACATCTTTCTAGTAACTAGCAAGATGTGAGAGGACCAGGAAAGATCGGAGGAAATACTCAGTCCAAGGTACTTGACATTAGATGTAGTTTCAACCTCTATGCCGTCAATGATAGTGGGACCATGTGAGCTAGCTAGTTGTTGTAGGTCACGTTTTCGTCTGAAAGTGAAATTTACTACCTGACATTTAGACGGATTCAGCTTAAGATCGTTTGAAGAGGACCACTGACTAATTTCCGAGAGAAAGTTGGAACAGTCTGACTGAGAGTTGACAGGCATGAAGACAGAGAGGTCATCAGCATACTTGACAAAAGTGGCTACATCAGAATGGAGCAAGTCATGTAAGAAAAAAGAAAACAGGAAAGGAGAAAGAACAGCACCTTGAGGAACACCAGCTAAAGTAAGTGAGGTAGTGGAGGACTTTCCATTGTAGACGGTGTACTGCTTCCTATGTAAAAAGTATGGAAAATATGTGTTTCCCCTCGTCTTCATCAAATTTTATATGTATACAGAGGTAATTCCAGCCAATTATTGCACATCAGAATATTTGAGATGGACCAAATAGATTAAAAGTTATTCATTCGACAATAAACTAAAGGTGGTTTATTATTATTATATTATTATTGTTTCCTTTAATTCCTAGAGGAACATAGGGCTTCAGCCGTGCGTCTCCACTGAGTTCGGTTCTCTGCCAGAGTCTTCACCTGACTCCAAGTCTGCCCACACATTTTCATCTCTTCTTCACATGACCTCCTCCAAGTCACCCTCACACTGACGACCAACTCGCCGCTTCCCTTTTGATTTCCAGTCAAGGGGTTGTCTAGTGATGTCACTTGATGGTTTGCTTTCTCACAGTATGGCCAACCCATCTCCATCTCCTTGCATTTCATCTGGTAGAACTAGAAGTAACTATAGGAGGCTATATGCCAGGACTACCAAGTATAAAACTCCACAATACCCTATCTGGCACAGCTGTTATGTGATGAGAAAACTGTTAGGTATGACACGATCACCTTACTGCGGCACTCTAACAAATAGTTCCCATTAGCTTTTGTTCTCCTTTCTTTGTTACTATTATATTGTTGCTCACATATTCTATTACAGACTAATTTTATATATCATATCCTGTGCTGTATTGTTTAAATATGTGAACGCAATACTGTTCTTTTTTTATTTCTTTTATTTATCTTTTTTTTCTTTTGTTGTTGTTGCTTTTCATTTTTAAAATCTTATAAAAATTTATGAGGTAATTAGATGCAATATTGTAATGAACGCTGAAAATTCCATACATGTACCACGAGTACTGTTTGGAATAAAGCCATTATTATTATTTCTTCCTGTCTATTTGTTTCACAATCGATTCCTGGTTGGTTCGCTCCCAGAGATTTCTGTTACTGATCTTTTCTGGCCGGCTATCTGATCTTGAGTATTGAGCGAAGACAACTGTTAATGAAGGTCAGTAGTTTGTTTGAGATGCTCTTCATGACGCGCTGGCCAAGTCTCTGATCCGTATAGTAAGTAGCACTGACTTCACATTGGAGTTGAAAATCCGGATCTTATTTTTGATGCTGAGTGTTGTTGACCTCTACACAGACTTGAGAGTAGTGAAAGCTTGTCTTGCTTTCCGATTCTTGCTTTGATATCCTCGTCAGTTCCACCTGTAGTTGGTTTACCTTAATATTAACTTTGCTTAAAAGTTTTGAATGATAAATAGGCCCATTTCATATCTAAAAGCTGACTTCCTAGCTTAGTGATAGGGAGTGAAGTGATAGAACATGTTGACCACTTTACCTATTTGGGAAGTTGTATCGGCACCAACGGATTGATTGGTGACGAAATCTCAGCACGGATCCAGAAAGCTCGGGCTGCTTTCGCTAACTTACACCGTCTCTGGCGTAGGCGTGACATCCGGCTGTCAACCAAGGGACGTGTATACTGCTCAGCAGTTCGCTCCGTCCTTCTCTATGGCGGTGAGACGTGGCCATTGAGAGCGGAAGACATGAAGAGATTGTCTGTTTTTGACCACAGATGTTTACGATCTCTCTCTCGCGTTAGGTGGTATAATAAGGTAAGTAATGTTGACGTTAGGCGTAGAGTGTTGGGCAAAGAGGGAAAATCAATCGAAGAGGTTATAAAGTGACATAAATTCCGATGGTTAGGTCACGTGCTGCGCATGCCTAACCATCGTCTCCCCCATCCCGACGGGCATTACTAGCTGATATAGGTGCAGGTTGAAAAAGAGTAAGTGGTGGCTAAACGAAAACATGGCCTCATCAATCCATGAAATCCTTGACAGTTAAACTGAGTCAGGTAGGGAGATGCAGACTTCCGGGTTGGGGCCCTCGGGACTCTAAGAATCAATGGCTGGAGACAATAGGTGATATGGCTCAAAATCGTTGTCAATAGCTTATGCAGATGTATTCAGTCTCTGTAATCTTTCATATTTCTTTCTACCATTACACAGTCTGTTTCACTCTTCTACTTGTGAAAACTCTATTCATTCGCTTCACTCATCTTCTTGTCTACCTTTGTGTGCTATTTGGAAAGTGGCCACTGGAACTGCTGCACTTCGGTGCCAAGTTCTATGTTGAATCCAGACAGACAGACTTAAATCTGACTGAATATCTAATTGGTTGCTATTGTTATTTAAAGCAGTTTATGTTTTCACCACTACAGAAAATAAAGCTCAATTTTCAATCGTATACTTTCTGTATTTCTATACAGGTATATTTCCAATTAATTCAATGGCGAATACCATGAAATAAGATGGTGGGTAAATTCATCAGAAATACTGATCGCCAGAAAATCATTCATCTAGAAATGAGTATCTAACTGTCTAACATTTCTTTGCCTACCGAGTGAAACTTAAAGTATCCGGTTTGAGCTGTGAATTTCGAGTAACGGTGATGTTATTTCTACCGTGTGAGCTGAGCTTGATAGACTCAGGCCAAACCTATCACTTTTAAAGTATTTTAATACTAGTCCATTGGTCGGGAAATGAACTCAGGCCACCTGCTTGGTTCGAGGGCATTTAGGTTAACATTCCTCATTTCTAACTAGTCGTGCAATAGCACCTTGCAAATAGCGAGCAGTATTCACAGATAAGAAAGATAGGGAAGTGTGATATCGTACACTGTGTTGCTTAACTAAAGTATTGATTATTTTTCTATAGTTTGGTTTGTAAGGGTTTGTTATGTTTTTGCGAGTTGATCACGGACTGATATCAGTTAGAGAACCATTGAAAACCAGCACCGGAGTACTGGACGGCTGCTGTTTCATTCTAGTTTGGGAATCATCGGCAGTACGCACCCAATGGGATTCAAACCCAGGACCTTCCGGTTACAAACCAAACTATAGAAAATTAATCTGATGCTCTCTAGTGACTTGCTACAGGATGGAGTTTCCTGGAGTTCTAGTGAGAAGTCGTGACCAGTGAGGTCCAATTAGATGTCACGTGTGTGTATGGATGTCCCACCAACGACAATGGTTGGGGTCGCGCTAAATCACGAATTGGTAGAAGTTAGAATTCATGAGCCATTGGTCCTGGTCCCATTGGCTGAATGGTGTACGAGGTTGCCTTGTAGCTGGGAGGTCCTGGGTTCGAATCCTGGTGGGTGTGTTATGCCGATGATTGATCATTTTGATTGGACATCAAGTAGTAACTAGTGTCATGTGTCAATTCCTTGATGTTGGTACAGACCGAATTTTAATATTGAAGTTTGCTATGTGACCACTATGGTAGTTGATTGACCACTGTCGACAAGAACGAAACCCAAATCAAGGAACTCCTTCCGATTGCTTCCAACCATCTAACTATAAAGTTGTGATAGTGTGGAAAATTCCCATATTATGAATTAAAAGTCAATCTGAACGAAGAATATTCTTTTCAATAATTTCTCTTCAGGTTCTTACAATTATAAAATATAATATTTGTTGTCGTTACAATAATGGCCAGTTATGCGGCAGATACATTTTTAACGTAGAATAACAGATTAGTTATGGGGTGTCAAAATAAATAGTCGTATTTGTGTGACAAACGTGCTAGGCTGAATTCGATTACAAAATAAGCTTAGCTCTTCTTCATGCATATACCATTTCAACTGTTCCTGTGATTCAAGTTATATAGGGCGCACGATTAGGCAGGTTCGTCTACAGGTTCGAGAACATTTACCAGCTTGGTTCAGCAGGGGGGGGGGAAATTAAGTGCATAAAAAGCTCGATCCTGTCACACTTGGTTGATACTGGACATCGCATCGATGTCAACACAGCTTTCAGGGTTATATACCGAATTCCGAAGTCGTTATCACGTACAGTTCGCTTACGTCTTCTACACATAGCTGAAGCTGTTGCAATAAGATCGACTAAACCGGAACTTTGTATCCAAAAAGAACACGTCCAGACGCTGTTCCTGCCGTGGCCAAACTTGGATTGATGATTCTTCTTGTCACCAAGATTGCTCCTTCCCCTTAACCCTCTTGGCTTTTTTTCCTTTGCTTATTATTACAAATATTATTATTACAATTATTATTATTATTATTATTCGTCATAATTTATGCCCTTCATGCAAACATTCTCTCAATACTATCGAATTTTTCGTTTATACTATCCGGACTTATTATTAGTAATATTATCTCTTTTCTCAATATATGCCTCCACTTGTTTCATTTCACACATTCGTTATTTCATTATGAACCTCGCATTGCAGTCTTACTATCTCCTCTTTAATACATACCACTTTGTACTAACCACTCACCTGACACCTTTTATAACCTTGAACTGACTTGTCAATTTTCCCACCCCACACTCCACAAATCTATTATGATTAATCACCACCATTGTCTCCCATTTTACAATATTTTGTAGTTGATTTCAGCCTAGCACGACGTTTGTCACACAAATACGATTATTTATTTTGACACCCCATAACTAATCTGTTATTCTACGTTAAAAATGTATCTGCCGCATAACTGGCCATTATTGTAAGGACAACAAATATTTTAATTTGTAAACAATTATATTTGTAAAGTCTCAGCGATATTGAAATAAGTAATTCCAACGTTTCGTTCGGCAATCTGGTCCGAACTTCTTCAGGGAAATTAATCAAAATTAACATAACAGAGGTTTTATATATACAGATTGCCGAACGAAACGTTGGAATTACTTATTTCAATATCGCTGAGATTTTACAAATATAATTTTTTACAAATGTCTACTTCTCACTCGGCGCCCAAATATTTTAGAACTATTCGGTCAAATCTTGACGACAGTTCATTTGAAATATTATAATTGTTTTATAATTGTAAGAACCTGAAGAGAAATTATTGAAAAGAATATTCTTTGTTCAGATTGACTTTTAACTATAAAGTGTTGATCTCTTTCAGCTGAAAGTGTTTATGCATTTATACATAGAAGTAACCCTTACATATTTGATAATATTTTAAAAGTATTCTAAGGTAAATATACTTTCTTACCTATTGCGGTGCAGTAAAGGTAACCTGAAAATAAGGTATTGCACCTCAAAATCAGAATTACTAATCACTCATATTCATAGTGATGATATAGAATCAAATTGTAATCAGGAGTGTTGGGTAAAAAGTGGACAA
The DNA here is from genome assembly GCA_944472155.2 of Trichobilharzia szidati. Lineage (NCBI taxonomy): Eukaryota > Metazoa > Platyhelminthes > Trematoda > Strigeidida > Schistosomatidae > Trichobilharzia > Trichobilharzia szidati. The sequence goes on from OX235274.1 coordinate 134,897,388, forward strand.
AATTTCGTCTTTCACGGTGACTAGCTTTGAAGAAATTATTCAGCCTTAACACTAGAACAAAGGATAAAAATTTGAGAAAGATGCCTAGTCCAACTTTTTTTTTTATTTCCTTCACGTTCCCCAGTGGAACATAAGGCTTCAAGCTAGAGGCTTGAAGTTTCTGTAGCAGTGCTTATTTTACAGGATGGGGTTGCTAGCCTCATTCCCAACCTTTCCTCTTCACCAGCGCTATTTCTAGCTTAGCGAGGTAAAGGAGTGCGTCGGCCGGGGATCGAACCCCGGAGCATAAGCATGGTCGGCGAGCGTCCTAACCACTATGCCACCGACACCTAGTCAAACTGTTTATTACTAATCCACTTTAATTTTTGCTAGATTGGAGTAAATTTCTCCCTAACTGTTAGTCCTTGTGAAAGTGTAATATTGAAAACTTTTCTTGTTGGGATGTGACGAAATTATGATGACATGTGAAAGTGATGAGTGCCTTATTCCGAACACACAGTGTTAACACGATACGCAGAATTCTCAGAGTGTTTTAATGCTTATTATTTCCTATTAATCAGGATCTAACAGGGTGCGTCGGTGGCATAGCGGTTAGGACGCTCGCCGACCACGCACATGGTCCGGAGTTTGATCCCCGGCACTGACGCACTCCTTTACCTCGCTAAGCCAGAACTATAAAGCTGGCGAAGAGGAAAGGCTAGGTATGAGGCTAGCAACCTCATCCTGTAAAAAAAAATAAAGACTGCTACAGAAACTTCAGGCCTCTAGCTTGAAGCCCTATGTTCCACTGAGGAACGTGAAGGAATAAAAAAAGGATCTAACAGTAAAGCAGTAATCCATAAAACATCAGGTAATGCAGTGGTTTTTGATTCCAAGCAAAACCATTCCCTTATGAGGCTTTACCTTACTCTCCAGGAAATGCACATTGTGAGGGAGAGGTAGAAAGAACTCCATTATGGATAAGATTTCATTTTGATAAATCACACAGTATTGTACAGTAATATTAACTGATGACCACGTTTCGAGCACAAACTATTGCCACTCATAATCATATCAAAACGAAATCTTATCCATAATGAAGTTCTGCTCTATCACAGTGCCCAAGTTTTATACTTATATCAATAATACAGAGGAAGAAAGATGAATTAAGCATGGTACATGATACTTTAATCGAAAATGGTTATCCTGACAAATTTATCAAGAAACACATGACAAAGAAAGCCGACAAGGACTACCGACTATCTGTAAACAAGAAGCCACTTTATAGACGACTTCAATTCATGGCCGATATACCAAGCGAGTTAATTACAAAGAAATTAAGAAAATCAGTTCAAAGAACTTTTAATGCTGGCGAACTACACATCTTATTCTCTACACAACCAATGGTGCTACCTCGACTGAAAGATGAAGTACCTAGACTAGCCAGCCACTTCAAATTGTATCTACCAATTCAACTGCGCTTGTGGAGCGAGTTATGTTGGCCGTTGCTCTAGTAACTTGATTTTTCGTGATCACTCGAGAACATATCCCACTATGGCTAAGTAAAGGTGTAGCTAAGACTATTAACAGCTCGATATTAGACCATCTGGTGGAAACCGGTTACAAAGCCAGCGTAGACGAATCCTTCTCTATAATATACCGGGTGCCTAACAAACTACCAAAATCGTCGAAGCACCGCATGCTCCAAACAGCAGAGGCTATTGCAATTCGCCTCAAACAACCAGTTCTCTGTGTCCAAAAGAAACAAGCCCAGCCCCTAATACTGCCCTGGCCCTCAGTAGAGACTATAAACTCATGAATAAAGTGATTATTATTATTAATTTGTAATATTATCTTTCCTTTTTTCTTTGTCTGATATTCGGTTTATTTTATGTTGATGCTGTTCAGCTGTAATTTATCAATATTATTGATATGATGTTATTTAAACAACATTAATGTCGTTCATAAGACTAATTCATTCATTCATTATAATGTATATATAATTGTAAAACCTGATGATGAATTTATCGAAAAGAGTTCTCGTTGTTCCGTGTCTATTCTTTTGAAGAAAGAAATCCTTGTGAATTTCTACTTTGATAGGTGTAATTTACTGATGATTATTTGGGTTCTGGAAGACGCCTAAAACAAAGTAAACTTTAGCTTTGATGAAAGTTATTCACAAGTGAATGAAAGCCACATGTCAAAGAGGAATAGTGTCGTTTCCCATTGCTAAGTGCCTAAATAACTAAAAATCCAACTGTGAGTGTGGCGGTAGTGAAATGAGTTTCAAGAAAAGCGCTAGTACATCGTTGAAAATTTTAGGGAGCTAATATTTTTTTAATAATAATAATTTGCTTTATTCCAGAAATAGTACTAGTGGTACAGTGTGGAATTTTCAGCACATATCTACAATATTTGCATCTAATTTTATCAAACATTTAAAAGGAGTATTTTCATTAAATAAATAAATATAAAGACAACAACAGCAAAAGAAACAACTACAAAAAACACAAAATAATTTTAAAAAATGCGAAAAAATACCAAGAAGTAGAAAGGAAAATAAACATCATATAATAATATCTCAGTATTGGGTAGTGGAAGCTATGATGTGATTATGCATGGTGACAGTAAAGCTGTAGTCATACAAGAAGTTATGAAATGATATTTAAGAATGTTTATCGCCAAGATGATCAGTTAATTTGGTTGAAACAACTCTAAACAATCATAAAATAACATTTCAGGGTTGTTGTTTTGTTTTTTTGCTGTCAGGTCTAATGCAGTGTTTGTCGTGGTAGTGTGAGTAATCCTGCATAATACAAAATTTTAAGGTGGTGATAATGGCGTTCACAACCAATGATTGTCAGTTAATATTGCCGAAAAAAAATAACAAATAAGAAAAAACAACCACAAAACCTAATAATTACATGATGGTTAATGACAGGACAATTTTGTAATACTCATAGAGCTAATATATTCGGAACCAGTAGATACACAAAAGAAGGAATATAGTAAAGTACAAAAAAGGAAGCCAATGTAAATATTTCAGGTAGCTAAGTATGTTTGAGAAGTTCACTATAGAATACAAAAGAGAGAAATAAAAGAGCCTAAAATTATGTCGTTAAGAACAGAGCAAGTCATGGGTTTCACGCTTAACATTGTCTCTGTCGCTTAGAACACGGGCCAAGTATGGTATCGTTGAGTTCCTGTACTCGGTTGTACGAGCATAGATTATTTTATACCGATTTCTGGTTCTACTTGATGAGATACAAGGCGAGAGTTGGGAATAGAGGGGGTGTTGGGGGTCGGAGAGTATGGTTTTAGACCATTTTTCGCATGTATTCAGGTGCCTTTCAACTAATGTAGTGACGAGCTGACTGAGTTTTACACCACTAGCCCTACTAACTACCTTCAACATCCTTCTCAGAATGGTATAGTCCTTTTTCAGTAGACCAGGAAAGACTAACGGGGAGCAGTAAAGTAGAATAGGTAAGATACAAGAGTTGACAAATTGTGAAAGTAGAGGTTGGGAGATTCCAGATTGTCTAAGTTTCTTAATGTAGTAGGTAAGACAGAACACTTTCTTAGAAATCGTTAGGATATGAGATGTCCAAGTAAGGTCGGAAGACAAAACTAGACCGAGGTATTTTGCATTAGACTTAGAATTAAATAGCCTATTGCACTTAACTTCCTAAATAAGTACACTTTTTCAACAATTATAACAAAGCAGTCTCTCTCATACCATTATCCAATGTAATCAACTCCAACGTGTACACTTTCTCTGATAATAGAAGATACCTAACCAAAGGTCACTCTTGTAAAATCAAACCAACTTCAGTTACCCACAAATAATAACTACTATAACTCACAATTATGTACCAATTCTTCTTTATCTAAATAGTTTAAAAAAAAGTAAATACTGCCAAATTCATTGATTACACGGGTGATAGAATGTGATGTAAACAAAGTGCAATTTCCACAGCCTTCAAACTACAGTCAGGTATCTATCTAATACTGAATACTTATGCTATTATTAGATGCCACACAAAATCGACGACTTACAAGCGAAAACCGACAAACTGGTTGGTCGAAGAAGCAGCCAGAGAAGACAGAACTCCAGGTGAACATAGACAAGATGGAGGTTATGAAAATAACCAACCAACCAACCAACAACAACAACAGCAGCAGCAACATCCAGCACCAATCACCATCAACGGGAGGGATTTGAAAGAGGTTACTTCATTCACTTACTTATCTAGGGAGCATTGTCTCAACTACAGGCAGGTGGAACGGACAGACGAGGATGTCAAATCGAGAATCGGGAAGGCGAGAAACACATTCATCAACCTGAAACCAATCTGGAAATCTTCCGCTGTCACTCAGCCTGCATCAACAACAAAATTCGGATTTTCAATACAAACGTCAAGTCAGTCAGTTCTTCTATACCGATGGATCAGAAACTTGGCCAGTGTGTCACAAAGAACATTTCCAACAGCCTGTTTCAGACCTTTATCAACCACTAACTGTCTTCGCTCTACACTGAAGATCAAATGGCTGGAAAGAATCACCAACCAGGAACTATGGGAACAAACAAAACAAGAACCTGTAGTGTACATTGAACCTTCGAACTTTTGTTTGAACGGAATCACCTGACCTTTAGCACTACTTTCTCTTTCGATTCGTGAAACTCTTGTACGTTCTTGGTTCTCTCTCTCGTTGTGCTTTCACCCAGCGCACTCTTCGAGCCTACCATAGTCAAGACTGCAGATAAGTGTGTAACCTCTTATTTCTTATCAAATTCCATATCTCTTTTGTGTAAATACAATTCTGTTTCAGTCACACTTGCCATCTCAAGTCTTTTAACCTTGATTCCGTTCGTTAGTACTTGCACGTTAGGCAGAGTACGATTAAGGTTATAAATGGTGAAGACGTTTTGTAAGAGTGGTTATTTTAGGTCTAAGTTAAGCCAAGCCTAACTTTTACAAACCAATCGCCCAACAAATATGCAGGAGAAAGTGGAGATGGATTGGACACTCGCTCGCTGAGGAGGCCGTTGGGTGACATCGCGCGTCAGGCCAACACTCGAGTGGAACGCGAAAGGGAAGCGGTGAGTGGTTCGTCGGTGCAAGAGTGACATGGAGGAGATCGTGTGAAGAGGAGTTTAAACAGTATGGACTAACATGGATGCAAGTGAAAAGTACAGCAGAAGACAGAAGCAAGTGGAGGCGTGTTGTTGAAGCCCTATGTTCCACTAGGAACCCAAATGAACAATAATAATTATAATATACTATTAGATATACGTCAAACCTACTATCATTTGAAATCATTTTCTTGGATTCCGTTAATCAACCTTTCTTCAAGTAAACAGGCAACTGTGTGATCATCGAGAATGAGTGAACAGTGAATGTGGTTAACCTACGTAACACATACTTTTAGCTTTTTTTTCACCATTTTTGTCACTGTTACACACACATCTCACTACAAAACTCTGTAAACGTTAGCTTTACTTGAGAGGTGTGGGCGAACCTGTGAGACCTCACGTTTGCTTAACTCAAAGCATTTAGAATGCTCATTTCAGTCTCCGGAATGAAAAACTTTCATATTAAGTGTCATCCCATCCACTAATATAACTGCTAGTACAAATAAGCATAGTACTGCACTTACCTTTACCACAAATAATCACACCTAGTAAGAAGAAATGAAATGCTTCATTAAGAACATATCGGTTGGTCGGTTGGTTTTCGACATAGAACTTTGCACATATGTGCGGCAGTTCAAGTCACCACACTCCCTCCTTGTAGCACACAAAGCAAGAGAAGAAAGTAAGAGAAATGCATATTAGAGACAGTAAACAGAGGTGTGAGACAAAGGAATAGTAATGACGAAGAACAAAACAGTTTGATTGGAAATCCTAAGTCACAAGGAGTGGATGCATCTGCGCCACTGAGAACGATTTCGAGCCATGTCACCAATTGTTTCCAACCATCGGTTTTTACCGTCCTGAGGACCCCAACCAGTCAGGAAATCTACACCTTCCTACGTGGCTGGCTTAGACTAACTGTTGTCGATTTCATTGACTGGTGAATCGATGTTTTCGTTTGACCGACGCTAGCTCTTTTCCAGCCTGACCCTATATCAGCTAACATCGCCTGTTGTCGAGGTAAGCGATGACTAGGCATAAGTAACACATGTCCTAACCATCTCAGTCGATGTAATTTCACAGCCTCGTCTATTGATTTCCCCTCTTACCTACCTAGCACTCAACGACTAACCTCAATATTGCTCACCTTATTATACCACTTCACGCGGGAGATAGAACGCAGACACCCATGATCGAACACAGATAATCTTTTCATGTGTTCTGCTCTCAATGGCCAGGTATCACAGCCATAAAGGAGGACGGAGTGGACTGTTGAGCAGTACACACACCCTTTGGTCGATAGTCGGATAACACGTCTACTTGGCCAGAGACGGCGTAAACTGGCATATGCGAAACTAGCCCTCTGTATTCGTGCTGAGATTTCGTCGGAGATCAACCCGTTAGCACTGGTTGATGGTACTTCCCAAGTAAGTGGAGCGGTTAACGTGCTATTCCACTTTACTTCCTATTTCTAATCTAGGGGTCGGTGAAGTCCAATCCTGTAACATCATCTTGCATTTTACAGGGGCGAATCGCATGCCAAACATACGAAGAATGTTGCTCAAGGTGTTCAGTAGACTCTGCATTTTGTCAGAGTCCTCGCCTAGAAGGACTATATAGTCCGCATATTCTAAGTCAACGAGATTCTTACCTGGTAGCAAGTCAATCCCTGAGTCGCTGAAGTGTGTTAGGGTTAAGTCCATTAGTACGTCTATGATGAAGTTGAATAGGAATGGGGATAATGGGCATCCTTGACGGACGCCACTAGTCGTCGCCACTTCAGATGACAACTAGCCGTAAGCCCTCACCTGGCTGCATGAGTACGAGTAGAGTCCCTTGATCAGTGCAATGTATTTTCTTGGCATTCCCTTTACAGCCAAGCATCGCCAGAGAACTCCTCGGTCGACAGAATCGAATGCCGCCTTTAGGTCAAGAAATATAATGATTGTCGGACGCCGGTAGGAATGCCTATGTTCTAGAATCTGTCGGAGGGTGAAGATATGATCAAGACACCCCCTTCCTGGCCTGAAACCTTCCTGGTTTTCTCGTGTTTGTGCCTCCCGAGCAGCACTTAGTCTACGCAATATTATTGAGCCTAAGACTTTAGATACTATATTAGTCAAGCTAATCCCTCTGTGATTATCACAAGAAGACTTGTCTCCCTTCTTGTATATCGGGATGATCAGTGACTTACACCAACCCGATGGGACTTCCTCTGATTCCCAGACGCTGCCTAGAACCTCAGTTAATGCAGACAGTAAACTGTCTCCACCGTACTTAAATACCTCTGGAGTCAATCCATCAGGTCCATCAGAGGATTCGAAGTTAATTGTTATTTCATTAAATGTCTTCTGGTTGGAATTATCTCCAGTTATGAAAATTATGCTGCTTATGATTCAACCATCAGTAGAAGCAGAATAATTCATTGCAAACTATCAAAATATTAAAAATAAGCAGCAAATGTTATTAATAAAGCAGGAGGATTTAATGATGGATTCATCAAATTTCGGTAGAACTCGTCAGCTGCTGAATACTCTACATACACGGATATACGTACTTTTGAAATTACATTGGGAGACATAGGACTGATTAGCAGAAATAAACTACATTGAATTAGTCACGCAGAAAGACAGGTGCGAATATTTTTCCAGGTCATGTTCAAATAGATAAGGGGAGAGAGAGTATGAGAGATCGAAATTAAGATAAATTGCAATACTTAGATAAACAATTAGACATTAGAGAATATAACAAGAATTGCAAACAGAGTAACATCAATAGTATTAACAATAATAATAGTGTTGAAGTGAGTTAAGATAATCCTACTGATAAAAGATAGTTTTAAATGAATCAAGAATAATAATAATGATAATAATAACAATAATAATAAGAGGTAGAATAATAAGTAAAACGTATTACCATGGTAGATTCAGAGTAACGACCATCTCCTTTTGTACACAGAGACCTGGTTTATAGACTCGAATTGCAAAAGCCTCTGCACTTGCAAGCATCTTCCTGTTTCTTTGTCTACATTGCATTAATTTTGAAGATTATCGGTAGATATTCATCAGACCCACAATATACACAAGCCAAATATCCCACTACGACCAATTGTATCGCTCCCAGGAACTCCAACATATAATTTATCCAAGGAAACTATACAGAAAACTAAAACACCTAACGGAATCTTGTGATCACTCCATCAACTCTGCTATCCAATTTCTAGAGAAAATCAAAGGCATCCAAATAGATAAACAAGAAATAATAATGATATCCTTCGACGTCACTGCATTATATACCTCAATCGGACAAAAACTAGCAAAGGAGACCATGGAACAATTACTCACCAACGAAGAACACCTCCCACAACAGTCAAAAATGCAACACACAAGCTGGGTGGAATGCATAAACCTATGCATAACAACGTACTTCCAATTCAGCGGCCAAATATATGAACAAGTCAAAGGAACATAATCCTACCAAAGATCGAACCCAAGATTTGGATGCGTTACGTGGACGACACATTTGTAATAATCAAAAGAAACGAGTTAAATAAAACTCACACTTCAATAAACAACGTCTTCGACGACATCAAATTCACAAGAAAAGAGGAATCCGAGAACAAAATCCCATTTTTGGACGTCTTAGTCAAGCGAACAACCACAGGGGAATTAGAAACCCAAGTTTATAGAAAATCAACTCACACAGATCAAATACTCAATTACAACAGCAACAACCCAATAGCACACAAAAGGAATTGCATAAAAACACTATTCAAGAGGGCCAGGACTCATTGCAGCACTCCCATCTTAAGGAAAATTCAAGAGAGATATCTCATGGACGTCTTCGAAAAGCATGGATTGATATCCACGGAATTTCATCAAAAGACATATACCCCCAAGCCCACCTATCAAACCAAAAGCCCCCAAGGAAAGCACAAAGAAAATCGCCCTGCCATATATAAAGGATATATTAGAAATCACTGCAAGACTTGTCAAACCTTTAGGAATTGACGTCGCACACAAACCAACAAAATCCTTTCACTCAATTCTATGTCAACCAAAAGACTCAACAGCGAAAAACCAACATCATATACAAAATAGATTGTATCAACTGCGAAAAACACTACATTGGCCAAAGTGGACGTCCACTTCGTCTTCGTATCCACGAACATAAGCTAGCCGTCAAAAGACATGACATCCACTCCCTCATATCACTACATACAGACAACCACGGACATCAATTCGACTGGAAAAGCGTTCAAATATTAGACAGAGGAAACATCAAAAATGCTAGAGAATGTTTAGAAGCCAGTCTGGTATTCCAGTGAATCATCAATCAATAGACACATTGAGATAGACAAAATTTATCAACCGATAAAAAGGAAACCTCACACACAAAGGGTTAAAGTTCAAGTCAAAGAAACAATGAGTGACAATACAAGTAACCTGGAAGGTGTGAAAACACGCAAAAAAACCCAATCACGTCCAAGGTCACCGGGAGCTCACTTCAAATTGAAGTATGCGCTGAAGATGTCGCCTAGAAGGGTGATGAAAGCTTCGCAAATTAACTATCCAGCTGAGAGAACACAACCACATCAAAAAGATATTCATCATTTCAGGATAAAAAGTTTGTGTTGTGCATCTGACTGCACAAGCATTTCTGACAGAGATTTTTAGTTCGAGAAATAGCGGCACCATTATCTAGTGTTATCGGGAAACATTTTTTTGTACAGTCAACTTGGAAGACCACATTTGTCACGACTTATCGTGAGAACTTCAAGAGTAACACCTCTTAATTGATCACTGATAGGCAATAGATCCATTTTCAAATGTTGGTTTTGAATATTATACCTGAAATGGTGGACTAGCATCATGGTCATCCAAAATATGTAATAATAATAATAGCAGCTTTATTCCAAACAGTATTTGTGGTACAGGTATGGAATTTTCAGCGTGCATTACAATATTGCATCTAATTACCTAATGAATTTTATAAGATTTTAAAAATAAAAAGCAACAACAACAAAAAGAAAAAAGAGAAATAAAAGAAATAAAAAAGAACAGCATTGCATTCACATTTTAAACAATGCACCACAGGATATGATATATAAAATTAGTCTGTAATATAATACATGAGCAACAATATAATAGTAACAAAGAAAGGAGAACAAAAGCTAATGGGAATTATTTGTTAGAGTGCCGCAGTAAGTTGATCGTGTCATACCTAACGGATTTCTCATCACATAACAGCTGTGCCAGATAAGGTATTGTGGAGTTCTTGTACTTGGAAGTCCTGGCATGTAGCCTCCTATAGTTGCTTCTAGTTCTACCAGATGAAATGCAGGGAGAGAGCTCAGTATAGAGAGGGTGTTTGGGGTCTAACAACATAGAATTCGCTAGTTTCTTACATGACACATTATATGTCTATCCACAATGGTGTTAACCAGTTGGTTTAACGATATACCACTTCCCTTACTAACAGCTTTTAGTGCCCTATGCAGCGAAGCAAAGTCTTTCTTAAGTAGTCCAGGGAAGATTAATGGGGAGCAGTAAAGAGGGATGGGTAGAATACAGGAATTGACAAACTGAGAAAGCAAAGACTGCTTTATACCAGACTGCCTTAACTTCCTAACATAGAACGTTAGGCGAAACATCTTTCTAGTAAGTAGCAAGATGTGAGAGGGCCAGGAAAGAACGGAGGAAATACTCAGTCCGAGGAACTTGACATTAGATGTAGTTTCAACCTCTGTGCCGTCAATGATAGTGGGACCATGTGAGCTAGCTAGTTGTTGAAGGTCACTTTTTCGTCTGAAAGTGAAATTTACTACCTGACATTTAGACGGATTCAGCTTAAGACCGTTTGAAGAGGACCACTGACTAATTTCCGAGAGAAAGTTATTTAATATGGAACAGTCTGACTGAGAGTTGACAGGCATGGAGACAGAGAGGTCATCAGCATACTTGACAAAAGTGGCTACATCAGAATGGGACAAGTCATGTAAGAAAAAAGAAAACAGAAAAGGAAAAAGAACAGCACCTTGATGAACACCAGTTTAAGTAAGTGAGGTAGTGGAGGACTTTCCATTGTAGACGGTGTACTGCTTCCTATCAGAAAAGTAGGAATACAACCACTTATTTATCCAGCTCTCACTCTGTGTTGCATCAAGCTTACTTAGCAAGAGAGACCTAGGTACAGAATCAAATGCAGATGTGTAATCAAGGAAGGCACACCTAACGTATTTAGCTCCTCCATCTAAACTAGAGACTATATTATGATATAGAACAACAGCGGCATCTAAGGTACACCTACTATGTTTATAGGCAAACTGGTTGGGGTCATTAAAAGGCTTTAAAGAGGGTTCAAGATTAAGTAGAATAAGTCTTCCCATAACTTTTAAAAAAGGTGAGGTAATAGCAATCGGTCGAAACTTAACAGAATGAATAGTCTTTGTTTTAGGATCCTAGAATTTCTACTGAATATTAACTTCTTTCTGTAGGGAAAACTACTGGTTCCAGTACAGAAGGGACGAGAGGCACTGAATATCTCTTCAAAGGCTGATGCTTTATTGCACAACGAATTTACACTTCCCTGAATTTCTGTTAAAATTCCTCCTGTTTGGCATGCACAATCAAAGCTAAAAACGTCAAAATCCATCAGTTAAGTATGAAACAGGGAACTGTCTTTCTGCCTGATACCTATAATTAACACAGCATTCATATAGTTCTACTAATAGCTTCGTCATCCTCAAATGAGTGACATTATGAATTCTTGCGTTTGTGAATCTTCGGTTACCAGGATGACAGTGGCTGTTGAAATTTATTACCCTTCAACATGGAAACCATGTTCTTCTCAGTCCATGCTTTCTTCTTAACTTGGTCTCTATTTTCAAACAAACTCAACGTATAAAAGAGTAAGCGTTGGAAACACGATCTCAATCAGTTACTGCAAATATTCAACAAATGCCATCCAGCCACAAAGTTCACTCTTGAAATTGAAAACGAATCTAAAATCCCTTTTCTTGATGTTGAACTTACAAGAAGAGCTGACGGAACTTTAAGAAGGTCCATCCATAGGAAACCCACATGGAACGGCCAACTGACAAGCTTCTACAGCTGGGTACCAATCAGTCGGAAAAGAAACTTAATTAGATCTCTTGCCACTCGCGTCCGACGCATCTGCAGCTCTGATACCATGGAAGAAGAACTAAACTTCCTGAAAGAAACCTTCATACAAAACGGTTACCCATCAAGATTCGTGGACAAAAACATCAAACAAAAAATCCAAAAGCAAGAAACAGCATCTGTGCCAAAAAAGATACTTTATATGAACCTCGACTTCAAAGGAGACCTACTCAGTGACGTCCTTAGAAGGAGAATCTCCACCTCTTTAAGAAGAACTTTCTTTGCGGCAACATTGAGAGTAGTCTTCTCTAGTCGCCCGCTGATCTGCAGAAGCCCAAAAGACAAGATCCCGCACCTGACCACTTCTATGTGTATATATCAGTTCACCTGTTGCTGTGGAGCCAGGTACATCGGTCGTTCAACGCGTATCCTGTCAAAAAGGGTCAAAGAACACTATCCAGCGTGGCTACAGAAAGGAAGTAATGGCTGCATAAGGAGTGCAATAATCGAACACCTCGTCAACACTGGTCATTCCATCTCAACAAACGCCTCCTTCAAAGTAATCTACAAAGTGAAGAACAACCTACCAAAGACAATACGTTTCCGTCTTCTTTGCATTGCAGAAGCCCTAGCCATTCAGTTGGAAGAACCAGAACTATGCATACAAAAGAAAATTATTCAACCACTTCTACTCCCATGGTAACAACTGTGTTGATTTGACTTAACTTTTGTTTGTATGCTTATTTTTCTACTTAAAACCCTTGTGTAATTCCGTATATTTTGTTTCCATGTACACCCTGAGTACAACTCTTTCATTAAACTATTCATGTTATTACGCAACTCTTCTTTAACAGTCGTTTGTGACAACTCATCACTTTTGTTACTACTCTCTTATATCAACATCCAATTCATCTGAACTTACTAATTGTATTTTCGTTTGAAAAATTTAATGTACACACACACATACAAAACAATCATATATATTTGCGATTGTACAGCTATGAAAATGAATTCGCCGTCGAAAAGAGACTCTTCGCTGAACTACTTGTCTTCTGTCTATTGATGTTGGAAACATATTCATAAAGAAATTTGTGTGTAGACCAACACCAACAATGACACTCCAAGAGGGTGGATCGGTAGCCTAAAAATGTACAAAATCTATGGAGCAGAATTTGGCTACGTTTAGGCTAACAAGGATAACCATGGCATACACTGATGAGTGATTTAAAAAAATAACTTACACACTTCATCTTTTTCAGCTGAAAATGGAGTTAAAATTCATTTTACAATCTTAAATCAACCATTCACATCTAAATAGGTATGTGCGCTTATTAAGCCATTCAATTTTTAGTCCAACTGACCAAACGTTAACACTATTTGTCTCAATCTATATGATATATTTAAAATGAATGTAAAATAGTACTAAAGATTTCGAGAGAACTACTTATGACTACTAATAAGTAGTTTACACGAAATAGAGAAATTTCAATCTAGCTATCAAGATTTGAAAGGGCATTAATAATAATAATAATTTGCTTTATTCCAAAACAGTACTTGTGATACAGAATGGAATTCTCAGCATTTTTACTACAGTATTGCATCCAGTTAGTACATTATCAATAAATAGAATTCTACATAGATTAAGGAAATCTCAGTTCATTATGACAACAACACATTGGCATGTCGGTAGCAAAGGTAAAGCTGAAACAGTGTTTGAAGGTGTTAGAAAAGTGGGAGCTGTCTTATTAACTGGCGTAAGCGAGAGAAAGAGACAAAGCAGCACATAACGGAAAAAGAAGAGAGAGAAAAGGAAAAGAAAGAAAGAAAACGTTGTACCTATAAATGATATGAGTTGGAAAGACGAGATCCAGTTGTACTACTGACTATTTAATGAATTATAGGTGTCACGCCTAATGCTTTCTTTATCGCACAGAACACGAGCTAAGTAGGGTATGGTTGAGTTTTTGTACTTGGTGGTGCGAGCATATAGTTTTCTATATAGGCTTCTGGTTTTACCTGATGAGATGCAAGGGGAGAGTTGTGAGTGAAGAGGGTGGTGTGAGTTAGATAAAATGGATTTGGCCCATTTTTCACATGAGTCCATGTGCCTGTCTGTCGACCAGAATATTAACAAGCTGGTTAAGTGGCACGTTGCTTACCCTGCTGACAACCTTTAACATCCTGCGTAATATGTTATAGTCTTTCTTTAGTAGTCCGGGAAAAACTAAGGGGGAACAATAGAGAATAATAGGCAGGATGTGAGAGTTAACGAATTGTAGGAGTAAGGGTTGGGTTACGCCAGAATGTTTTAACTTCTTGATGTAGAAAGTAAGACGGAATATTTTCTTAGAAATCGTCAAGATATGAGACGACCAGGAGAGATCAGCAGATAGAATGACGCCTAGGTATTTGATTGCCGACTTGGTTTCTATTTCAGTGCCGTCAATGTTGCACACCTCGTGAGAGCCAACGAGTTTGTTTAGGTCGGACTTATGCCTCAAGGTGAAATTGACTGTTTGGCATTTGGAGGGGTTTGAGGTAAAACCGTTTTCCTTGGACCACTGGCTGATTTCTGACAGAAAGCCATTAAGTTTAGAGCAGTCGCTTTGACATTTGACAGGCAAAGATACAGTCAGGTCGTCAGCATGTTTGACAAAATTAATGTTATTTGAAGATGGTTAGTCATGTAGAAAGAAGGAAAAGAGAAGTGGGGAGAGTACAGCGCCTTGGGTGACACCGGCTTCATTGAGTACAGCAGAGGATGATTTACCTTTGTATACGGTGTACTGCATTCTGTTAGAGAAGTAGGAATGCAGCCAGTTAGTGACCCAGGACTCAGTTTTTGTCAAAGAGAGCTTATTTAGCAGGAGACATCTAGGTACAGAGTCGAAAGCAGAAGTGAAGTCGAGAAACGTGCAGCGGACGTATTTGGCATCTTTATCTAATGATGAGACGATGTTGTTGTGTAAGACAGCTGCAGCGTCTAAAGTGCTCCTACCCTTTCTATAGGCAAATTGTTTGGGGTCTTCAAAGTTTTTAAGGGAGGGTTCAAGTTTAAGAAGTATTAGTTTTTCCATAAGCTTTAGAAACAGGGAAGTGATGGCAATGGGTCTGAACTTTACGTTCTTGCCGTTTGCAGGTTTAGGGACAGGGACTATTGTAATGTCTTTCCATGCATCAGGTACGACATTTTTGGAGAAAGAAAATACTGAGTATATTATAGATAATTAAAGACAGAAAAATATACATTTAGGAATCGAGAATTTATCTGTGAAAATAATATTTGTTCAGCCAATGCTAAGAAACTTACTAAACTCTTCACAACTGGTTTTACCTGGAAAAGTTTTAATTGATTTCAAAGCAAATTTGTTTCTATGTATTATCGAATAAAATGGAGGATAGAATATTTCATAAACTGAAACCATTCTTCATGATCAACATTAACATAGGTCACACTGATGTGATTCTTTCTTATTGTGATACCTTCTACTCTGACAGGTATCACTTGGAAAGTGATGATCATAACAACTGATCTGTGTCAGATCTTGAAACCAACCATCCGTTACTTTTCTAGTAAAATATAAACACTAGTAAAAGAAGAAATTCACGCGGAAACTCAGTGACCACTATGCTTCTGTGAGTTTACTCTAGACAAATATACCGTTAACTAGTTTAAATCAATAATTATTGCAGAGAAATTAGCGGGTTGTCACAATTTAATTGTGTATGATACCGGAGTGAGTGACATAATACCTACTAATAAATACATGAAGATTTTAAATAAAGCAAGAACAACCGTGTGGTTTGTGCAAAATAATATGGTACCATCATTGTTTATTTCGTCGGCTTCTCATCAGCTGCTTACAGCCTAAATAAATTGTGAGGTTTACGTACAGAAAAGTTTTAACATACTTGCAAATTTTTAACACGATGTCAGTTGATAGAAAGCTCCACAATTAGTGAAAAGTGCTCAGAAAATTGCGCTTATATAGTTTTTACACAGGCAATTCAAGTTTGAACAAAATAAATGTATGGATGCAATGGTAAAGGAGTTACGTAATAAAGACGAGAGGTGAGTAAGATGATGAGTAACTAATAAATTTGGTAACGATGTACTGAGTTCAAATCACGTCATAGAAACAATAGACAAGCCAAATTACAGATTATACAAAAAGAGGGGTGAGGTTAAAGACAAAGATTACGTAATCAGAGTAGAGAATAAAGACATCCAGTTACCATGGCAAGGAAAGATTAATAACTGCTTCTTTCTGAACACATAAATCTGGTTTGCAGCGTTTGATAGAAATTGCTTTGGCAAACTTGAGGAGAATGGAGCTCCTTTGTCTATTGATAATGTTAAAGGATTTCTCGATTTCCCCCTCATGACCCGTGTCAAGGAGTTGCCTGACGATGGCACTGTTTAAAGAATTCATTCCTCTTAGATTTAAGCTTTTTGGTATACGTTCAGCAAATCGTAGATTATGCCCTTCTTTCTGTTCTCCCAATGTAACTACTCCCTCAGATACATGTAAATTCTATCAACTGACATCATGTTAAAAATTTGCAAGTATGTTAAAACTTTTCTGTACGTAAACCTCACAATTTATTTAGGCTGTAAGCAGCTGATGAGAAGCCGACGAAATAAACAATGATGGTACCATATTATTCTGCACAAACCACACTGTTGTTCTTGCATTATTTAAATTCATTTAGGGGAATAAATGCATGAAGTTCTTCAAAAAATATGAAGATTTCTCATCATGCTGAATATTTGGACTAATGAATCTCTAAAAATTCAAGAGAGTTATCCATCCTCTCTGCGTCTGTTAATCAGACATAATATGCACATGTTGCTTAGCAAGATCATGTATTTACTTGTCTAAATATAATCCTACTGACAAGGTGGGCTCAGTGTACACCTCTAGGTAAATGGTTATTTCCAGGAGTGAACCAGTTTTTTTTCCTTCACGTTCCTCAATGGAACATAGGGCTTCTAGCTAGTGGCTTGATATTTCTGCAGCAGTAGTGATTATTTTTACAGGATGAGGTTGCTAGCCTCGTTCCCAACCTTTCCTCTTTACCAGCATTATTTCTGGCTCAGCGAGGTGAAGCAGTGAGTCGGTCGGGGATCGGCGAGCGTCCTAACCGCTATGCCACCGACGCACCAGTAGTCGTGTACTATTTATAGATATCTCACTCACTCACTTACTCACAGAACTCATATTATTCTTTGTTAAACACCGCAGAAGCTCACTGTCTGACTGCTGACTGGATGATTTACCATACTCAATACTTCAGAATCATTTCCAGCTAGTGAACTCAGTGACTACAAACTATATAGTGTGTAGACAAATGTTAGACTTGCCCTATTCAGCTAGGTAGTTACCTGGGGTTCTAGTGAGAAGTCGTGACCAGTAGGGTACAGCAGGTCGGGTGTCAGGACAAATACTCGCCGAAGACATTGGCTAGGGGTCGCGCTATGCCGTGATTTGGCAGAAGTTAGAATATATGGTCTGGCCATTGGATTGGGTCCCAGTGGCTTAATGTTCTACGAGCTAGCTCACCTTGTAACCAGAAGGTCCTGGTTTCGAAACCCGGTGGGTGCGTACTGCTGAATTGTCCCAAACAAGGACGAAACAGTTGTCCAGTACTCGCAGATTTTCCAATGGTTCTCTGACCAATGTCAGCTCATGATGAAAATCCTGTAACCAATCAAATCCCTACAAACCAACACTTGAAAATGTTATTCACTTTCTAAACTGTAAAATGATACCAAATTGAAAATAAACTAACACATTTACGTACATGTTGGTATATCCACGTCTGGATACATAATAAAAGTGGCATTGTCACATTTACTCATAAATACATAAGTTAAACTCAAGCTTATCTTATTATTCCGGACCGACAGCTGCTACCTTGACGTGGTGGTCGGGCTTGCATATCGCAATGACCCAACGACCTACACTGGCTGGAACTTATGTTCCTGTAGGTCCTACCATGCCAGAAAGGTGAACATAGAGAAAACAGAGGTGATGAAGATTCACGGGCAACACCACCAACAGCAACAACAACAACAGACAGCAGTCAGCCAGCGCAAATGGGAGGAACCTGAAAGAAACAACCCCTTTTACCTACCTAACTGGGAAGCATCGTTTCAACTACAGGCGGACGGCACTGACGAGGATATCAAAGTGAGGATAGGAAAAGCAAGACAAGCTTTCACTACTCTCAAGTCTGTGTGGAGGTCAACAGCACTCAGTATGTAAATGAAAATAAGATCCGGATTTTCAACTCCAATGTGAAGTCAGTCAGTGCTACTATACGGATCAGAGACATGGCCAGCGCGTCATAAAGAGCATCTCAAACAAACTACAGACCTTCATTAACAGTTGTCTTCGCTCAATACTACTCAAGATCAGATGGCCAGAATCGATATTGATATACAAATAGCTGAGTGTTCTGATGATACAATCAAACTAATTGGAATGATATATTTTGCAGCAAATGATATTCATGCATTGTGAATAGATTAAGATTCTTCACTGAAGTGAATGAACTCAACAGTCATACTCAAAAATAGACACTATTTACCATAAGGAAAATAACTGGTCAGAAAGAAGGCTACTCTGCCTTTGTGAAAAGAAATACAATATAAGTATAAAACTTGGGCACTGTGGTAGAGTGTAACATAAGATTTTATGTTGAAAAGTCACACAGTGTTACACAGTAATATTAACTGATGAACACGTTTCGAGCACGAATTATTACTGCTCATAATCATATCAAGTTACTCACTCACATAACCTTCTTGCTTCATTTATATACATGAGTGGGATTGGTGATTAGACATTTGAATAAAAATCAATATAGGATAATGTACATTCAGAAACAATAGTAATATGAGTGTTATTAATAAAATACAATCAGATGGGAAATAAGACGAGTGTTTTTTATAGTTATAATAAGTAATTTGTTAGAATGTTGTCATTTGCTTGAATTGAAATAGAATTTTGATATTATTTATTATCCTCTTCTGATTTGACGACTGACTGGTGGTAATAATATCTTCCATATTTCTGGTATTTTCATTGAGTCATTTCTGTTACATGTGTTGGATGTAGACTCGATGAACCAGGATTCAGTAATCAATCTCTCACGCTCTCCACCTACATAGATTACTTCTTAGAATCTTAACCCTCTCCCACCATGCTATTGTGTGGTTGTGTGTTATATGCATGTAGTGCAATTGCTGAGCTTTTTTCTAAATTACTTATCTTCTCTGGGTCAACCATTCTTACCTTGGCTAAATTCTTATATTCTGACAATCTGATTACCCCCCGATCTACTAGTTTGACCTATGTAGTTGACTTAACTCACAGTCAATACAAGGTATTTTGTAAATTATATTATTTTGTTTAATTGGATCCACCGGGTCTTTTAGCCTACAGAGCTTGTCCTACGTGAGTGAGTTTGCAGGTTTGAATGCCACCCTAATTCCTGCTTTATTAAGAATCCTACGTAGGGTCTCAGATGTCCCCTCCTTATATGGTATAACAGTAGATGACTTATATTCTCTCTTATTTATGTTATCATTACTAGTTTCATAATTATTTTTATTTTGCTTTTGGCTTTTTTCGATCTTCCTAATGAATTTTATGGGATAGTTATTTAACACCAACGCCTCTTCTATCTGTTTTATTTCATCATTTAGGTCTTTTTATGTGCTACTTAGTGCTACTGCTCGGTTTGTTAAACACTTAACTTAGCCTGCCCTAACAGTTAATGGATGAGATGAGTTAAAGTTTAAATATCTGTTAGTATGCGTTGGTTTTTTATAAACGCTAGCGTGTAGTTTACCTTCTTCTATTCGCTTTATTTTATAAGAACATTCGTCTCATTTGCCATCTAATTGTATTTGATTGATAACACTCATATTATTATCTTTGAATGTACATTATTCCATATTGATTTTTATTCCAATATCTAGTCAATTCCACACACGCATGTATATAAATGAAGGAAAAAGTTGTGTGAGTAACTTGTTGTGATTATGAGGGGTAATAATTTGTGCTCGAAACGTCATCAGTTAATATTACTGTGTAACGCTGTGTGATTTATCAAATGAAACGAAATACAAACGCAGCCACTGTGGCACATTATCTCTGTTTGGTAGTAGAGACGAGAATCAGCAGGAAGTCATGAACCTGGACTTTGATTTATTTTTGCTGATACTCTTTAGTAAGGTAAAAGAACAATCATGAATAAATGATCAACTGTTAAGTAAGGTGATAATATGAATGAGGTTCATTGAAAGGGAATATCAAAGAGTGAGAATGATTTCTTTGGGCAAGTATATTATATTTCACTATTTAATACGAACTCACTTTTGCATTGATTACTGCCTGTAAACATTATTCAAATTTCGCTTTATGTACTTGTGGATCAGAAAATTATCTTACATGATTGTTTAAATTATTGATATGCAGTCAAATTGGAGCATTTCTAAGTAGAGTCACCTTCAAGTAACATTCGAAATGCTTCTTTACAATAATAATAATAATAATCTACTTTATCCCAAATACAGTACTTATAATACAGAATGGAATTCTCAGTATTTGCCACAATATTGCATCTGATTTACTCAAAATATATATAAAATTAAAACAAAATTAATCGGAGGAATTTGTCCACATTTACGACATAATTATTAGATATAATAATAATAATAAATACTAATAACAGTGAGTTTGTTTCAAACGGTATTGTCGATTCAGTTTGGGAACTTTAGCATGTTTATTGATTATTGGGTCTAATGTTCTGTTGATGTAGTATAGTGAGGGGAAATCCAAAATTAACAGTCATAATACAGCTTAAAATTATGACCACACTTATGAAAAAAATAAACAAAACGTAAAAATTGAGAGGATTATAATATAAGAAATACAATAACAATAAAGTATGATGCTTTAAAAATGAAGGAAATGGTTTATTTAGTGGTGCTAAGAAGGTTAGTTAGTTCATTTCTGACGCTATTTTCATCACATAAAATACGTGCCGCCAAATATGGTATAGTGGAATTTTTTTACTTAGACGTACGTGCATAAAGTCTTCTGAAAAGACTTCTTGTTTTACTTGAGGAGACACAAGGTTGGAGTTGCGGGTAGAGTGGGTGCTGGGAGTCTGACAAAATTCCTTTAGCGAATTTGTTGCATCACATCAAATGCCTGTCAGTGACAATGTCAACTATATGGCCCAATGGGATACCACTCGTCCTACTGACAGTCTTCAGAGTTTTACGAAGTATGACATAGTCCTTTTTAAGCAATCCAGGAAAGAATAATGGTGAACAGTAAAGAAGAATAGGTAAACTACACGAGTTGATAAACTGTAAGAGGGGTGGTTGAGTTATGCCTGAGTGCCTTAACTTCTTAATGTAAAAAGTCAAACGAAATATTCTTTTAGAAATCGCTAAGACATGAGAGGACTAGGATAGGTCAGAAGAGAGAATTAATCCAAGATACTTAACTTCAGACTTGCTTTCTAAATCAGTTTCACCGATTTTGCAAAGGTCATAGGAACCAACGGCTTCATTTAACTTTCGTTTACATCGGAAACTGAAATTAACAGTCTGACATTTGGAAGGATTAAGTTTAAGGCCGTTAGACGAAGACCATTTGCTAATTTCTGATAGAAAGTTGTTTATCTTAGTGCAGTCAAGTTGAGAGTTAACAGAAATTGAAGTAGTTAGATCATCGGCATATTTAACAAAATTCATTTCATCAGAGTGAGGTAAGTCATGAAAGAAGAAAGAAAACATAAAAGGAGAAAGGACAGCGCCTTGAGGGACACCAGCCTCAGCAGGCAATGTAGTGGATAGCAGTGCAAACAATTCCTAAAAAACACACATTTCTACTCAATACTCATAGAAAATGAATTCTTGACTTACATTGACCATAATTTGTTAAAACCGACGCTGTGATAGAAAGATAAACAGCATAAATTGATTTTGATTACATGAGTATGAGTCATTGCTTGACTTAAATCAATTTCTTTTTATTCTAAGACAAATTATAAAAATATACAGTAAAGTTGTGGTGAGAGCTGTCTCCTAGCTAAAATTGGTAGACAGTTATTTACGTCAATGTTTCCTTCCAAAATCTTGGCCATGAGAAAAACAAGAACAAAGACTAACTCAACAACCAATCACAGCAGACTTAGCGTGGGCGGATACGATACTCAGATATTTATGGTCTGACCTTCAAAGAAACGGCCACAAAAGGAGATGACAGAATAACTTTCAGCGAGAAACAGCCAATCAGCGGACATTGTTTCTCTGCTAATAATAACGAATAATAATGTACATAAAAATCTATAAATATCTCTTGATTTCCTCAATAAACAACCTGTTGCCTGACCCTTGTCTTCTATCGTTACAAAGTGTATTAATACTACAAAATTATAAAATAATGAATTTCATCTATGATGAACTACAAACTGGAAGGTATGCAAATGAAAAGCAACAAGTTGGCAGAAGAAGCATCCCAAAAAGATAGGAATTCAGGTGAACACATAGAGAAAGTAGCGGTGATGATGAAGATTCCTGGCTAATAGCAACAGTAACAACAACAGACAATAATCCGCATAAATGGAAGGCGTCTGAAATAAGCAACCTTCTTTCACTACCCACCTACCTACCTGGGAAGCACAGTTCCAACTACAGGAGGACGGAACGGATGAGGATATCAATGTGAGGACTGGGAAAGCAAGGCAAGCTTTCAGTACTCTCAAGTCTGTGTGGAGGAGGTCAACAGCACTCTGCGTGAAAAATCCAATTCGGATTTTCAACTCCAATGTGAAGTCAGTGCTACTTACTGTGCAGATCAAAGACTTCACGCCGTGTCACGAAGGGTACTTCAAACAAACTACATACCCTCATCAACAACTGTCTTCACTCAGTACTCAGGATCAGATGACCAGAAAAGATCAGTAACAGGAGTCTCTGGCAATGAGCGAACCAACCCAACAGGAACCGATTGTGCCACAAATATGCGGTAAGGAATGGAGGTAAATTGGTCACACTCTGAGAAAACAAACCATCAAGTTCTAAGATGTGAACCTAGATTCTGATCAACCTTGGCATGAACCGGATGATAAGTAACTGTCCTTGAAATATATTAGTCATAGATAGCATTAATTCCTGTTGAAGGTAAATGTATCTCGATACCCAGTGGTCTCCTCATTGGTTTTGCATCGCAATAACATCTATCGTCAACCTGAATGTTAGAAACAAAATGTTATATTTAGGCTTTAACAAGTCTACAACAACAGTCCAATAAAAACCGCATTCTGAAGCTATTCCTTGGTACCATTTGAAGCACAAGGAGTGAACACGAAAACATTATTATTATTATTGCTTCCTTCAATTTCTAGAGGAATATAGGGCTTCAGCCCCACACGTCTCCATTGAGTTCGGTTCTCCGCTAGAGTCTTCACCTGGCTCCATGTCTGCCCACACGTTTTCATCTCCTCTTCACATCACCTCCTCCAAGTCACCCCACCTTCGCACTGACGATCAACTCGCCGCTTCCCGTCCGGGCTCCACTCGAGAAATGGCTTGTCTATTGATGTCACTCACCTGATGGTTTCCTCAGAGTATGGCCGGCCAATCCATCTCCATTTCTTCCTGCCTATTTGTCTCACAATCGGTTCCTGCTGAGTTGGTTCGCTCCCAGACATCCTACCCTGTTGCTGATCTTTTCTGGCCGGCCATCTGATCTTGAGTATTGAGCGAAGACAACTGTTAATGAAGGTCTGTAGTTTGTTTGAGATGCTCTTTATGACGCGCAGTGCAAGTTTCTGATCCGTAAAGTAAGTAGCACTGACTTCACATTGAAGTTGAAAATCGGATCATATTTTCGATGCTGAGTGCTGTTGACCTCCTCCACACAGACTTGAGAGTAGTGGAAGCTTGTCTTGCTTTTCCGATTCTTGCTTTGATATCCTCGTCAGTTCCGTCTGCCTGTAGTTGAAACGCTGCTTCCAAGGTAGGTAGGTAAAGGAGGTTGTTTCTTTCAGGTTCCTCCCATTTACGCTGGCTGATCGCTGTCTGTTGTTGTTTCTGTTGGTGGAGTTGCCCAGGAAACTTCATCACCTACCTCTGTTTTCTCTATGTTCACCTGAAGTCCTATCTTCTCTGGATGCTTCTTCCATCTCCAACTTGTTGCTTTTCATTTGCACATCTTCCAGTTTGTGGGAAATCAGACATATATCATCGGCGAAGTCAACATCCTCCAAGTTTGTCTTTGTGTGAGTCCATTTTATGCCTGTTTCCTCATTGCCCGCTGTTTGTCGCATTATCCAATCTACTGCAATCAGGAAAACCATTGGCGATAGTAGGCAACCCTGTCTTACTCCTGTCTTCACTTCGAAGCATTCCGTGAGCTTTCCGTTGTGGATTACTTGGCATGCAGTGTTGTCATACAACTGTTGGATGAGATGTATAATTGTCGGTGGCACCCCGTAGTAGCGAAGTAGTTGCCAAATCACCTCTCGATCGACGCTGTCGAATGCCTTCTCAAGGTCGATGAAGTTGAGATAGAGAGGTGACTGCCACTCCAAGCTTTGTTCAATGATGATCCGTAATGTGGCGATCTGATCAAAGCATGACTTGTTTCTCCTGAATCCAGCTTTTTCCGGTCGAAGTTTTTCATCTAGGGCGGCATGTTTGATTCTCTCCAGGATGATGCGGCTTAGTATTTTGTTTGGGATGGACAGGAGCATAATTCCGCGCCAGTTCTTGCATTGACTTAAGTCTCCCTTCTTTGGTAGTTTGAATAAGTATCCTTTCTTCCAATCCTCGGGTACTTTGCCTTCTTTCCACACCTTCTCAAGTAGTGGCATCATCCACATACTCTACATCAACGTCAATCTGCACCAAATTACAAACCACATCTTCACAAAAGTATAAGTTTAAAACAGACAAGTCTTACAAGTAGCATAAATTTTCACAAATAAATTGCCAACTCGTGACTGCATAAAATATCCTAAATAACTAGTTTATTGGTCATATTTATGAGGCAAATAAAGTCCCACTTTATTTCGCTGTGGAACAGCATGGTTTTAGAGCAGGTCATTCTTGCTTGACCAACCTTCTTTTGGCCAGAGAAAGTTGGGCAAGCTCAGCTGATGCTAATATACCGGTGGATGCCATATTCATCGACCTTAGCAAGGTGTTTGACAGGGTTTCTCATTCAGGTCTTCTAGTAAAGTTAGGTAGTCTGGGAATCAATAAAGTGGTTGCCAACTGGATTCAAGACTTTCTAAAGGACAGAAGACAAAGAGTACGAGTTAACAGGGTTTTATCAACATGGGAATCGGTTAAGAATGGCGTTCCTCAGGGTGCAATTCTAGGCTCACTTCTTTTCCTGATTTATGTTTATGAGATTCCATCGGTAGTTAAGTCATCCTGCTCACTGTTTGCTGATGACATCAAGATATGGAGGGCTTTACACGATAACAGTGATCAACTTGCTTTGCAGGAAGATTTAAACTTGTTAAGTGATTGGTGTAAGCGCTGGGCCTTGGAGATTAACTTAAGCAAGAGTTTAGTTATGCATGTATCTCATAGTCACGTGCACAATTACTCGATGAATGGCATTACTCTCCCAGTGGTCACTGAGTACAAGGACTTGGGAGTGGTTGTGCAGCATGACTTGAAAACAGCAACAAACTGTAGAGCTTGTAGTGACCCGTGTTATTACTCATCATAGTACTATACTTTCCAACCTCAGCAAACATCAATTCAAGTACTCCTCAACGCCGAGTAAAAACACCCCAGCAACAACAACAACATACTAACGAACTTTCACTTCCAACCGTATCAGCAGCAGCAGCTACTGCTGCACTCTTCTCTGGCACAGCCATCTCTTCCGGTACAATTCCACTTGTACAACCAGCTTTCATGGAAATAGAGGTAACTGAATGTTTACCCAAGTCATTCCCATACTTCCTTATTACTATACTATTAACTGTATGTTAAGATATAAATCTATTATGTAACTCTTTACAATAACAACCTCATTATTATTCTAATAATAATTTTTCTGCTTTTATTGTTACATTTTGCACAACTGTCTAAACATTTCGGTTCGTTTCAAAGTTGTTAACATTTTCGCATATATACAGTTATATTAGCAAACCTAAAAAACTTAAAATCCTCAATTCGGTATTCATAACAAAAACTCATCTATTTTTTTTTGTGTCATTGTAATTTACAATATCATTCCGAATACAGGTAAACTTCATTTACCTACATTCTACGGAGGGGCTATTGTAGTGACCCGTGTTATTACTCATCATAGTACTATACTTTCATTGTGTAATTGTACTTTCATTTATTTATTACTCTAAATCTTGCATGTTAAAAATTGATACCTTTTGTACTCGCTCGATTTTTGAATTTTGATTGCTGCAATAATACACTATCGTATTCCTTCGCAAGTGCCTTTTGAATTACGTTGCGGATGTCGAGTAATCGCAACGTTAGGGCACAAATATAAACGCGAGGAAATACTAGAAGATACGTGTACTCTAGTTCGGTCAAAATATAGCAACAACAAGCTGCAGCCACTAAGGGTTTTCAAATATTATGGGCCATACGCAAGGCTTTTGCGAACTTTGACGCGGATATATTTCGTATATTATATCCGACTTATATCAGACCTCATTTGGAATATGGGATCCAGGCAGCGAGCCCGTGTTTCAAATACGAAATAGACTTATTAGAAAGGGTGCAAAGAGTAGGAACTAAGCTAATAAAGGGTTTCTCAACCCTCTCATATGAAGAGAGGTTAAGTTGACTGGGTTTATTTCCACTGTCATACAGACGACTTAGGGGTGACCTAATACTAGCATACCGTATCCTAAGAAATGATTTTGGAGCTAATTTATCCAATTTATTTCTTCCTTCTAGCACCAACCAATTG
Source organism: Trichobilharzia szidati (assembly GCA_944472155.2). Classification (NCBI taxonomy): domain Eukaryota; kingdom Metazoa; phylum Platyhelminthes; class Trematoda; order Strigeidida; family Schistosomatidae; genus Trichobilharzia; species Trichobilharzia szidati. Next base: position 134,924,612 of record OX235274.1, read on the forward strand.
CGAGGACATCACCTCAAGGTTCAAAAACCACGGGCAAATCGTCTGCGTTTGGAGATCTGTTTTTCGCATCGAATTGTGAACCATTGGGACTCCCTACCGGAACACTTCGTATCAGCGCCATCTGTTGATTCATTCAAGGCGAGATTGGACCTCCTGTGTGTAACAAATCGAAAGGATTGACACAGGCATATAGCCTACTATCCTAAATAAATTGTAAACTGTAATTTTAGACTGCTGCTAAGTAGTTCAATATATAACGTAATTAATGCTGCGACAACTTGCGATCCTAACTTATATGTTAATTTTACATTTAATACCGTCTCTTATATTCATATTTCATGCTCCTATTTAGACTTACACGTCTTCGAGCACGTGTGCTCGCCTGAAATGAAGTCATCAAATTTTTCAATATCTTTATGACACATAGAGCATACTAAGTAAATTGAACATTGAGAAAAAAACAGAATAAAAATGTGAATATATCTTCATACTTGGAATTTTTGACTTAGTGAAATATTGACATTTAGAACAAAAAGAGAATCAACCAAAATTACCTCTGGAAATACAAACAAAAAATGTATCTGTAAAAGGTACTCAGAACCCTGAATTTTAAAATCGTATTCTATACTTGTAAATAGTTCGACCGCCATAAATGATTTGAACAAAGCAACAACTACAGTTTTAGCAGAATAAAATGGTACCATATTTTATTTCATCGCCTTCTCTTCAGCTGCTTACAGGGCAAAAACATTATTAAATTTATCTACAAAAACGATTTAACATACTTGCATAGAGTTCATTTATCTTAAGTCCACATGGAAAGGACAATACTTACATATTAATAGCTTTTGTCCAAATAGCTATAAACGAGCACTGGTCAAGACTCTGTACTATAGAGCGAGAAGAATATGCTCCACAGAGAAACTAGAGGAAGAATTTGAGTTTCTTGAAAAGACATTGAAGAGCAATGGGTACCCTCAAAGGTTCATCAACAAGTATGGAAGATCTAAAGTCTCAAATGTCAAACAAATCACAGTGGAGAAAAAGCCAATCTACATTCAACTTGATTATAAAGGTGAAAACATTGCAGCGATGATCAACAGAAGGCTGAGTACATCACTAGCCAGAGCCTATCCTACAGCTAAGCTCGTTCCCGTCTTTCGGACAACTTGCTCTCTGGTGCAATCAAAAATTGATAGATATCCTTCTCATGTTAACAACTCCAACTGTATATACAAATTTAAATGTATCTGCGGGAGCAGTTACATTGGAAGAAAAGAAAGAAGGACATATCTACGATTTTCTGAACATGCACCAAAAAGCTTACGTCTAAAGGGACAAATGCTTTAAGCAGTGCCACGGGTCATGAGGTGGACGTCGAAAAGTCGTTCAAAATTATCAGTAAGCAAAAGAGTTCAATGCTCCTTAAGTTTGCTGAAGCCTTTTCCATCAAGCGCCTAAAACCTGATTTGTGCGTTCAGAAAGAAGCAGTTATCAGTCTTTCTTTGCCCTGGTAACTGGATATTTTTCATCCGAATACGAGATACTGAAAAGTTTTCATTTTGTATGATTATTATTGCTCGGAATTGTGTTCAAGAATGCATATATATATGTATATATTATTAGTGTATATGTATATTGATCGATTGATTTCTGTTTAAAATGAACTCTGTGTATGTTAAATTGTTTTTGTAGATACATTTAATAATGTTTTTGCCCTATAAGCAGCTGAAGAGAAGGTGACGAAATAAAATATGGTACCATTTTATTCTGCTAAAACTGTAGTTGTTGCCTTTTTCAAATTCATTAAGGGGAACAAATGTATGAAATAAATGATTCGGTTGTTCAATGGTAGAATTCTAGCGGCATATGTGTTTGTTCAGGGTTCGACTGATGGTTGGTATGGTCCTGAAAATCACCCAACCTGTAGTAAGCCTGAAAATGAGAAGAGATCAGGATTAAATAACCAACTCGACTGCGCAACAAAACACTGCCACTACTGAGATTTTAAGGCTTGAATCCTGTACTCCACTCGAATAGCAAAGAAGGAAAAGTAACCAACTGGATCACAAGCTACGCTTTCAGTTTACAAACGTGATCCTTGTGACTCTTCTCGTGAACTCATAGTCATTTCTCCGTATTTTTTTTCCTTCACGTTCCCAGTGGAACATAGGGCCTCAAGCTAGTGGCTTGAAGTTTCTGTAGCAGTGTTTATTTTTACAGGATGGGGTTGCTAGCCTGATATATACACAGGTGACTCATCAATATTGATTGCGCCAGCATGATTATTTATTTCCCGCAACTGCATGATTACTGATTTTCTGCACCTGCATTTAATTACTGAATTCCCATGGTTTGTTAATATTTTTAAAATGTGACATTGATTTTCCTAACTGTATAAATACGGAGTTTTTGTTTAACATTTCGACTGTTGTAGAGACAGTAAAAGCTCTCGTATCAACGTCCAGTCTTATTTCCTTGTCTTGCATGCCCGGTGGTATTGTCGTTGTTGTTGTTGACGTGCGATTAGGACAGATTAGCCAGCGCATTAAGTTAGATTCGCTTGTAGTCTACCAGGCCTTCATATTCATACATAACATAGCCTCATGCCCAACCTTTCCTCTTCACCAGCATTTTTCTGGCTTAGCGAGGTAAAGGAGTGCGTCGGCAAGAGATGGAACTCCGAACCATGTGCATGGTCGGCGAGCGTCCTAACTGCTATGCCACCGACGTATACTTTCACAAAATAATGACCCAGATTTAATCTAAATAATCATTTCATGTGAATTCTTTCCCTCATAAGTCAAACAGCACTTAGCACAATCTATATTTCTGCAATAATAATAATTAGACTCTTACAGTAGAATTTTCGTGCCTCAGTACCTGAATAGTTATGTGAAAGCAATATTGGTATGTTATTATTTGTATGACAGCGAAAACAGAACATTTTCTTCTCCTAAAAAATGGAAACTACACAGAAACAATTAAAATTGTAAACAAAAAACGTTTTATGCAGAAATTTTGAGTATTTCAAGTGATTTCTGTTCAAAGAAACTAAATATTACTTTATGTTGTGGAGTTTTGTGACAAATAATGAATCGGTTACAGGATTTCATCATGAGCTGACATCGGTTAGAGAACCACTGGAAAATCTGCGGGACTTGACCCAATCCAATGGACAGCCTATGAATTCCAACTTCTACCAATTCACAATATGAAAAAGAGAAGACGTTCAGAGAAGAGACTCTTTTCGGCGAATTCATTCACATAGCTGTACAATCGCATTTATACATAACTATGTTTGTGTGTGTACATGAGGTTTGTCAAGTTTAGATAATTGATTAGTTGATACAAGAATGATGTAATATAGAAACAAAGGATAAGCTACCGCTGCTGGCCTCATCAATGCGTATTTATCAATTCACCTGCTCGTGTGGAGCCAGCTATATCGGCCGTACCCAGCGCTCACTTTCCAAACGTATCACCGAACACTTACCAACATGGTTTTACAAAGGAGAAAATCGATGCCCCCGCAGTTCCATCTTAGAACATCTGATAGAATCCGGACACCAAGCTACACCGCAAACAAACTTCAAGGTCGTAAGAAGTATTCTTCCTAAAGGTGTACGAATCATACTTCTTCAAACTGCAGAAGCAATGACGATTCCCTCGCTAAGTCCTGAACTCTGCATACAGAAGAAGTTCGTTCAATCAATACACTTGCAATGGACGTAATCTATCTTATTAGCCGGCAAGCAAATTCTACCTATTCTTTTCTTCTGTCTCTTCATCAGTATTATTTTGTCTTTTCAACTGTAATATTTTACATTTTCAACTTTCTTGTTCTCTACCCCCACCCGATTCAATTTCTACACCTCACTACCACTGTTACTGACTTGAACAGCGCTCAATTTCTAGTCAATTACATTACGTCATCTAGCTTACTAACTCAATCTTACTTTAGTTGCTGTCTGATCAACTTTGTCTCTATATTACATCATTATTGTATTGACTAATAAATTATCTAAACTTGAAAAATCTCATGTACACACAAGCACACAAATATTTATATATAAATGCGATTGTACAGTTATGTGAATGAATTCGCCGAAAAGAGTCTCTTCGCTGAACATCTCTTTTTCATATGACTCAATGGGTATTTTCAAGCAATTCACAATATGGCGCGACCACTAGACAATGTCTTCAGCGGGTACTTGTCCTCACAACCGACCTGCTGTACCATACTGGTCACGACTGGTCCCACTAGAACCCCAAGCAACTACCTGGATGAATAGGGCCAGTTGCTAGTGAGCATCTCATTGATGTTCAAGTATTGGTTTGTAGGGATTTGACTGATTGGATCGGATCGGGTCCCAGTGGCTTAATGGTCTACGAGCTAACTCGTTTTGTAACCAAAATATCCTGGGTTCGAACCACGGCTATTGGTGCGTACTGATGAAGAATCCCAAGCTAGGACGAAACAGCTATCCAACACTCCCTGGAGATTTTCCAATGGTTCTCTGACCGATGTCACCAAATAATGAAATCCTGTAACCAATCAATCAATTCCCTACAAACCAATTCTTAAATAATAAGTCATTTTAATGTATGTGTAAAACTTAGGCACTGTGCTAGTAACTAGAGAAAATCCTCAGCCAAGAACACCTTTCAACAATGATCACCCTAATCGCACTGACAAGCAGTAGACACAGAGAACGTATACGAAAAGTTCTCAGAACCAAGTTAACCAAAATCAAAAAACAACAGCCGAACAATACACCAATTGATTGCGTAGTCAATTTATCAAAACAGCCGCTGTCAAAAATGGAACAACAACTACTTCAAAAAGGATTAAACTACAACACCGAAGACGCCTCGAAAACAGACTTCTTCGCTGCTCTTGAATCAACACTCAAATCATCAAAATTAAGTGAAGAAACACAAGAAGAGATACGTCAAACAATAGTGCCTATAGTTAAACAAAGAAAACGACACACACAACTCAACTCACAAGAACAAAAAGCCCTCAAAAGACTGAAAAACAGGAAAGA